>VXAC01003307.1:3059000-3129376 GCA_013399225.1 Rhipidura dahli | reverse complement strand
TTTTTTTTTTTTTTTTGGCAAGATGTACTCCTGTAAAATTCAAATTCTATTTAGCATTTATATCGTGTGAATTATTCCATCCAGTCTCTGTACACCAATTACATCATAAGTTTGACACTGTGCTGAGATCTCCAGCTCCTCTCTCTCACAGTCTATGTTTTTCAATTGCTTTCTTATGCTTTTCATAGGGATCCAGACACAGAAGATATTTGATAGAGCAACATTATTCTTCTCCTTGTTCCTCGTATGACATTATTATGAATAAAGTTCTCTAATTTATAATCCCTCTTCACTTGGTTCTTTTCACAGTTACAAGTGTTATTTCTTGCTCCAGAGGTTACTCAGCCACTCAGAAATACTTCAATGATTTTTTTTTTTTAAATTGATCAGAGAGGTTTTTGATGATTCACTGTTAAATGACTTTGACTCTGCTGCATCCTCTGATGCTACATTGGAATAGATGGTATTTGCTACCCTGTGAGAAGTTCCCTGGCTCTGAGGGTTTGGCCCTCAGAGAGATGTGTGCTGAGGATGTGAGAGCAGAGCAGGCAGAGCAGCTGCTGCTGCACTGAGCTGCAGCCTGAGTCCCACGTCAGCCTCCATAAGAGATGGAGATTGATTAACTCAGGGGTACAAATGCTCTGACAGGTTCATGCTTTTACTGCAGAGGATGAAGAGTCCTACAGGAGGACTGCAGAATATTCTTGACACATTTTAGCTGCCTCTTACAGACTGATAAAAGCATAGCCACTGCCACACAGTTCACCTCTTCAGCTTCTTAAACAATTTTCCCCCTTTCAGTGAATCTGCCTGAATTAGAGTCAAACAGGTAAACTCAGCCAAACAAAGCCCTCAAGTATTTTACCCAGTTGAGAGCAATAACCAAATGCTCTCCTACAACCACTTTTCTTTAAGGTGGGAGAATGAAGAGCCAGGCTTTCATCTGCTACAAAGCTTTCTCTGCTGTGAGGAAATCAATAACAGGGGTGATGACTTCTCAATTATCCCTTCAATGCATTTTCAGTTTCCCTGCTTTTACCACAGTTTACCTTCTTCCCAATTCAGTTTTCTTCATGGCTGTGCCACTACCCAGATACTCACAAGAATGAGGAACCTTTCCCTGTGACATTTGAAAGAGCTGAAACAATTTAATTTTACTCTGAAGAGTTCGTGAACTATTAACTGTCATTTAAGAACTGTACCATTAAAGAACTTTATACTATAGATATATATAAAAGGACAAAGCTATTACCTCTCCTGTGATTCTTTTCTCTGCCTTGTGATGAAAGCTGTGCTGAGGATAAGGAAACAAACTGAGAAGGTAACTTACAGGGTCATTTCTTCTGCAGCATCCCCAGCGAGGAGCCGTGTCCCAGGCCAGGCTGCCCTCGGGACAGGCAGCAGCCACAGCTGGGCACAGCTGCAGCCCTGACCTTGGCACCTGCCAGGAGCAGCTGGGCACAGCTGGACTGGGAACCACAGCTCCCTGTGCCAGACCCCACACAACCCCACAGCCCTGCCCCACTGCTCCTTCTGATTAGGAACAGCGTAACTTAAAAAAATCCATTGTGTGTGGAAGATAAATAATGCGCTGATCACTGCTGAGTTTTTCTGAAGATATTCAGTGCTTTCTGGTGATTCTTTGAAACTTCTCCTTTTGTGATTTTTCTTTTTAACCAACAGCTCTCACCAACAAAAATCCCAAAACCTCAATAACACCAATTACCTGCCTCTGAGCTCAACACACACCCACCGGCTGCTTCATCCTGCTTGATCCACACTGCCAAGGAAGTAAAAATAATAATACTTACACCAGTCAGTGCTGTGCCTGCCTGGCAAAGCCGTGTCCTGTGGGGCCACTTTTGGCAGCAGGCACCGAGCTGGAGCAGGGAGTGCTTTTCCAGAAGTCCTGCACTGTCACACCATTGCCAGGCTGGCAGGGCTGTGCTGGAGGCTGTGGCAAGGGGAGCAGCCACACGCTGTTAACCTTTCCCGACCACTGCAGAACAGATGGTCCCAGATTAGCTGGTGAAGAGCTGTTAATGTAACTATCCATCAATGCCTTTAATTACAGTTTGCTTGTTTTCAAAACAGCCCATATTGATTTTCTCTTTTTTTTTTTTTTTTTAAGCAGAACATAAAATAAACTGCTCTGTAAACACCGAACAGACTTACAAACACAAATAGACCCAGCCAGTGTTGTTCTTTCTCCTCCTGTGAAAGCTCCATGCAAGCATTCATCTGTATGAAATTATCAAAATTATGCTGTAAATACAGGTGATCTTAAGGTGTGTCAAAAGTTCCTTTGGACCTTCTCTACTGAGAACAACATTTTAATCACCTGTTCCCAGAGTCCATAAATTATGCAGTGTGTAAAAAATTCTATTACAAAAAAATCTTCCTGCCTAGAAAATGTAATTTAAATAAAATGCATCATTTTCTGCTTTGGGAAAGAATAGACATATTTCCATAAAAACCTCATGGATGAAAAATTACCTTTATGAAGAATTGCCTTTATGGAGTTAGGATATCAGTTTGGTAAACTCTCTGAGGATATTACAGTGAAAGCCATTTCATTTTTATTTTAATTACAGTGAATTACTTGTTAAATGAAAAAACTCTTCCTCAGATAACACATTCACAAACCAAACTTTCTTCCTTCAGGAACCAGTCGATAGCCAATCCAACTTAATGAAGTCCAAGCCACTTTATGAGCATGTTGCCCGTGAAGCCGATTCCCTCAGTCACCTGTGCACTTTCTAGAGATGAAGTGACATTTTTTTCTCACTGCTCCCAGGTAAAACAAATGAAAGACAAATCACAAAGGCCTGGTTTTAATTTTTTTACTATTTTAATGCCACAAATCCAGATCCTTAAGACATTGCATGGGTTTTTCTAACAAAGGCACTCTGGAATAAGCTGCAAATTGAAGCATTAAAAAGTTTCTGAAAATGCACACACCCTTGGGAAGATTTATATGCACGAATAAACTAACTGAACCTGTAACTGTAAAGTGTTTTATTTTTATCTGCGAGGAAAAGTTATGTTTGGTGTAATAATTTTCTTTAATGTATGATAGTTTAATTCTCACAAATAAGGGTTTCTATTTTTAGAGAAGAGAACTCTACAAGAACTCTTTGCCACAGCAAACTCCTGCAAACTGCCTGTGTTTTAAGAGAAAGATTTACCTTTGCAAGGTGAACAATGACAAAAATGAGTCATTTTGGGATCTCTGCTGTTTCCTTTCACTGATCACCTGGAATGCCAGCAAAAACCGAGGTTTTACTTCCATGAAGGCAAACACTGGTACATGAAATTGTGAAAATGCACCACAGTAAACTCTGGCAAATCTGCTGTGCATCAGCTGCATTTTTCTGCTTAAAACCACATGACACTCACCTCAGAACCATAGGTTGAAATTAACAGTGAAGTAAAAACTGCTTTTCATGTCTTTCCTTCCATCATGGTCATTCCCCCAAGTCTTTGCTCCAAAAAAGAACTATTTTGCTTGTTTTTTTAGATCAAGAATCCAACCAGTGTTTCATTAATATTTATCCTTAATAAAGGCAAAAAAGGAAGGTGGCAGTAAGGAAAGAGAATGGAAAAAAACAGTCCATGGTGTCCATGGTCTACTCTGTGTGCAGGCACAGAGCTCTGTGTTTGTGTCCACACATCCAAATGTGTGCTCACACACATCCTCCTCGTGGGACACGCAGGACTGAACAAAACTGCAGCTTTCTAAACTGTGTCAGTCTGTGCTGAGTGGGGCATGGCAGTACGAATAAAATTCAGAAATAGTAAATGTTTAATGGGCATTTTGAACCCACTGCAAATATACATGGCCAGGACCTGACCTAGCAGACTGAATTAATAATGGATCAGCCCATCCCAAGGTCTCTTCCTGTCACCTGGCCCCTGAACCTTTTCTTCAATGACTGCTCAAAATCAGTTCTAATTTATTCTGTTGCCTGTAAATTGCTCGACATTTTTGAGGCATTAAAGCAATTCTTTGATTAGTGATTAGGGTGCATCTTTATCTATTTTGGAGCAGTATTTTAAATGAGAGCTCTCTGGCAGGCCGTGGTGTCGTTCATGGAAAGGTCACCGGTTCCCTCCTGACCCCAGACAGCAAAGGCTGAAAGTCAGAGCTGCCCAGTGGCACATTTTATCCTCTGCATGCAGGGAATTGATGGGCTTGGTCCAGAGCTTCAGTGGATAAATATCCACATCTCAAACTGTCACCAGAACTGGTGTTATAATGTCATTCTCAGCAGAAGGTCAGGGGGTGAGCTGGCAGAGAGACTGAACTGTGTTTGCAAACCTGGAAGGCAAGACAGAAACAGGCTGACTGGGTGGCCTACAAAAAACCCCCCACCCCATCCCTACAGCTGATTCAGGGCTGTTGCTCCCAGATTCCTGACAATCCAAGCTCACTTTCCAGAAGAATATACCACTGGCAGGGTTTCTAAGACAGTGAAGTGTTGATAAAATGCAATATTCATTAGCAGCTATGAAACTCACAGATCCAAACAGCAAATGATGTTTAGGCTGTTGCAGTCTCCTCAATCAGCCTGTACTTTATAAAATCAACTAATTGAAATCAGCAAATGAATCAGTGGATCTGCTCTTACCTTTCTCCAACCTCCTGCGAGCCGAAGTTTAACCTTTGCTCAGTAATGTCCAAATAATTGCACACATTCCACTGACACCATTTCCACTGATTTTTTTTTCCCAGTATTTTTCTTTGCTCTTTGTTTAGATGCTTTTCTTTAGAATTACCCAAATTTGAGCTTATAAGATTTGTTAGGAACCATATGTGGTCACTTTTTGAACAGCTGAGAGCTTTCTTCTTCTCCACTTTCTGCTTTTTGGATGCCATGGGGAAGAAATTATCTGTCTCAGACCCCTCTCAAAGTTTATCTGGTTTCCAAAGGAGCTATGAAGTGTTTGCATGATGCATTTTCAGGCCAGGACTGTACCACAGCAGCATTAATGTAGAGTAAATCATGTTTAAGAGAACATTTTATTCTAGCATTTGCTCCTTCTGTACAGCTCACCCACAAGGTGCAATTCCTTCCACGTACCTGATTTTGGATGGATTTCTTTTTTTCTGGACAATGGTTGAAGGAGTTACAGTCCTGTATAGTGTTCCTCCCCACTTATACAAACTATTTAATGTCTTTCTTGGTTTTTTTGAGAACCAAACCCCAGTGCTGTGGAAGTCAGAGGATAACAGGGCTGTGAGGTTTGTGCCCCTGGGAATGATATTCTGCTGATTTTTTACATTCTGCCAACTGAGGGCCCTTCTTTTAGAAGTTAATTCTGCACAGATGAGAGCTCCTCAGCGGAAAGGCTGTTTGACATCAGCAGAAACCCAAGAGAATTTAAGAGTGGCTGGATGCAGTTTGATACCATCTCTGCCCCTGGTGATATTTCAGCTCAGGGCACAACCAGCTGCGCCTCGCTCAGCCCAGCCTGGCAAGGATGGGGCCTTCAGAAAGCTGTGGTTGTCTGGAATTCCTCTGCAACTGGGATGGTCCAACAGTGTCCCACGTTGGGGAGCATCCCCCAGCCGTGGTGCTGTGCTTGCTCTGCCAAATGCAGCTGAAGGAGCCACACAAAACACCTGCTCCAGGCTGCAGGGATTCTGTTCAACAAGGCAGGCAGAGACACAAACCCCTCTCCCTGCCACATGGCAAAAAGCAAACTAAACCACCAGTATAAGTGTTTTTCAGGGGAAGGAGCTGATATGAAAGACAGAAGGGGTTTCCAATAGGAGTGAGCTCCAGAAGATGAGTGAACTGAACCAGTTCATAAATAGCTCAGCAGCCACACGCACCAATATTCGATAGAATTAATTAAATAACTGCAAAGCTCTTCCACTCGAGTCATTACAGCCCATAAAAGAGAGCTATTCAGGCTGTTTACTGACTCGGACAGAAATACAAAGATAAACAGATATATTAAAATGTATAACCAAGCTCTCTTTTGTAGGGACTGAGTTTATTTTAGCAGTGTCAATAAATGTCTGCTGCTATGGGTTCAGCAGTAATGAATGCTCACCAGGAGGTACATTTTAGCAACAAGAACCAGAGAAAGCCTCTATAAACACAAATGGGAAGATTAAATGTGGAGTGAAAATTAAACCTCTCAGGAATTTCCCTTTAATTTCTATAATTTAATAATTTGGGGAATTATTAAACTTCTTTCAGTTTTGTCATAGGACAGAAATCCAGTTTTATAGAAGATTTGAAAGGTAACCAATTTACTTATTAAAAATATAGGAAACATGAATGACAGCATTACTGCATTATTAAAATTTAATTTTAAAATATAATTTATAGGATGAAAACCTCTCCTTCTTAATCATGCTCACTGCCATGGAACAGCTTTAGTAAAGTATATTATTAGATAATTTTACTTTCCTGTTAAGGAATTAATTCTGAGTATTAAAAATTGCTTGATATATTATACATAGATCTCATTTTATAGATGGATATATATATTTTTTTTAAAATATAAATATATTTTCTTCCTTTTGAGCCTGGCCACAGACTTGATACAGGAGTACCATAAAAGAGAGGGCAGCATGGGTAAGACATGTCAGCCCAGTGGCAGGAAAGGAGCAAGGGAAAAGGGAAATATGCAGATTAAGCCATCTTTTCATAGGATCCTGAAATCACATTGTTTGTTGAGACTGATCCTTGCCAGGAGGAGACTGGTTGGAATCGAAATCCAGAGTCCTACAGCTCAATTAAGGTGAGGATGAATGAACCAGACCTCTTCACTGCCATCATTCCTTCTTAGCAGGGACATTGTTCCTTCAGTCTCAATGAAAATCCAGTTTTAACAGCAGTGCTTAATTTATTGCCAAATTAAGCAGGCAGGACTTTCAAATGAGGAAAGGACAAAAAGCATGTAATTCAAATGCAGCAGGGCTGCTCTCTTATTAAGTTTGGTCTCTCTACACTTTCCAATAAAAGCCAGGGCATAGTCAGAGCTGACAACTAACATTATCTGACCTCTATATGTGTTTATGAATATGTGACAGATTTATTTTAAAGACATAGGCTAAGATGTTTCAGATAAGTCACTCTGAATCAACTCCACACCGTGATTAAATATTACTGATAAGTGTCAACTACCACAGTAAGCCCAATAAGGAAAGGCAAAAAATAAATTTCTCCCTCTGAAGTGCAATAGTCTGGGCTTTTTTACAAGTCTCCTGTACAGGAGCAGAGGACAAATATTTGACAAATAGGGATGTCACAGGACTCTTACAGTATAATTCTACTATCACCTAAATTGTCATGGAAAATGCAGCGAGATGAACACTGATTCATCTGCATTACTGAAATTCTGACCACTGATATTCTCAGGAACGGTGGTAATTTTCCATGCTAATTGAGTAGATAAAGAGAATTCATAGCCCTGAGGGAGAAAGAGAGGTTTTCTGAGGTGTGATGTGCCCCTGAGCCTGCAGTCAGATGTGACTGTGGATGTGCTGTGCTTCCAGAGGCTGCCAGACACCCTCACTCACTCCCTGCTTGGGCTACAGCTCATTCTTCTCCTTTTTAATTGCAGAGGGTTTACATGGAGAGTGAAGCCCAGTGTGATGGGTGGTTCTTAGGAGTGTAATGCTTTATTAATATAAATAGCACTTTCATTAGGGTGTTATGGCAAGGGGGTACAATTAGAGGTGGGATAATTAGCACGGAGCATGCAAATCTTTACTTTTGGGGAATGCTTAACACAGGACACTGTGGAATGTTGCCTGACTGTAGCAACACCTCGGTGCTCTCTTTTAATCCTCATCACTGAAAAAGGAATTTATTCCTGCAGGTAATTCAAATCAAACTTCAAATACTGCAGTGAAAAAAAAACCCCATCACAAACATGCAGGGGAAAAAATACAACAACAAAACAAGCCAGCTGGCAATTTGTATCCTTCCCTAAGCAGAAAAGAAAAACAAAGCCAGATACCAATTTTCTCTTTAATAAATGAAGTCTACTGATAAACTTATTGATAGACAGATATTCTGGCAACAGATTGTCAAAAACATGTCACCAGGCCACACACGTAACCCCCACTCACTAACAAGCTGTCTGCAAAGTTAATCTAAGAACCTGTAAAATATTCAGGTTTGGAGTACAAATATTTTGCTGAGGAAGTAAATTCCAAATAAGTTAAGTGTTATTTGCATTTTTAAAAGCATACGATTGTTAAATATGCAAAGACCCAAATTTAACTTCAATGTTAAGAGATATTTGTTATCTCTAATAATGGAAAATATGTATTCACAGCTCCCTGAGCAAAAAATACACTGTTACAAATCCGAGAGCAAGAGCTGCTTCACGGGCTGCTTTTGGAGCAGAAATGGACATCTGCTCCTCCGTGCCAAATGTTGCAGTGCTGGCTGTGAGTTTAGTGGTTGATTTTTATTTTTGGGGGGAACTTTTTGCACTGGTTACTTATCACCAGGTTTAAGATTTACTTAAAGCTTTGCTGAGAGCCCGTTCCATCACCAGGTTCCACTTTGTGCAGGCACCACATGGGATACAGAAGTTGGTAATTATTTCTCCAATTCTGTTTCTTCTGCTCCTCCTAAATCCTTCCTCTGTTCCAGCAGTCATTAGGAAGAAGGGGAAGGTCCTTGCTAAGCAAACCATGTCCTGCTGCAGCAGTAATTGCTTTTTGGCTGCAGCAGCTGTTCAGTCGTGTTAACACCTCCTTCATGGTCCTGGGAGATCCTCAAACCTGGACGGACCCAATCCTGAGCAACCTGCTCTGTCTGACCCTGTCTGAGCAGGGGCTTGGACTGCGTGCTCTCAAAATTTTGTTTTCTTTTCAGGTGTTTTACTTTCACTTATGTTTATTGCTAGAAAGCCTGAGATGTAAAATCAAAGTTGCACTTAAGAAAGATCTCTCCACCCTCTCGTTTGCAGGTGATTGAGCACCAAACCAAGTGGAACAGAGGGTGTGTGGTCACTGTGGAAAAGAGCCAGCTAGAAAGTTCCCCTTGTCCCCAGATGGTGTTTCTCTGTTTGACAAGCTACTCTTGATCCCTGTTGGTGTTTCCTGGGTGATGTTGCTGCCTTATCCAAGAGGATGCTGCTGCCCCAGAACTGGCTCAAAGCTCCAGCAGAGCTGCATTAAGAAAGAAACCTGGCAGGAAGGGCAGGAGGAAGGTGCTCTGCTTGGAAGAGGAAATATTGGCAAGACAGGCACTGGTTGGAGAGGGGTACCCGACACAAGGAGGTCAGTGAATAGGATAGACACAAGGAAAACTAAAATATGTATTAAATACTGACTCCAGGATCCACATCTTACATTGAGGAACACACAGGACGTTCTCCCATTTCTAAATTGCAAGAGTTAATATAAATGGACAAATATATAATAGAACAGGACATGAAATGTCCTCAGCAATGCATCTGCTCTCTACTGAACTAAACCATGTCGATGCACAAGCTTACACACCCCTGAGGCCAAAGACTCTTTCAAATGCAATTTTTGGTAGCTGAAGCAACATTTGCCTACAGCACCTGTCAAGCACCCACTGAGAAGTGAGCCATGTGATTTCTCACACACATCATCCTGGGCTGCTGTCAGGGCCTGGTGGTGACCTGATGCTGAGTGCTCCAGCAGGGGTGTGCTCCAGTTTTGCTCAGGAAAAAGATGCTTTGCCCAGATCTTGGCCACAGTGAAAGGAAAGGCAAAGCCAAATCCTAGCACAGGAGGAGGAGACAGACCTTCCAGACAGGCTCAGGAATTCCAGCTGTCCAGGGCAACACCTGGACTCAACAGCATTTGTTCTCCTCCACTCTGTGTGGGGATCAGCCAATTCCTCAGAGTGAGGTCAGAGTCTCTGTCTTGGGTGGTTGAATTTTCCCTCTCCAGCTACAATCAGTGTTTCCCTGTTAGATGGAATGCAAGAGGCCCAGGCTGCCAGCTGCAGTGGATCTGGCCCCTCCTGGCTGGAGAAATCCCTCCCTGCACCACCCAGAGTCCCATTTGGCAGAGCAGGGACCCCAGGTGAGCTTTGGTGCTCCAAAGGGCTCTGCAGAGCTCTCTGGGATGGCTCTCCCAGCTGCAAAAGATGCCCCTGACCCTGTGCAAGGTGCCTGCAAGGAGCTCTAAAGGCTTGGCAGCTCTGCCCCAGTGAGGTGGGCCAAGCAATGAACAGGCACAGTACCAGCCAGGACTCCCTGCATTCTCAGAAAGCTTTTTTTAAAATTAAATCAAAGCTGGATTTCTAAGTTAGGAAACTGTTTATGTCTCTCTTAAATTTACACAACTGGTGGTAAGACACAATAATAATCATCTGCCTGTTTTTGTTATAGATAGATATGGAAAAGACAGAAATTTAACAGGTTTATGATGTCAGAGAAGAGATCTCATAAATTGTTTTGTAGGGTCCCATGCTAAAGCCAGCTACAGGAGTGCAGCTGTGCCTCATTAACATGCTGATAAGAACTAAAATGAGATATGAGAAAGGGGTCCTTGGACTGCCCCCCACCATGTACTTGTACAACTCTAAAGCACTTCCCAAAACTGCTTCTTTCCTGTCCAGTGGGGCTCTGGAACTGGAGCAGTCAGGTGCTGAGGAACATGTCCCCATGGATTAGCTAAAGGCATCCTTCTGCATCTTCCCTGACACTTCTCCTGGTTAGTTTTCAGATTCAAAATAAAGAAAAAAATGATTTTTAAAACATGCAAATGGAACATTCATTAGAATGGAATCTACACAAGGACACCTTCCAGAGTAATTTGAAAAAATCAAGACAAAAATTAAATAAAGAGACACTGCAAAGTGAAACAATTAAATCAGTGAGGCTGCCCCAAAGTGAAGTTTTACATCCCAGTCTAAGCAAGACATGCAGTGTGCTATTTCTGCTCTGATACTTCAATGTAAGCACAATTTCACTGAAATTGGTTTAAAAGCCTCGATTTCCAAAGGAAATGTTTATGCCTTTTCATAAATGTTTGCTTTGCATGAGAAAACTTCTTGTTATAAACAAACAAGCAAAAAGTAGTAGAAACTGAGTAAGATTCGCTCTAAGAGCCAACACTAGCCTCAGAAATCAATTTTTTTCATTTAAAGATACTATTATTCCTTCTGTTAAAAAAAAAAAGGCAATTAGAAAAGTGGATATTACAACAGAAACTAAAAATAGCAAATAACTGTTTGAAAAAGTCTCTTGATCTGCCAGAAGAACTTGTTTTTGAAAAGCAATTCTAAAGTATTCCCTGTGTGCTTCCTGCAGCGATGTTATATGGCAAATGAAAAAAAAATAGGACAAATTTGGCACTTCTGTCAAAATGAACACCTTGTTCCTCTGTTGTCCCTGGTGTGGCTGGCACTGCTGGGAGCTGGGGCTGGCTGTAGGAAGGGGAGACGTGTTCAGCTGTGGATTCACAGGATGCATTTCAAAAACCCCAGCAAAGCCAACACTTGCTACAAAACTCTGTGCACTCTTCAGCACAGAGCTTCTGCTTCTGAAGTTAAGGCCAAACTCACCAGGCATTTTAAAATTACCTGCTAAACACCAAATGTTACCTACATACATATATGGGGCAGCTACACAACACATCCTGTCCTTTAAAAATTCCTTTTTGGGTGGTTTCTCCTAAAAAACCTGTCTGATTTCTTTTTTCCTGACAAACCTGTTGTGTCCCATAAAGCCATTTATTCCCACCACAGCAGCACAGAAACACCTCGGGCTGGCACCTCTGAGGAGGGACCCCCAACAAAGGAACAGTTTTCATTCAGATAATTCTGATGTTGTGAAGGGCTGTTTGAGGCAAGCTATGTGGAGAGTGAATACAAACAAACCAGCTGGAATCACAGAATATTTTGAGTTGGAAGGGAGTCTCAAGGATCATCAAAATCCAACTGCTGGCCCTGCACAGAACAGCTTTAAAGTCACATTGTGTGTCTGAGAGTGCTGTCCAAACACTTCCTGAACTCCTGGGGCAGTGGCCACTTCCCTGGGGAGCCTGTTCCAGTGCCTGACCCACCCTCTGGATGGATTATTTTTCCTAATATCCAGCCTAAACCTCCCCTGACTCATTTCATGGTGTTCCCTCAGGTCCTGTCACTGGTCACAAAGGAGAAGAGATCAGAGCCTGCCCCTCCTCTTCCTCACACAAGGAAGTTGTAACTATTCAGAGGGAAGAAGAGTCATTTTATCATAACTGAATATTTCACTATGTATAAAGTCTTATCAAATATAACAAGATGAAAAAAACAATTCCTGTATTTGCATGAATTGGTTGACCATTGCCACCAAGGAGTCAGACACAGAATGGGGGCTGTCCCCTCCCCCTTGGTGGTGTCACTCCAGGCCAGGCTGGGCACTCAGGGCACACATTTTTGTCAGAACAGTTGTGCTGCATTTGTGTTAGAAGATATTTGTATTCTAACAGCAACTTGGGATCAGCAGGACAGCACCTTGGGGATCCTAAACACTTGAAGACCTGTTAAGGGAAAAAACCCGCATTTTAAACTTAGGACAGTATTTACCCCTTAAAGAAGACAGGAAGACAACAACAAACATTATATGCTGGCCTGTGCTGATGTGGAGAGGATACCCTGCTTCCTGCCCAGCTGCTGCTTGGGCTGGAGTGCTCTGCCAAACATTTTTCCTCTCCAGGGCAAGATGACACAAACACAAACTTGTGCTCAGTCCTCACTGTGCCCAAGTGCTGCTAGCAAACACACACTGATGGAAAGCCAAACCTGAACTTTGGGATCAGTAAAATGAGCAGGAGGTAACCAAAGTCTGAACAGCAGTGAGGAGAATGAGAACCTCTGACTCCAGACACAAAGTACTGCAGCTTACAGCCTCCTCTTGTGAGACCCTACAGCATTGACAAAGGAAGTGGAGACCCTAAATTCTGATTATTACCCAGGCCATGTTCATGGAGACAGCACCCAGACTTACAGCTCCCAAAATAAAAAGGAAAAAGGTGAAAGGAAATCCAGGAAAACAAAACCTTCTCCCCAGGACCACTGCAACCCTGCAGGACCTTGGAGTTTTGGGCAGTTCTGTGGTGTTAAAGCCTCCTTGCCCTGCAGCTCCAGCAGCTCCCCAGCTCACAGGCTGGGTTTCCTCATCTGCTCCCTCACCAGGCAGGTCCCGTTGTTTTCATTTAGAACACAACCTGAGACCACCAGTTCCCTTCAGTTTAACCAGTCTGTTTAGCAGAGCAGGGCTTTACTGAGCAGAAATCACCTCCTGATATCTCTTCCCACATCACTCCTGTGTCTGCTCTCACAGTGTGTGATCTACGGCACAGCCCCAGCCAGCAAGTGGCAGATTAAATACAGGCCGAGCAAGAATGCTACATGAAATTGATAAAATAAGTCTGGATTTATAAATTATACATACATTTCCCAAATTGTCATATCTCCCAATCTTCTCTCTGCTGTTTGCCAGATTTTCTCCCACCAGTCACTGTCACATCGCAGCTTCCCCTTTCTTTTTTATGTCCTGATTAACAGGACATCTATATTCTCCCTTGAGCTCTCTTCCTCCCAGCAAGATTATTTTCCATATCCCTACAGAGGGGCCAAGAAAACATTTGTGAGCCTGAGATGCTTCTTTGTCAAGATATACTATGTGATCTAATAAAAGATAATACTTTTTCTTATAAATGTAGCTCCATGAGCACAATTCAAATGCTTCAATATAGGTTCAGAAAAAAATCTATATGAAAACAATTTGTTCTTAGATTACTTGAAAAAAAAATCCAATTTAAACACTTTTCCCTATATGTTAGGGGATTCTATTAATCATTTGGGGGGAATGGTTTGACTCTTCAAGTATTGATAAAGACCATAGATTTTGCAAGAGGGGAAAAATGAGCAAACATGGAATGATCAGGTTCTCCTGGTGGGATGGATGGATTCTTTAGTGATGTTCAGGACACTTTTGAACCCCCCTGTGTTCACATACACCATTGGCACCTCCTGCTTCACTTTAAAACTTACCCATCAGAGTAAAGAATCTAGAACAAATACAAAACCAAAGAGTACTCACGGGGTTTGGGGGTTTGGGTGGGGTTTTTATCCAAAACTCTTACCAAGGTTTACAGCTCTCACTCCCTTGCTTGGCTCCCAGTGCTCAGCAGTGGCTTGGAGGCTGTGCCAGGTGCTGCAGGGTGGCTCAGCAGAGAGCCCTGGAATGCAGAGCTCTGGAAGGCAGGTGGGTTTGTTTGCCAAAACACAAACAGCAGAGAAGTGCACCATTTTATCAAAAACCACCAAAGCACCACATTTACCCAAGAGAATAATGTATGATGTTAGAAAATAGTTCATTAACACTGAATTTCCTTCAGTGCTTGAGCAGAGCCTACCCACAGGTAGCTGCTGCAAGTTCTCTTTATACCTTGTGCCCAGTTTCACAATTTTATTCAAAATCCAGGACAGGAACCCACAGGACTTTTTGTTTTTTCTCTGCAGTGACTTCTCCCATACATTTCCAACTTGAATAGGTGCCACTTTGTTTTCCAAAATGTGTATTTTTGTGATGTGGATATTGCACACATGAGACACCCAGAGCAGCTATACAAGCATCACTTTACATGATGGGTTGATAGGAAAAAACCCTCTTGAAAACAGAACTGCCTTGCAGTTTTACTCTTTAATTACACACTGTGTGTTGCTTTTGATTTTTCTTTTTTAGAATGGGCTTTGGTTATAAAAGTCAAGGTTTTAGCCATAAACTGGGGAGAAGTGTTCATGATACACAAAACAAAGTGTAGACAACATCAAAATAACTTGACTGGTTTAGGCAAGTCTCACTGGCAGAGTTTGGAGAGTTCAGTGGTTCAAGGAAAATGGTTTATTCTGCTTGTCTTCAAGTGAAATGAATTTACAGGTAAAAGGCAGTGTCTGTGCAAAGACTACACAAGCACACACCAGGCTAACCCCAGAGCTCAGCTTGCTTTTTCTAGCACAAAACAACACAGAGCACAGACAGAAAGCAAAGTCCTTGGCTGCTGCAAGGAGCATTTCTCAGGTGTCTCCCTGCCCTCTGCTTCAGAGCTGCCAGGAGGAGGATGTGGCTCATTCTCCAGCACCCAGTTTGTGCCACAGACACTGAGCCCAACCCTGCCTTCCCCTGCAGGGCAGGGGGTGTTAAATCCTCTGCTGAAAAGCTCCCACTGTGCATGAGAGACACAACAGTCCAACCTCTGGATCCAGCTGTTGGATACAACATTTTATTCCAAATGTTCCTTTCTGCTGGGTGGTCTGAAAGCACAGGAGTTCTGCAGCGAGGGGTGGTAGAAGTCATTCCATGTTTCACTTGGAACAGGAATATTTTGTTGAAGTAAATAGTGACTGTGAGATGATTACAATTTCACGTGTCCATGCTGAAATTAAATCTGTCCTGCGTGGTTTGACCTTGAAAAATGTTTGGGTTTGGTACCCAGAAGTGAAAAAATCTCAGTGGCAAAAAAAGCCCAGAAATTTTGAAAAAGCAAAGGATGAGAGTATGAAGAGCACTTTAAGATATGCTGTGCTTTTGTAAGAAAATGCATACATGATGTTAGCAAATAGCACATTTATCACCTGACTGCCTAGGAAAACTACTGTTACTTGAACTCCTTAGACTTTATACATTTTAAAGAGAAAGGCTGTAATTCTGTAAGAGTTTGGAGAATGTATTTAACCATTAAAGATCATTTTTTGCTGCCTGTGAAAGATAAGTTTCGAGCTTGTTTAAGACTTCAGACATTCAATGATTTTCAGTCATTTGGCGTTGCTCTTCTGAAAGCTGTTCACCTCAGCATGGCTTTTAGATTTATGAATCTTAGCAAAGTAGACCTTACCATTTCCATGGTTCATCTGTTTCCCTGCATTACTCTCATGCTAAATCAATCTTCAGATTCATAAAACAAGTCTGTAAATATTAATGCAGGCCAAAGCAGTCTCATCTGAAGGGAACTGGGGAAGCAGCAGCTTTTTGAAAGCCCTTTCCAGCAAAACTCAACTCCTGAGCAAGACAAGAGAAGACAATTCCAGTGAGAAAAAAATGTAAAATAATGCAGGAGAAGAATGGAGTTCACAAGGTGATTGGGGAAAAACAGGAAAGGGGAAGGTTGAGAGTGAGGAAAAGTGCAGTGTGCCGAGAAGTTATGAAAGGGAAGAACAGAATCAAGGAAGGAAGACAAAAAAGAGACAGCAATGACAGAAAAGAGAGTGCATAACAAAGTGGTGGAAAGGAGAACAAACACCAACGAGGTTATATTTCCTTTTCTTCAGTTTCTGGAAAAGCATCACCGAAAAAGCACACAGTTAAGTGAATGAGGGAGTACACAAATTGGGTGAGATATCAGTGCAGGTCAGGGGCACACAAATTCAGACTGACCAACAGCAAAGGGATGCCTAGGGCTGGTTCCTAATCCTGTCACACTGGGACAGCAGCACACACTGCCCTGCATTTCTCCTTGAAAACAAACCTGCCCATCTCCCAGTTTCAGCCTCTGACATGTATCATCCCATGAAGTGATGCTGACTGGCATCAGGTTTCTCTGGTTTCTTATGCTCTGATTTATATTGATCCCTTGGAGCTTTTTGGTTTTTTTTTTTTTTTTTTTGGTTTCTTTAATTTTCAAATCTCTGTTTAATTAATCTTTCTTCAGGTTGTCAAGTCTCACAGGTGATTTTTGCAAGCAAATTCTCTCACCTGGGTAGATTCTTCTGCTTTCATGGCTTTCCTGCATTTTCTCAAAGAACAGAAGGAAAGGTTAAAGAGGCATTGAGCACAAGCAGCAAAACTGGATGCTTATCTTTGCAGTGATATATATTTTTTTTAATTCGCAATCAAGGGGAATTAAAACAAGAATGGAAAAGAAGAACTTCTGCCAAGACAGACAAAGCAAGAGCCTGTGTTCCTGCTTCCAGTTTCTGACATGATGTGTTCAAATACCTTTCAGTTCCAGTATGTCAGCTCGTGTTTCACCAAATGATGTGACATAATGCAACCTGACACACCAATTGTTTTTTGACAGAAATGTAAAGAAAAAGAGCGTCTCTGCTCTGCTGGTAAAGAAATAATTTTAAGTAGAGAAGCAGCCAGATTTCTCCTAAACATTAATGCATCAAAGTGTAACAGCCTGGAGAGCTCCACTCTCCTGGAGCTCCTGCTGCCAGGGCTTGGGGACAGCACAGCTCTGGGGCAGCTCTGGGCTGTCCCTGTGCCCAGACAGCTCTGCTGGGTGCCCTGAGCCAGGGCTGAGCCACCCTTGCTGCTTTGCAGTGACACTGGAAAGTTTGGCTGCAGCCTTGGTGCTCCCCAGCTGTGCCACAGCTGTGCCTGGCCCTGGTCCCAGTGATCCCAGTCTGCCCCAGGACACGGCTGTGGCTTCCCAGCTCACCTCAGACCTGTGCCAGCTCTGCTGGTGGGCACTGGGACACGCTGGCCATGGGCAGCATCCCTGCCCCTGCCCCTGAGCTTGGCCACAGCGCTGGTCAGAGCTGCCACCACCCCCAGGAGCAGGGGCAGCAGGGTGGGCTCCCCCTGCCTGATCCCACCCAGCCCCTCTCCCTCAGCCCCAGCACCAAATAAAAAGAGTTCACTGCCCCAGGAACAGCCCTGCTCCAGTCCTGCTGGAACCTCCCAGTCCTGGTGGATTTTAATTGTAAACCTTTTAATGTCAAAGCACATTTGTAGGGCCCTGGGTGAGTGGATGACCTTTAATTTTAGACATGTATTATGTGTTCAGAGTGATTAAAGGAGGAATCAAGATCGGCTTTTAACAGCTGGAAATTTCATGCAATCAGTTTGAGTATTGTAATTTTGGAGCTTTTCAGCAGCAACACTTCCAGAGATCTAGAGCTTTGTGTTTTGTTTTTCCCTTTTATTAGCTATTCTCTCTTCTGCAGGTCTGACCCTAGAAGGCTGGGTCTCCCTTCCTGGGGGCACAAACTGTGGCTAAAGAAATGAACATTGGGGTATTGCAAAACCTGGAAGTTGTCATCACCTTCAATCCAATCTGTGATCAATTTCCAGGTGAAAGACACCACCAAGAGAAGAGGACAAGGTGTAATAAAGGGACCCAGAGCCTTCTACTGTTGGTCACACAAAAAATCACAGAGGGTAAAACACTTTTTTGCATATTCCAATTAAGTTTTTGGGCACACAGCTCCTGTACTCTGGCAGTTTGAAGTCAGGGGTGTTTCCAGCCCCTTTTCTGCAGCACAGGTTAGTTTGGCTACTGGGTGGGAGATACAGGAAAGGAACTGCAAGCAGTATTTTCTTTTTTTGTTCTCTTCCCTGATAAGGAGTGAGAGAATGGGAGCAGAGTGGCAATAATCCTCTGTGTAGTTACTGAGCCCATTCTGTCCTCTGTGCTCAGGTACAGAACTGCTAAGGAATTTTGATAAAGAAAAATAGGTTTTGTCTTAACTGACTCTTGGAATTCTTTCAGCTGGGGAATTGCAACAGTGCTATTAAAAACCAGTTTTATTGACGTGACACGTTTCCTAGGATGGGCCATTAATCATTTTGTGTTATTGTACCAATAGTACACTTAACATCTGAAATTCAAGCAAAATCCTAATGATACAACTGTCGGGAGGAAAAATGGAGCACTGAATCTACCTAAAGTGCTGCTTCTGCTGCGACTGAGCAGCACACACAGACCAATTCTTATCAGCTGCATTCCTGCTGTTAGTGGGGAGTTTTATTCCTTAAGTATTGTTCACAAAAAGGAAGGAGGTGAGCAGTGCCACTCTTGTCCCCTACCTGCTCAGAAGAACTGCCTGGATATGGATTCCTGCTGTCTCTGGAGTTTTCTTTCAGAATGGATGCATAAACATGTCCTTAATGGTAACTCTGGGCATCTGTTTCAGCCTCCAGCAACGCTGATTATTATGGTTCTACACCAAAATAACTTAATGAGATAGAGGCTACAGGTTTTGCTCCTGTTCTCCAAATAATAACCTGTCCTCATTTACGTGTCACTAAAAGAGGATTAATTTTGACTTTACAATGTGTGGTGATTTCAAGCCTCTAGAAAAGCAATCTATTAATGTGTGACTACCTTAATTAGCATCCATGACATCTATTTTGCCTGGCTGCTCCCCTAAAAGCTTTTTTTTTTTTGGCAAAATAAACAAATTAATATTATTTTAAAGAGCAGACGGGGAGGAAAGCAATGCTGTTCATAAAAAAGGGAGCTTCAGAGAAAAGGAAGTCACTGGTACAGAGCAGAGACGAGCACGGCTGCAGACCCCAACCAGCAGTGAGCAGAGGGAAGCCCAAGGATGAGGAAATGACTAATGAACATTAATGGCCTTAAGTTAAAGAAAAGTAGATTTAGGTTTAATATTAGGAAGAAATTCTTCCCTGGGAGGGTGGGCAGGCCCTGGCACAAGGTGCCCAGAGCAGCTGGGGCTGCCCCTGGATCCCTGGCAGTGCCCAAGGCCAGGCTGGACATTGGGGCTGGGAGCAGCCTGGGACAGTGGGAGGTGTCCCTGCCATGGCTGGGGTGGACCCAGAGGAGCTTTAAGGTCCTTTCCAACCCAACCCATTCAGGGATTCTGAAAGGCTCCCTGCTGGTGCAAAATGTGTGTCAGCTCGAGTCCCTGCTGTGACACCCCAGGTAATTGAGTCAAGGCTGGACATTGGCACAGAGCACTGGCTCTGCTCTGAATCTGTCACTCCAGCTCCACGTTGCCTGCAAGGTGCTGGATTTGAAACAGCCCTGCAGGGTTTGATCCCCGGTGTCCCTTGTTTCAGGGGAAATCTCACATCTCCTCTACCCCTGTGCTTTGCTTTCCTCCCCATCCTGCTGCAGGCAAGCCAGGCAGGGGACTCATGGTCACCAGAATTTCCCTTTGGATTTCAGAGATTTGGGCATGGGATCGGTTCTGTGGCAAGTGCAGAGCTGGGGGTGCTGGGGAGCAGCTGGTGAGCACAGACCCCTCAGCCAGGGGTGACTCCCACACCCTGGCACTGCCCCAGCTCAGCCCAGGGGGAATGAAGAACGTTCCACTCCCAGCAGCAGAGCCACAGGAACCAGGCAGGGGGCTAAAGGAGGAATCACAACTGAGGCGTGCTGGGGAAAAGAAGATCAGAAGGCACCAACTGCACTAGAGCTCTTTTCTCACCAAATTAAACATGACTGTCAATCTGCTGTGCTTTTGCAGGCTGGGTTTACAAACACATTAGTTCACCACACTTCCTTCAGCTTTAATTAAAAAAACCACCCCAACTCGAATGAGTAATAGTCAGTTTTGTTGTCTGATAATGGATTGATGGCCTTAAGCTTTCTCAAAGGAAATTCAATTTGAATAAGGATTAAACTGGAATTGTCAGTGAAGTATCCATCCACAAATACTTATTTCTCACATTCATTCTAAATTCTGGTTGTACTTTGTCTTCCAAAACATTGTGTTTTGAAGCTAGACACAGCTAAATCACAGAGTATCCATATTAATAAAGATGTTTAATGTAACAGCATTGTTTTTCTCACCATAATTCATGTCTCAAAAAGGTCTTTTATAGCACCACAGGTAGAGAAGATGTATCTGTGAGAAATGTCACAAGTATTGAAGCAAAAATAAACACTGTTCTTTTATTTTGATATTTTGGTTGAGGATTTTAAGTTCAAGTAATTAACTCACGGTTTTCTTGTGTCCTTCTGCTCCTTCTTCTGTCTCTGTGTCAAAATAATTTCATTAGAACACTCACAAATTATCATTTTAATGAATTTCTGACAAGTTAATAAACTCCTTGTAGAGGTGTAACTACAGGTGAGGTTTGGGTTTGATTCAATGCCTGATGCATTTGCTGTTTACAGAGCAGGAAAAGCCCCGGGTGTAATGAATGGTGCTAAACTGGAATAAAATAAATTGAACTCACATTTTCAAACTCCTGACCATCTTTTCAATCAATATGTAAAATAGATGTAATTCAGCTGGCCTCAAATATTTTCACTCCAGGTTTAGCAGGAATCATTGCAGCTGTGAGTGCACACTTGGCCATGAACAGGAGAAGCCACTACAACTCAAAACAGGCTCAGGAGGTTTTAAAGGAGCTCTCACTGGGGCAATCTGAGTCAAGGGAGGAGATTATCTAATTAATTTATGAGTTTTCAGTTCCTCATACATTAGCTGCCTAGAGTAGCTTCTCCAAAGATGTCCTAAAATGCAGCAATAGAGGGAATAATCAGAGAAAAAAATTTTTGTGCAAGGCAGTAAGGAGAGGAAGACAGAAAAAAATGTGGGTTTAGTTCTCCTGTGTATGAAATGAAGGGGGGTAGAGTTGCTTTAGACATCCATTCAGAACCATTTTCCATAAATGAACTAATTTTGAAATCACCTATAATTGAATGCACAGATAATTTTAGCTTTGTACATTAAGTGTAGTGCTGCAGAAACTGCAGAACGAGGAAATGGCATGTGATATGTTTGTTGAATTTAGAAACAGCAAACTAAGAGGAAAAGTATATTTTTCTCCAAAAAAAGACTCTGGCAGTTAGTGGAAAGAGTCAAGTCCTAAGCAGGGTAATGAGCAGTAATGCTGCTCTAAACACTACTCTCAACATAGGAAACAAATAGAAAGCAGTGAAAAATAGACTCTGGATGAGGCATTCTTCCTTGAGCACACTCCATTCAAGGTGATGACTAATTAGGAAAGTCTCCAAAACTGAGTTTTGCTTTCTTTAAGTGCTGTAGTGGAGATAATATAAATATAACTCAGCCTTGTCAACTGCTTCTGCTCCTGAAAATAAACTTTTAAGCATATGGTCACACGGTCAGGAAAGCCAATATATGGGAAGAACAATTCTTGAACAGCATGGGAACAGTCTGGAATTACATGCTAGGGCTCACACGAGGGGGTTTCCACAGCCATAATTTCATCAAATAAATTTTAGAGTTTGACAGTTAATCACAGAGAAATGCAAGGAGGATTTCCAGGAAATGTTTACATTGTTCCACTCGGCTTCTGAACAGTGGGATTCATTTCTCATGGAGGAAGCAGGGACTTTTCTTTTCAAATGCAGCAGATTTCTTCATTAAGTAAAACGAGGTGGAAATAAAGGAGCTCAGGCTGCATCAGGAAGCTTTGCTTGCCACGGGGGAGCTCTGCATCCAAATGCTCTGCTGATCCTGGCCTGTAACACGTGGACAATGTCAGCAGAGCTCTGACCCATCCTCCCTGCACTGATTTTTGATAACAGAGCCCATTGATCCACCTCCTGATAGCGACTGCCACGAATGGAATTGGTCCCACATTGCCCTGGGGTCCTTTTCATTTTTCTGGTGTTCTAATTTATCAAGCAGGCTCCTGATACACCTCCTGTTCACAAAAATGGAACAACAGCACCCCCTCCAAGACAAAGGGATTCTTTCTTCAGTGTTCTTTGAAAATAAATATATTGAGTGGATGTGATAGCTACCGCAGCCTTTCTCCCACTGAAAGGTAACTTAAGCAAGACTGGATATCCTGGTAATATTTTGGGTGAGTAGGTGGCTCCTGATCAAATCAATTGTGATAAAAATGATCTGTAACTGGAGTATCATAAAATTAAAAATGTAAAAAAATGAATTATGCTTAAAGGTATTCTCAAAAAAGGTAGATAAAGTGAAGGTGAGGTCACTGTTCCCCTGCAGGAACAAAATTAAATGTTCTATGTGCTTTACAAACCCTGAAATACAACAGGAGAACATTATAGTTGTTTAGAAAATCTTTACCAGAATTACAGAAGTGATGTCAGCACTTAGACACTGGTAGGCTTCTTTAGTCATAAATCATTACAAGGTCCTTTCAGTGTCTAGTAGTGTACATCTACACATTCAGTAAAATGTGTAAATGTCAAAATCATTTGTCACAAAGTCCTCATCACCATCACCAGCTGTTTTTTTAAAGGAAACAATAAGAAAAAAGTCCAGAATTTGCATAATAATGCACTTTAAACATCCTTGTTTCGTTTTCATATTTCAGTGAGGATCGGGTTTATGATCAAGCTGAGTCACTTATATAATTGTAATTTCTTAACTCACTCTTATTTCACAATTCCTTTACCCAGTTTGTTCTACAGAACTGATATTTGGCAGTGAATTTTCACCTGCCTTTTCCTTCCAAGCAGAGCACATCCAAAGCTGGTGTGGCTGGTTGGGTTTTGAATGTCTCTGCACAAATCCAGATTTGCTGAGGGAAGAATGCAGAGTGTGCTTCCACAGCACCCCTGCCTGTTTCACTGCATTTCCTGGAAACCTGCACAGAAAAGAAAAAGGAGCAGAAAAGCCTTGGGTAGGTCTGTTTGCTCAGCCTCCCTGTCTGCTCCTTTGGGTTTGCCCTGGAGCCTGCTGCGGGTTTGGTGCTTCCAGTGGGAAATGGGGAGCT
The DNA here is from genome assembly GCA_013399225.1 of Rhipidura dahli. Classification (NCBI taxonomy): domain Eukaryota; kingdom Metazoa; phylum Chordata; class Aves; order Passeriformes; family Rhipiduridae; genus Rhipidura; species Rhipidura dahli. The sequence goes on along the minus strand of VXAC01003307.1, from coordinate 3,106,009 downwards.
CCAATCTGTATTTCCCTGGGATCCACACCCTGTTTGTCACCTGTGCTGTTGTCACTCCTCCTTCTCCAGCCCAGGCAGTGCTGGTGCCACAATCACCAACCACCCTGCAGTGCCCAGGGCTCACTGCTGCACCAATCTCCCAGGGAGCTGCTCCTGCTGATGCCTTCAGAGGCCTCCCAGGAACAGAGCCCAGACAGGAGTAAAGGGAATAAAGGTGGGGATTTATTGGAAAGGCCTTCAAAGGTACCCCTGGGGAGCCAGAGGTGCTGCCCAGATGGGCCCCGAGATGGACCCTGAGAGGCCACGAGTTCTTCCCACTTTTATAGCTTTGGTTCATTTGCATCTCAGGGTTGATTCTCCAATTAAAGCTGCAGTTAATGATGGAATTGCCCTCAGCTTGCCCCCCTCAGAGGCTCTTTGGTTGATACTTTTTGGGCCCAGTTTGGGCTGGGTGTCCTTGGAGAGCAGCCCCGGAGAGGCTTTGCTGTGTGTGCCCAGCACAGAGAGCAGCACTGAACAGGGAACAGGCAACTCCAGAGTGACACACTGGGCACTGCAGGGCTTGAAAAATAGAAAAGTTAAACCCTGAGACATCACTGTGAGCAATTCCAAACCCACCCCAGTCCCAATCAGTGTGATTAGCAGAATTCTTCCATGCCTGCTGTGTTTGGATCCCTCACCTGAGGAGCCCCCAGGTGAGGAGATCCAGGAGATTACAGAAAGGGCTGCTTCCCACAGGGAATATCAGCATGGACAGGAGGGCTGGGGGGCAGCAGGTGGGACTCCAGACAGAGGCACAGATCTGCATGGAGTGGGCCTGGGCAGAGAGGGAAATGTGCATTCTGCTCTGCCTGTGCACCAGAACACATCTGACTCCCATCAGCTGCTGGAGAGCAGACACCCCCTGACCCAGCATTAAGTTAAATTTGTACAAACAGACGATACTTGATTTAGCACAACCTCTTCAGAGACAAAGTTACTCTTTCAGAAACGTTCATAAATATGATCTGGCAGAGAACATTTCTATGAGTTCAGCAGAATGTCTTGTCTGGACTCAGCATTTCTGGGCTGTGCTCACTGAGAGCACAGTTAATATCCCGTGGAAGTGCAATCTGAGTCCTTCAGACAGGGACGGGTACACCCACTGCTAAATTACAGACATTTAGGAATTAACTCTTCTGTCTGGGTAGAAATACAGCAGGGCAAAGAAAGTAAGTGAACCTTTTCTCAAGCTTTGCAGATGCATAAAAACGGTGCAGAGGTTTAAAACAAAATTTAAAAATAAAAAGGTAGAGAGTAACTGTATTGACATTACATCCAACTTAGGTGACAATGCTGAACAGGAGCTTTTTAAATAATTTTATCCATTATTAGGCACAAACAGATCCTTTCCTCAGCATCAGCTTCCTGCTCCTTTTAATCTCTACGTTAAATATTTTCTGATTTTCCTCTTATACCTACAACATTTATTAGCATAGCGATTTATATTTAGTAACATAAATTATGTTTTGTGCTAAGATTGTGAGAAATGCAGAAGTGTTTACCGCAGCTGCTGTGCCTTGCATGTCCTTACAGTATTCTGATTTACTGGGTAATTTTTTTCAGAAGATCCCTTAGCATAAGAGTAAGCAATTTTGCACCATACCTATGTCATGTTTTGTTGAATCCACATCAAGATGCCAGTGCCCTGCAGCACCTGGAAATGTGCACTGATCTTCTGCAACACTTGTTTCAGCTCTTCAAGACCGAAATTGATTTTTCTCGAAGTGGCATGTGAAGGTACAAAGTGTACCTAGTGATCCATAGCTCAAATGAGTGTAACAATACCAGTCCCAGTCGCTGAGGAAGAAGTAACTTTTTAAGTCTTTGCAAGCAACAGTGCAAGAAAAAAACAGACTGTAGTGAAGAATTTATCTTGTAAAATGCCAGGCAGTCGAGTTGTTTTACTGCTGCTGGAGGCTATTGTCAGAGTTGCTAAGTAAATGGTAGAAATAGTTTTCTTTAATTGGAAGGAGCTGGGATGCCATGGTGATGTGCTTTTTATAGCACCCCGACACAAACAGATAAACCGGGACTTCTAAACTCAGGTTTTACCACGGTGTGATTTGCCCAGTTGTGGGGTTGACTGTGAAAGGCTCAAATCCTCCCTCTGAGCACCAAACCAGCCTCTCCTTGCTCTCCCACTGCCCAGTCCTGTCTGTGGGGCTGAGCTGTCCTGGAGGGAAGGCGAGCACAGGTTAGAGAGTGTCCTTGCACAGAGAGTCCACCCGAGCCTGCCCCTTCCTCTTCCCTCCTCAGGGATTCCCTGGGAACCCTGCACCCTCCCAGGCAGCCCTCAGGAGATGTCCTGGAGAGGACAGTGACCCAGGCAGTGCCACCAGGGCCACCTCCCTGCTGCTCTGCCAGGCCACGGTGCTCCCCCAGCACCTGAGCCAAGGAATGGCCTTGGATGGGATTTCACCTGCAGAGCCCCTGACCTGCCAGCTAAGAAAAAAGTCAAGGAGCTGGGAGATAGAACATGATTTAACACAGCTGTGACTTATTCTGGACTTTCACAGTTTCACTGAAAAGTGTATGAACAACGAAGTTTTTGCCGCTACTATGTCCCGAAATAAACACCTGAATATTAAAACAATTAATGTTTCTACCTGCACTGGTTCCTGCAGTGTGCAGGGCTTTAAAAAGCCTGTTTACGTCTCATTAAATGTGTGTAACTAAAGGGGAATTTTCACAAGCCCAAGGAGAGTTGTCACCTCAGTGAATAAAAGAATTTAGACATTACAACACCTGAAATAACAGGTCTTTGCAGTTAAGAGTGAAAAGTGACCTTTGCAGTTTTAGTTCTCTTTTTTTTTTCTCATTGAACATGATATTTCTGTCTTTTTTCTCCTACTTGCAAATAGAGATTGTAAAAGTTGGGGGTTGACTCTGTAGAATAGTTCTTAGAAGGCCATTCAAGGAGAACAGGTGCAGATGCTTGGCATTTTTCAAATTCCAATATAAACAAGGAAGAATATCTGAGGTCTGTCAGCTCTGGCTAAAATGCCAGCACTGAGGAGAGGACGTGGGGCTCCTGTGGTCAGGGAGTTGAACACGAGTCAGTGGTCAGTTGCTCCTGAACCAAGTTAGAGGAGCACCCATTGCCCTCTCCCAGCACTGCACAGACTGAGAGCCAAATGTGATTTGCTCCCTTTGCAGCCATCTGCTGCCAGGGGTCCATGCTCACCCAGGAGCTGTGCTCAGCAACAGAGGGAATTGTTTCTCACCCATCTCCTGTGCTCAAAACTGTGGTTAGAAAACACTGAGAGTTAAAGGGAAAACTTGTGTGAAATCTGAGAGAATCAGTGTCAGCCTTACAGACACCAAACTGAGCACAACTCCGAAGGCTCAGACCGTGGCAACAGCGAGTTTGTGCAGTTCTGACAAAGCTGGATGGAAATGAGTGTTAGTAAATTACAGAGATGATCTCAGCTAAGATTTTATTTCTTTAAAACTTCAATGGCAGGTGTAGCTTTTAAAGAACAGCTTATGCTAATTATATCCCTAGCTTGCAGTCACATACCTTTTTAAATAATGCAGCTCCCGATAATCACAGTTTCAGCGTCGCTGTTGGAGGGAATAGCTCCGGTTGAGGAGATCATTCCCGGAGTCCTCCAGGCTGTAATGCCAAGCAGTTCTCTGATTCTGTTCACAGAAAGTGTAAATGAGGATTAGGCTGCAGTAATTTGCCCGTGCTCTGGCTGTGATTAGCACAGGGTGCAATATGGAACAGCTTTCACGGGCATGGAGGCAATCCTGTCACATTCCCTGGAAAAAGGACCTGCCAAGGCAATACCCAGCTGCTCCTGCATCCCAAACACAGAGGTATTAATAGACTGCTTAAATTCTGCTAAAAAGAGAGCAGGTAACACAGTCTTACTGTTAAATTATGGTTCATTAGGCCTATTTCTTAGCGTGATTAATGACACATCAGCGCTCGGAGCACGGGACATTCATCAGCAGAACTGTGTGCCCTTAGCACAGGTGTTGAGGGAATTCCAGAATGTTACAGCACAAAGTTCTGCTGTTTCTGTGAGGGTCTGAAGTGACAAATCACCAAAGAACAGAAACCATTTCAATCTTGAAGCAGGAATTAATTTGTGTGTACTTAGTGAGACGTATTTTCCTCTGAAGGTACAAGGATTTCATAAACCTGTGTGTAGGGCATGTGACCATAGAGGTAAATATGAACACAGGAAAAGCCAGATCATGAGAAATAGTTCAGATTTAAACCTTACCCAGTGCAGAATGGAAGACAACAGGAAAATAACCTTTCTTGAGGACAGAAACTAGCTTTGGTCAAGGTTTTCTCAATGCAAGAAGCATGTTCTGAATCTTGAATTAACGACTGAGAGAGAGAGAGAGCACTGACAGTTCTGCAGAATGCTGACCAAGGACATATTCTATATATAATGCAGAAATAATGCAACTTACTCCTAAACACCTCTGTAATTAGAGCATGAAAGATCAGGTCTCAAAATCAGTCACTAATTACAAAAAATAACCTCATGAAATAAGTGCCCTCAGGGAACACTGCTGATAAAACTGAGAAGCAGACCAGGTAAGCCAAAGACCCTAAAGACAAAAACCCTCAAAATTCTGAGAGAAATTGAAAATAGCCTTAAAAGTAAAGAGAGGCAGGAAGCCTCGGTCCCTAAAATGTAAAGATGGCTGTGAAATTAGGTAATCAATTAGAAATGATGGAAGCAGATATTATTACTTATTCCTTTTTGTAACATCTGTGCATCTCAGAACATTTTTGATCAAATACCGTACGTTCAGATTTGCTTCTTGTTTTACCAAGAGTCATGAGTGACTTTTTCTTTTCTGCTTAGTTTTGTTCATTTTTTTATTCTATCTTCCTTTTCTTCCCCAACCTTGATTGTCTTGTCTTGCTCTGTTATTTCATCTTCTCTTTCATGTATACTGTAAATGCTCCAGAGTAAATAATTGTTTCTTTGTTTTAGGTCTGCAGAGAGCCCTGAATAACCCAGCCATGATCTAAAACTGAGGGGACTTAAGTGATAGCACTCAAAAAAATGAATAAAACTGTCTACTGCACTTGCATCCTAATAGAAACAGATCATAAAATGGATATTAAACACTGATATTATAAATTTATTAAAAAAAGACAAGGGAAACTCTTGTAGGCAAACAAGTCTTAAGAAAAAAATATTTCTACACAATCTGATGTAGTTATCTTCAGAAAAACTTCCTGGTTCTGCCTTCAAAAGCAGAGCTATTCTGAAAGAATGAAAAATTAGGAAAAAAAAAAAGTTAATAATCTGTCCTGTCTATCAAAAGGAAGCCTGTGAATTATGCAGTGCCTTAGTGCCCTGACCCCTGTGGAAGACTGAAAATTGACTCTCTGGAATTGAAATTAAAGAGGTGTTGCAAAATCTGACATAAACCCCCCATTTTTCACCGACCCGATTGATTCAGGACTGGCCATTATTAAACGGACATTCATCTGAGAACACAACGTTTTTGTCAAACCTTCTGGGGCTGGTGAGGAGCTGCTGATGGAGATACCAACTCCAGCCTGATCATTCCCACCAGGTGGAGAGATCATTCTCTCCAGCTGCTGCTGCAGTTCAGGGCTGAGAAGAGCCAGAGCCTGGCTGGGCACCAGGACGGGGACACAGCCCTGTCCCCACCTCACCTCCTGGGGCTGGGTCTCCAGACACTCCAACTCACCCAGCAGAGAGCACAGCTTTTGGTAAATCTGCAATTCCACCCAAGAGAGCACAGTCTGCTCTCAGAACCCTGCTGAAGCACAGAGCTTCAGCCAGTGTTACAGCTCTGTCCACAAGGATTAAAGAACATTTCAACTTCCTACCTTCCTAACACAGTTCATTCCCCCCCAGGAAAAAAATAAAAACCTGGAGTTTGTAAAAGATGGAACAACAAAAACAGGCAGCAGAATGAAGACTCTGAAGTGCAAGTGCAGCTTCACCAGTGCCTTTGTGAGGTGGAACCTCTGGTTCCCCGAGCCCCTTGGACCAGTGAAATTCATCCCAGGGCTGCCTCCAAAGCCCCTCAGTGCCCCAGCCCTACCTGGTGGGAGGTTTTCTGTGAAATGTGGTGTTTGCTGGATGACCTTGACTGCAGTTTGAGGAGAATGTTTGAGAATGGCTGATACTCTGCCAAAACAGTACTGGAAGGGCTCTCAAATGTGACATTTTATTTCTCATATCCGCGCAGTTACTCCTGTGTGTTTCTAAATCTGACCTCGGAATTTATCCCCTTAAGAATTTCTGAAATAATGGCATTCCATAATAATAATTGTTAAAAGTTTTCATGGTTTGTTTTGTGTCCTCAAAAACTGTACTTACAAAAGTGAAATTTCATCCTTTATCTCACCTCTACCTTTGAGGTTTTTTTCTGCTCTTTAGAAATCAACAATCTGCTAATAATAGACACTTCACACAAGATGTGTTAAGTGGTGTTTTATAAATGATGTTCTATAGCAATGGATTACTCACAACACTCCAGCCATCTGAATAAGAATTCATTTTAACAAGAAAGTGGAAGATCACCTTTTTGGAGTTATTATAAACTTTGCATTTAACTTTTATTTAACTTGATATTTCCATTTTCAGTTATTAGAACCTTCACTATCTGTAAAATCAGAATAATCTGTACTTGGTTTAGACAAATACATTTTTGTTGACTTTATCATGCAGTTTTCATCTCTTCAGCAACCACACTAATGCAGAGAAAACTGAAAGGATAATTATCAGAAATGTTTTAGCTTTCTGCCTATGATAAGTCACATTTATTCATCATTTGGAAGAAAAAAAATCTTAAAGCAGATATTGGTTTATTTTTTCCTCTCCTGGTTAACTGTCCTCACCTGTTCTTAGCATTTCTACTTGTGCTGCTCAACCTCTGACCGCCAGATTTTAGGAGCATTCAAGGACAAAGGTGTTTGTCCTCCCCATGTGATCGATCCTTTGCTCACAGCCTGACCAGGCCCTTCTCTGCCCCAGAGCTGTGGGGACAGCACTGCTGCTGCCTGCTCGACATCTGGGCCATGAAAAGACACCGCCTGGGAAATGAATTAGGCATGAATCAGTTTTTATATCCCCACATAAAACAAATATGAAATAAATCAAATTATTGTTTAATATGCTTAATTATCTTTTAATGTGTCTGCAGTCACATAGCATATGTCCTGTAAAAGCACTTGGTTTGGTCCTGTGAACATGTCATGTATATCTTAATGAAGAGAGATGGCACAACAAGTCCTTGCCAGAGTAGGAATCCACTGGCAAAAAAATTGAGTTATAATAGAGATTCCTGCTCTAAAAACTGTGTTAGCAGAGGCATAATTCATTTCGAAAAGGGTGCATTAATTAGAAATTCCTTTCTCTGAAAACAGCAAATAATCCATTGCACTGATTAATATTTATCAGAGAATCCTTGAGGTTGGAACCTCCTGAGCTCAGCTGCTCCAACCCTTGCTCAGAGCAGGCTCAACTCAAGGAGGCTGCCAAGGGTCTTGGGTCACTCTCATTTTTATTTTCTCCAAGAATTCCCCTTTCTCAGCCTGTCATGAACCCATTGCACCACCTTCACTACCAAAAAAATTTCTTTCCTATATTTAATTTAGATTTCCTGTACCATGATTTATGCTCACTGCTGCCCATCCTGTCACTGGGCACCCCTGACATCTGATTGTGGGTTTCTAAAGGAACTTATTTCCAATAATTGTTTATATAAAACCAAATCTATAGAAAAAAATATTTACAGTTCTGAAAAAACACAAAAAGTGCTGCTTAACCCAAAGTGTCTCCTTACAATCCCTAATCTTGGTAGAGCAGTGCACTTTCAGAATGTGATAAAGCGCCTGTCAGGAATAAATTTAGCAGTAAAAAGGACTTTGAAAACTAAAAGAAATTACAAAGATTATTTGTAAGTAATTTAATAGTATTTGCTTGGATCTAGACAAAAATGGGATGTAATCCAAATGATTTTGTGGGCTAATATCTCTGAGATGAGCAATTTTCTGTTCAAGAGTGCACACTGAGCCATTAAAATCTGGATTAAGAGCATCACTGCCTGATACACCTTACCTGCTTGTACCACAGCACAGATTTCTATATCCACACATGGAATGCCACCTACTCAGCTGGGCAACATTTAATTTACTGAGCTCTCCATTTTTAACAAGTCTGAAAGGAGGAACCTGTTAAATGTCTACAATATGTTCACCTTTCGCAGCGCATAATAAAGTCAAACACTCTCCTACGGCTCCTTCACTGCAAACATCCTGGCAAAGAAATGAAACCCTTAATGGAGTGAACTCTTCTGCAGGTGGTGCTTGAAAGCATTTTCCCATCTCAGGGAAGCAGCATTTTACCACTGCACATCCTGCCAGGCCTTCGAGTGCTCCAGAGATCACCTTTGCTGCAGCTTCCTCAAGCATCAGGGTGAAGATTTTGCCGTGGGTTCTACTGTAAAAATAGATTTGTGCATTGCACTCCTGGGCTCTCGTATTCAGATGATAATTCTCACTTGCTTCTTGCTATTCTCAAGGAAATAACCAGCTCCCTGTGACTCATCGTTTGTGGGAGTTCAATGCCAAGCCTGCTTTCACACAAAAGAAAATTACATAATTATATGAAATTTTGCAAATCAAAAACTTCTTTGTAATTGCCTTAAGATTATTTCATATTCCATTCTCAGAAGATGCTTCCCTGCATAGCCATTTAGAAGGAACATTTATTACAAAAGTTAATTACAGTTTCTTAAAGAATCCAATGGGCTTTTTTTGATCCTTTAGAGTTTTTTGGTTCCAAAGAGCACCTCTGTTACACACATGTCCGAATTTTAAGGTTTTGTTTCAGTGTTGCCCATATTTTTGACCATCTGATTAAGGAAATGCCATTTAGTTTATCTGTACATGTATCCCATCAGTAAAACATATTTTATTGAAATGGTGTATATATACGGGGCCAAAACATGCCAAACACAGCATCAGTGAACTGTGCCAAGCACAACAGTCTCTGAACTGATTTTAATTTCAGGAAAATACTTTAGAATTAAAAAGGAAAGGAAGAAATATAGAAACATTTTAAACAACACACTATTTCAACAATAATTAAATAAATAAACCAGAGAGGAGTCTCAAAACATCATTTACTTGGAGGAAAGAGGAAGATAATTGATTAAAAAATGAAATTTTCCCACTTCCTGACATATATTTTTGTGGAGCTTCTTGGAGTCCATCACTGCCAATCCAGCAGTCAGCAGCTGCTTCTGATGTGCTGTTTCCTAACTTTGCCACAGTCTGTCACTTGAATCTCCAGAGAAAGTTATTGTCTAGGAAAACTGAACTGGTAAGGGGGAAGAAAAGACCAGAAAAATCCCTTTTAATTACTGCTACATCTGTTTGGGGACACATCAACAATCTCTCCTTATCTCTTCCAATCGAGTAGAGCCAAAGAAAAGTCTCAGTCTGAGCCTGGCTCTGCCTGGTTCCTGAGAACGCCCCTTGCCAAATGGGATTTCTGGACTCCAGGCAAGTGGGGAGAGGTAATAAAGCACTTCTCACAATTTAATGATAACTGCTCGTTGGGTTCTGTTTGGCCAATTCTAATGCTGCAGAAAATTGGATTTGGACGAGGCCTCTGTGCCTGAATTTCCTCTCCCTTTGCGTTTCCTGCAAAGGGCTGTTCCATGAAACACAGACCCTGCAGTTCAAGGTGCTTCAGTGCCCTTGTGAACAGCAGAGCCCTGCTTGCATTCACCACCTGTGGGCAGAAAGGGGCAGAAAATGCAGGTTCTGACAGTGCCTGGTGTTTTCTCCCACCTTTGGCACTTGCCTTGCTCTCCCTGCTCCTCACCTTCCCCTCTACCTCTGCACCTGGAAGCAGAGAGCAGAGAATTCTCAGCCCAATGCTCTTTCCTCCCTGCTTTGGGGACAACTCTGAGATGTGTTTCATAGCCCCTTGACAGATTCACAGCTCCTGCCTGCAGTCTGGCTGAATTCCAGCCTCATAATTGCATTCCACCCACCCCAAATTCTCCCTTTAGCTCAAGTGGGACCGTGTGCCATTTTCTGAGCTCTGATACTTTGCTTACCACCTCCCGGTGAAACTGAAGAGAAAGGCAGGCAGGATCTGGTTCACTGGCCTAAAACCATTGCACACAATGAATAAATTGTTCAGGAAAGCCACTGAAACCACGTGCAAAGACCTGGGCTGGAATGCTGAATCAAAAGCTGCTGCAGTCCCACTTCCAGGCTGCTCTGTGGCAGCCCTCAAGCTCCTGTTCTGCTTGATTCAAAGTGGTGTGGAATGAAAATATTTTGATATGGAATCTGGGACTCATAAGCAAATGCCCAATATAAACTTTAGAATAACATTTCCCCTGCCTGAAAGCCATTAAGTGGCTCCGTTTTCATTTCAGTGGGGGAATTAAAGGTCTCCAAAACTTTGTTTTCCAGGAAAAAGAAATGCCAGTCAGAAGTGGAATTTGCTTTTCAGGCCCTAAAGTAAATCTCAGTCTTGGATTGGAGGGGTGACTTGAATCTTCCAGAAGTTCTAGGTTTTTTCTTTATTAACACCTTCCAGTCATGTGAATTTTCATTTGTACTTGAAATATATTACCAAACACTTTCAATTCTCTAATTCATGATTAATAAAAAGATCGTGAAACCTAAAGGAAGATAAACCAGTCAGAAGGACTGACATTTGCAAGATAAAAGCAGTTTAACACGAGTTAAATATGAGCTATTAAGTAGTAAGATTCTTGAGACTTTCAAAATCTTCTGGTGTTTAAAATTTAAAGCCAGAACAGAAAAGAATATTTAATAAGAAGAATAAAAATGGCATCTTGATGCATATGGGAAGAATGGGTATAACCATGCATACAAAAAGCTGGTCTTGAAGACAGATCATCAGAACATGAATAAAATGAGAAAAATTATGTGAGACAGAGTTAAGAGAGACAGACAAAAGGAAGATAAAAAGGAGGACAGTGGAAGAGAAGTAAATTGACATAATTTCCTGCCTAGCATTCCAATTATTTTCCTTTAGCTTACGGCAGCATCATGAAATCAGCACTTTCTTTTCCCCATCATATCCATCCCAGGGAAGCCCGTGGTGTTCAGCTTTGCTGCTGAGTTGACAGAGGGATTTTGTCAGTAATTTGTTTTGGTTGCTCACTGCTTGCCAGTCTGTTGTGATGTGTATTCACACACAACATGTTTGTTTGCCTGCTGAGTGGGAGGCACAGAAAGAGGCCGAGGAAGTGGTGTGGACACGATGACCCCCCCTGGGACTGCTCCTGGGGGATTTGGGGTGGCTGTGGCAGGGTGGGACCCTGTGCTCCTGCAGAAACAGGCTGGGAGCCCCGGCAGCCACACACAGACACCCCCAATGTCACCTCCTGCCCCTGGTACCAGTGGTGCCCTCCCAGGAAGGCTCTTTGGAACCTGTGGGTGCTGAGCTGATGGGTGATAGCAGCAAACTGGGAGCCAGAAAAGCCTGCCTCAGTTCTTGCCTTTCTCTCCCTACCAACTCTTACACCTTAAGGAAAGTCACTTCACTCCACTAAAACCCCACTGTGCCTCCAAGGGAGAAAGTCCAAACCAAAATAAAGAAGCCCTCCCAAACAGGCTCAGTCTCAGCAAGGGTTTTGTCTGCTGCTCTCAAAGTGCAAAAGCTAATAAAGCTGGATATGTGGGGTGTGAAGTGCTTGAACAAATGAACAAAATGCATATTACAGGCATCTCTGTGTGTGTGTGAAGAGTTCTTTTTCTACAGCAAGAGCACAAGGGTGCCAAATTCTGATTTAGGGGCACGTTATCAGCACGAGGACAATTACAGAGTTCACCAGTGCACCATGGGAAATTGCACCTACACTCAGTAGTTAGTAAATACATCAGATCAGAAGTCAGTGAAACCAAACATTTTCCATCCAGCTGGAACTGAGAATTGTCACCAGACTTTCTCCTGTAGTGCTCTGCAGTCCCTCCAGCAGTTCCTCTGTGTGGCAGGACAGGCAACAACCCCTGTTTTTCCTGGGCACCACTGAGCCTCCTAAAGCAACCTGGCTGCCTTGTTTTTCAGTCATTATTAACATTTTTCTCTGCTGTACCTGATAGTCTCTGATCATTCTGCCCTGTGCCAATGGTTTACCTTTTCCTTTGAGTTACTGCAGATGTTTGCTGATCAGGTGCAAACTGCAGCTGCCTTTTAAACCAGCTACAGGTTTGTTCCAAACTGCACTGGACACCAGAAAACTATTTCACTAGCAGCAGGTTTTCCAGATGATGAAGAGACAGGTTGCTAAGAAAAACTAATTTACTTTTTGTAGGGGGTGGGAGGGCTGTGTTCCTCTGGGCCTTTGTTCTGTGCATGCCACTTTGCAAATGAAACACAGCACACGAGGGCTGCATGAGGAAAAGCACCATCAATGCCAAGCCAGCCCTGAGCTGCACAGGAATATGAAATGCATTAGTTCTACTTAAAATCGATTTTTGCCTTGGAAGTAAGCATTGGATTCACTTTCTCTCTCTCCCCCCAAAACACTTTGGGCAGATGGAAAATATCACTGCACCTGCTGCATGTTGAAGTGGTAAATAAACAACCAAGCAACCCAGAAATCGTGTTGGGAGTGCCACTGAAACTCATTCTCATTGTTTCCCTGAAAAAGGGGCAAAGCCTCTGGAAGGAGTTCAGAGAGTTCTTCTGTGTTGATCCAAAAAATGACCAATGACTCTCCCCTCTCTCCCCCAGTACTAACAGGGTATAACTTGGAGAAAAGTATTTTCCAGAAGTTTAGAGTCCCTAGAACTATGGAATTATCAAACAAAAGGAGAAGAAGAAATGGAACATGAACCACTCCACTTATGTTCTGAGCAGAATTTTTTAAAAGTTTTTCATTTCTCCTTTTTAAAAAAAAAAGTCAAAAAGGGTGGCATGAAATTACAGAAACAAAGTTTTGTACAATGCAGTAATAGACAAAGCAGCTTCTGGACTCTTCATGCTTCCCTTTAAATCAAGATAAAATAAATTACTGACTAAATTTTGTTAGTAATTACTGACTTAAAGTAAAGATATTGATGAATATTGATGATTATTGTGCAGCCACAGGGGGACTCAGTGGTTATTCCGAGGTGGGAAAAGCTGCAGCAAGAGCTGCTGAATTATGGAATTGTTAAAGGTGGAAAAGCCCTCTGAGATTGTGGAGCCCAACCCTGAACTCAGCACGGCCACTGAGCCCAGTCCCTGAGCAGCACAGCGTCACATTCCTGAACCTTTCCAGGAATGGAGACCCCACCAGTGCCCTGGGAAGCTGTTCCAGTGCCTCCCATCACTTTCAGTGCAGAAATCTTCCCTGAGATCCCATCCACCCAACCTGCATTGAGACTTTTTGCCCAGGCTGCTGCAGGTGAGTGAAATGCCACCAGAGCTCAGCAGCAGAGCTCCTCAGGGGTCTGAGAGGTTCCTGTGAGATCACAGAGGAGTTTGTGCAGGCAGAAGGGAGGAGAGGGGTGTTCTCTGCTGCCAATTCAGACCCCACACTGCTGCTGGAAACATGCAGTGAAAGTTTTCTGCAGAGCTCCTCAGGTAGGAGTTGTGGAAAATGAGTAAAGAACTAAAAAACATCCTAAGGCACTGCAAGAGAGGGGAAAAAAGAACCTACAGGAAGCAAACTGGAGGAGAGTTGTGGATGCAACTCTGACACAAAGCTTGGAAAGACCATTCTGCAGCCCAGGAAATCTCCTGCTCCAGCCAAGTGCTGCAGCTGAGAGCCCCTCCTGTGTGTGCCACAGCAAGTGGGTGACACTGGTGAGCACTGGCACAGTGCTGGCAAGGAATTAAACCCCTGAGAGCCTTCCCTCAGCAGAATCTGCTGCTTCTCCACCTCCCAGCTGTTCTCCTCTCTCTCTGTGGGTGCTGCAGGACTGCACAGTCTGGCTTAAAGCATGGTAAAAGTCATTATCTTTCTACTGTAATTTCTCCTTTCTTTTGTGTTCTTTGTGAGGCTCCTGCAAATCCTTCCACCACTTCTCTGCAGCACTGTCAGAATCACCAATATTTGCCTTTAACTAATATTTCCTTGAATTTGCATGCAAATACTTCTGAGCTGAGGAACTCTTCTGTTCAGTGTTGTACATCTGCACCACTACAGGCATGTTTGCATTATGTCACACCCCACTTTCTCCACAATCTTGATTTGCCTTTTTATCTAATCAAGCTGCAGTTAATAACTATAACAAAGCCCTCATGTCCCTGCTTTCAGGGCACTCCTGATCCTTTATGTGAAATGCCACATTTTGCATATCTGCTCCAAACTCTCCCATAGCTGAATTCTGAACCTCAGAGCTTTATATGGTATAAAATGTCATTCTTCAGGCTTGAATACATGGTGATAAAATACAGGGATTTCTCTTCCCAAGTCCCCAAAGTACATCCTTTTCCCCAAAAAAACTCAGAAAATTTCCTGTAAATTATTCCCTTTGTGATCACACATGCTCTTTCAACACACAGAAAAACACTTGTTCAAACTAAAATTAGCTGTCTGCTCTTCTCCTCTCTCCCTGGATGTCAGACCTGTGCACACAAACCACACAGTCCTCCACACTTTTTAAAATGAAACTGATTTCTCTCTATTCTGCTGTGAGATACACCAGGAGAATAATGCTTCCAAGGAAGCCGGGAGAAAGTGCTTTTAAAAGATTTGCTTTCTCCGGGCTGGATTTTCAGTTGGTGGATTTCTATTTTTTCAAAATTACTGGCACAGAAACGATCAGTTTGCTTTGCCTAGTTGAGCATGGTGAATATTGTCTCTTGGATAATTCTCCTGAGAAAAGATACAGGGATAATGAGACTTATTCATGTACATAAAGTATATGCAGTTAATATGGAGCCACAATTACAAGAAATTAAATTCTAAGTGCTCCTGTAATAAAAGCACATCTATGAAAGCCTCAGAAAAGGCAGAAAGAGACCTCATAAAGGATAAGACAGTCATCTAATAATGGGAATAAAGGAGAGCTATTGGGGTGTGGGAATTGGGCTGATCATAAACTAATGGCCCTTCCTGGGTCTGTTCCTGCATCCAGATTTTGTGTCTGCCCCTGCAGCCCTGAGTGCCTTCAAACATCTCCTGGGACACTTGCAGAGCCTACTGAATTCCCACATAAAATAAATGCATAAACTACAGCTAACCTGAGTGTCTGAAGAACAGTTTTTAAAGCAAATGAAAATCTGTAGGAATGGCTGCTGTTCAGCCCTTTCTCAGTCTGTGAATTTACTGAGTTACCAGTTTTTCACTTATTCCTGTACACAGACACATTAAAAACACTCTTCCTTTGTAGAATAATGTCAAGGATTTGCCCTCCATATTCCACTTTTGAGTTTGAGAATACCTAAGCCTAGGAGGGGACACTGGATATTTCACATTTGGGACATGAGTGTGCTTGCCCCACTTGCATTACAATGCCATAAAAATAAAGCAGAGAATGCTGATTTCAGTCCTTTATGTGTATAACTAAATATGCAGTGAATACATTATCAGGGAAGAGATGCATTTTGTGCATGAAGTACTAATCTGGACCTAATTACTCATTTAATTAATCTCAGCCTTATATCCCATAGTGGTACCAACACAGACCCTACAGAGGGTCTCCAAAGATTCCCCCCGGCTCCCAGTTATGAAACAAAGCCTGGCTTGAATTTGAATCCATCCTGCAAGAGGTTCACTCTGCTGGCAGGGCTCTGAGTGCAGAACTGGAGCCCCAGCAGTACCCACAGCCCACTGAAGGCAGAGCTGATCACCATCCTCACCCCACTCTCTGCAGAGCCCTGGTGCCCAGGGAGAGGCAGAAATGTTCTTAAAAACTTCACCCTTGCAAGAGCAGCACGTGGGATTAAATATCAGACTGATCATTGTGCTCTCAGAAGCAGCCTGGAGAAGCCAGAGAACTGAAAAACTTCATTTTTCACTCATCTCTTTCCAATCTGTTTTTACTCTGTCGCTTTTTATGGGAAAGTCTGAGATCACTGCACCGTTTTCATAGCAGAAAACATTAAAATGAATGTTTTACTTTGGCAGTTCACTGTGTCACCACTGGGACTTCTGTTTCACTGCTAAAGGATGTACTTTAAGGTATTGATAAAAGCCAAACAATATAAATGTTTTCTTAATCTAGAACATTTGAAAAAATATTTAGAGAATGTTTTAACAGAGGTTTCCAGTTCTGCCTTCCCCTGGCTGAACTAAAATCTAGAAGTGGTTATCATGATCATAATTTGGCACTTCCATCAGGTTTTAATTATGGAAGAATAAAGATGGAGGGAAAGCCCACACGTTTTTCATGTGTCCATGTGTGGTTATTTCTCAGTCTGTAATAACCAACCTCCTTGCAAGGCTGTGCATTGAGCACAGCTGTTTGGACTTGACTTAAAGCTATAATTGGGGCAAAACATCCTTTTCCAAGTCACTTATCATGTGCTAAAAGTGATAAATCACAGAAGGATGGGAGAGCAGGAGAACAAAGGCAGGAAGGCTTCAGAAGGAGCTGCCAGACACCAGTTCCTACACATTTCCATCAGAGCAGCTCATGTGGTGCTGATCTGGAATTCAGAGCTAAATCTCAGATTTAAAAGAGGTCACATACCACATGACAGATTTCTTGTAGAACAATCCTGATAATTTATTCATCAAGATGGTATCAGCTAGGATATGACAGTGGGGAAGGGAAGCAGAAACAGACAGGGCAGGATGAGGAAAGATGTGGTAGAATCATAATGTCCTGCACAGCTGTCAGAACAGGAGGAGAACACTTCTGATAAGAGACAAAATTAAAAGTGAGAATGAAAAGTGGGTAAAATAACATAGAAAAGGAACCTAATGCATAAAGTCAGGTCTGTACAGTAATTATAGTGTCAAAAAATGGGAGTGGAAGCAAAAAGCATTGCAGTTTGGAAAATAATGCAAAAGGTAAAGAATAAAGTGAACTATAAAACTGTGATTGAAGGGTACACAGCAATAAGCACAAAATTAAGGAGAGAGCATAGCATACATTTAGGACAAAAGCACTTGAGAAAATCTTCAGTAATTCAGAGGCAGGAAAAAGAAAAATGTCATGTCATTTACATAAAAGCATTGAATGAAATATAAAATGAGAGGAATATGCAGTAAAAATATATTTGCAGGAGCTAAACAAAGATGAAGAATGAAGATAAAGAATGACTTCTGTATAAATAAGTGATAAATTAATAGAGTTCTATTACAAAACAGAAAACTGAACAACAACTCAGAAATAAACAGAAATAAACCACAGTGTGTTGTTAGCAGAGAGAAAATTCTTAGGGTCACAAAGAATTGAAGAGCCACTGAAAATTAAATATGGTGCCATTGTCTGTGGAATCAACAAATTAATTAGAGACTGACAGAAATGATGGCATTGCAGATTTGTTGTATTTCATCTCCCCAATGAATGAATTGGGTAAAATAAATTAGTGAAATAAAATGTTGTGGCTCTTGATAGCAACAACTCCCTTGCTTACCTTCAGTTAGTCATGACAGTGAGCTCAGCTCCCAGCTAGGCTTAGGATGAGCCAGGGGGCCAGGATTGCATAGCTTAATTCCCAGAGAATTGCATTAAAAGTAGTCAAAAGTGACTGCTACCTGCTCAAGTTCTGTACAAGATTAATCTGTTAAATATCTGTTAAATACAGGTTGGGAACACCTGAGAGGTGTTTGGTTTTTGGGTGAGGGGAAAAAAAAAAAGGATTAAAGTTTGAGAAAAATCTTGCAGGATTTTCTCTTTTATTTCTTTTTATTTTTTTTTTTCTCATAAATTGGCCACTTACAACAAAGACCCATCATTTCTGAGTCCCAGGATAGAAATTGATTCTGTTTCTGTCAGGGTGGATTTCAACAGCCATCAAGAGAAGATAGAAGCTAATTCAGCTGCAGCTCTTCATGCCTCTCTTTCAGGGCTGTTCCTGGGCTGTGAGTCTGAGCTCCCCACTCTTGGATGGTCTGGGAAGCAACAAATGAGGAACTCCTGTTCTGGAATAAAGGCTGGAAACAGCTGTGCAGTTACACACCCACACCCAGCCCTGCAAAAGCTCTCCTCCACTGCAGGCACCCGGATTAGAAAGGTGCTTAATTGAGTTAATGGGCAAAAGCAAAGGCTGAGGGAAGCAGGGAAGGTCAGAGCTCTGCCAGAGCTCTCTCAGGCTCAGCAGGTCCCAGGCTGTCAGCACAGGCCTTTCCTCCTGGAGGGAAATATAAAATCCTTCAGCTCTCCTTACAGGAGATGTGGGTGTGAGAATTACATAGGGAAAGAGAAGGGATTCAAACTAAAACTTTCTGACAGAAGACCAGTGAGCAGAGCTTTCCTTAGCACGTGCAAGGAAACCCTTCTTTAGCAAAAGTGGGGTCTCGTGTGAAATCTGCGTTTTCTGTTAGAAAATTGTTTCCCCAGGAGCAAGTTCAGTGGAATTCTCTCAGTTCCAGCTCCATTTCCCAAGCTGGGGCACAGTGGGAAGTTGTGGCTGAGGAGCACTGCACACACGTATTCACCCAGGCATTTTATCTGCATAAAGGACCTAAAATATATCTGGGTTTGTTTTTTTTTTTTTTTCCTGAAATTGAAAAATATTTCATTTGCACTGAAACCAATCATCCTAAATAGCAGTGCAAATCAGTCATCCAGAATAACAGTGCAAAATAAGCTTATTTACTATTACATTAAGCAACAATTTTGCACCTTGTTGAGTAGGACTCCAGTTTTCATTTTTCCCCTGACAGGTTGAAATTATTTTCTGGGTTGATAGACAAGAACTCACAAGAAGCTCTGTAATTTAATTCATCTTCTTGGCTATCCATTAAGTCTCCAAAATATGCATGTTTCTCCAAGCTTGCAATAACTCACAAGTCCAGCTGCAATAGGTCTCCTCATTCTCCTAAAACAATACCAGCAGTAGGAAGCAGATAAATTTAGACATTGGCTGCAAAATCAAAAGGATTGAAGATTCTTCAAAAGAACCCAAGATTCCCCAGACTT
Organism: Rhipidura dahli; assembly: GCA_013399225.1. NCBI lineage: Eukaryota > Metazoa > Chordata > Aves > Passeriformes > Rhipiduridae > Rhipidura > Rhipidura dahli. The sequence goes on along the minus strand of VXAC01003307.1, from coordinate 3,086,931 downwards.
CTCAACATTTAGGCCACCTGAAATCTTTTCCTAGGTTTTCAGAATAATCAAACTGGATGCAAAGGAAGTGACTTTCTCTGTACCTTGTAGCCATTTTTATCTATAGTTTTACAATACCTTCTCTTGCTTCTTCATTGCAGCTATGAATAGATCTGTGCAAAAGGGAACTTGGATTGTGCTCATACAGAAAGACATTTCATTGAATTAACGAGATTATGGGCCTTTGGTGTGGAATGCTTGTACTAATTGGACAATATAAGAATTCTCACAGCTGATCAGAGGTGTGAGAGGCATCTTATAATTAAGAATTTTGTAACACCACCCTGCCAGTACTTCCTAGCTGCACTCTCAAATATCCACAGACATCCAGGAGATCACTTTGGCTCCTTAGCAGCCTATGCTGTGAACACCTTCTTGCAAGAAGAGACAGAGATAACTTGTATTTCTTATCAAGAAAAATAAAATTCTGAGCTTTTTTTCGCTTGTGGCATCCCCAATTTAGCAGACAAAGAGAATTGATCCAGAGATAACACTTCTGGTATCGCCACCAAAGAGTCTCTTCATCAGTAAATCCAGAGGACAGCTGGCACTTAATTGCTGACAAATCCTCGCTGATTTGTAACTGGGATCTCTATGAAGCCTTATCAATTGCAGCTATTGATAAGCTGCTGCTCCATTGATCAGTTTTTTGCTGTGAAGGGCTGGACAGGCAGAGAGAGCTCCATGAGCTGGGCAGCAGTGAGCTGCCACTTGGTAGTGACACCAATTGGTATTCAGTGCAACCATTCATGTCACTGCAGGACCAAAATTTAAGTTTGGGGTTGCCCAATTAGGTGAAAAGAGGAACATGATTATGGGTGCCTAAAATGCATTGATTAATTTATGTGCCAGCAGTCACTTCTACACTAATTTCTGAGACTGCATGGACTAGTTTGAGCAGTGTGAAACCAAACATTTAAACTCTTCCACTAATATTTGTAGGGAAAAATGTCATTTTTTTCATAATATTGATTCCATTTCACCTATTTTGACAAGTGGTATAAGTACCCCCAAAGCATAAAATTCCCAGATCTGTGTTCAGCTGTGTAGGTATCAAAATAGAAACTCTTTTCTTAGATCTCCAGTTGCTGCTGACTCTGAGTCCTTTCAACTACAGACAGGAGCTCCAAAATAAGCTTTGAATTTCCTGCTTACCAAGATCTGTGTTTTTTAAAGCACAGGTGAGAGTTCTGCTCAGTAGATTGTAATTTTGGCTTGTGAGATACAGAGATGCAAGCTGTGTTGTGAGGCATCTAGGTAATGAAAAAGCCATCTCCAAAGACCATGACAGTTGCCCAGAAAAGGCAAATTACCCTCATTTATGCCAGAATGGGTGGATTAAAATTCCCCCAAAATCTATTTATTTTAATAAAGTATTTGGAATTTAAAAAAACAAACCAAAACCAAAAAACCCAACAAAACAACCAAACAACCAACTATAAAAAACCAAAACCCACACAACCAAAAAAAGCAAATCCAATAACTCTGTCTCCTTGGCTTCCTCTCGAACACAATAATAGCTATTTTTCACAAAGGTATGGTGTTTACTAAGAAATCTGCTCCTAGGGTAAGCTATTATTACTTCAGCAGTCTCCAGGCTCCAAAAGGAATGAAAATAGTTTCAAAAAATGCAAGGCATCCCTGGAATGGAGAAATGGCTGATGAATTTGTGCTCCTCACAGCACCTTGGTGGCTGTTTCCTTTCCATCAGCCCCTGAAGAGCAAGCAGGGCCAGGCTGAGGCAGGAGAGGCAAACCCAGGAGTGGGGAACATCAATTATTCATCTGCAGTAATTTCTGGCCTGGCAAGAGCTGATGAATCCAATCTTGAGAGTATTTTACAGCGGGTTAAGGGATCTACAAAGGAAAACCAGTAAAAATATTGCTTCCTGTTTGAGAAATAAGCCAAAGTCCCCGCTGGAAATCCACCCTCCCTGGTAACCTGAGCTCAACAAGCAGTGGCCAGCAGCACCCCAAAAGCTGGAAATGGCAGTGCTGAGGTCATGGCAAAGGTCAGATTGTGCAGGAGAAGCAGCAGAAGGAAAGAAAGGCAGAGGCAATGGTTCACTGCAGGATCTGGAGCACCCTGAAAGGTGTCCCAAAAAACGGGAGGGCACAGCACAGGTGAGGTCTGGCACAGCCACCAGGTCCCCTCCAGCACAGCGAGGCCACATTCACTGGGGCAGGCTGAGAACAGCAGCACACTTGTGCTGTCACCAGCTGCAAGGGCCTGGATCCGAGCTGCAGCTGGGATCTTGGGATCAGGGCTGGGAGAATCCCTCCCTGCAGCTGAGCAGCATCTCCAGCACAGGGAGCTGCACCTTGGCCCCTGAGCAGCACCAGTGCAGGACCTGCTCCTGCAGCCGCTGCAGCTGCTCCTGCCCTGGTGCCTGCATCCCCAAAACTTGGCTCTTCCTAACAAATGGAATTCATGGGCTGGTTAATGCACTTGGGAACAGACAGGATTTCTGCTTCATCCAGAGAAGCAGAAAGTAGCAAACCAATCTCAATTTTCTCTTCCTTTTCTGCGTCATGAGGCTAAAAATAGCACCAATACTGCTCATAATAAAAATCTACATTTATTGATTTTGAGAGTGATGTGATGGTAACTAAATTTAAAGGTTTTGTTCATAAACACATAAACAAATCTTTTTAAAGAAAAAATTAATCACTCGTTATTGTAAAGTCTAATAAAATAAAACCTCATTTCACGATTACTCCTTATTATGAGCTACAATTTATAGTATATTACAAATCCTCCTAAAGGTAATAAATTTGACACTGAAAAAATGAATACAAAACCTAATTACATTTAATTTTATTGAATTAGAATATTGTTTCTTTTCTGTAATCTCACTTAATTAAAAACATTTGTAAACCACCAAAATTATTAACAAGGCCTAAAAACCTCACCTATAAAGTGATAGACTTGGGCAAATGTCTGCCTTCCTCTCCACCACAGGAGAGATGAGAATGGAAGTCTCGTGTTCTGGGCCAAATTCTGCCACAGGCAGCCACTTTCTCCACTCTGCTGACCTCAATCTGTGTTCTCGGGATCCACAGCTTTAAAGGCAGACAAGAAACAGGGCACAGGGAGGGCAGAGCATTTCTACAAGTCACTATTTCTCTGAAAATGTATGGGAATCTCACTGCTATTTCTCTGCAAATGAAAAAGAACCTCGCTGCTTGTCTCATCACATTTACCCGAAAAGAATTCCCAATTCGCGGGAGTGAAACCTTTTCCTTTGCAGGAGAGGAGCTTTGTTCTGGCATGAGCCTGGGCCAGGAGTTCCACCCATTGCTGATGTCCCTGATCCTAATTGGTGTGGAGAGGGACAATCATGCTCTGTGCTGCCCAGCTAAGGAGTTCAGTCTTCCATCTGAGGAGAAAATCTGCTTTAAACCAGCTCCTCTTGTGTGTTTTTCCCAGGGTGTAATTTAGGAGAGCTGAAAACCCCAGGTACTCAAACTCGACGCTTTCAGCAGGAGAAACTTCCTAAATGCTGGTTTTTTCTCTATCCTTTCCAACAAAGCTGGCTTTGTAAGCTCTCTGATGATTATTCTCCAAACAGATTCCTCTGAAGAGCTGTGGTGCTTCCCTCCTGAAGAGCTTTGCTAATGACACCTTCAAACCCTGCTCGCTGCAGAGGAGAGACTGTGCCAGGGAGAGGAACTTGCCTTGTGCCACAAACTTCCTGCTCAGGTACCACCTGTGGCATGAAATGGCACAAATTATTCCTTCCTGACCTCCAGGCAGCTTTTCCAGCTGCCAATTCCTCATCCCTCTGGAGGTCTGGGAGTTTTGTTTGCTTTGAATGGAAAATTGGGTGATGCATCTTGGACACCTCCAGAGCATTCTCAGCACTTCCTTTCCTTTCCTTTCCTTTCCTTTCCTTTCCTTTCCTTTCCTTTCCTTTCCTTTCCTTTCCTTTCCTTTCCTTTCCTTTCCTTTCCTTTCCTTTCCTCCCCACAACCCAGGAATTAAAAGAAAAGAAAATTTTGTTTTGAGAAAGAGCAGCCACCATTTTATACATGACACATACAAACAAGCCCCACACAGAAAATATTTAGCAGATTTTTTAAATTAACACCTTAGGCTTCCTTAAAGATTGATTCACTTCAGTGACTCAGTGTATCATGGTTTTCTCTTTATTTTTTTTCTCTGCTGTGAAATAAGCTTGGTTTATGTAGCAAAAACATTATGATTTCACATTTAGCAGCATAAAAATTGCCTTCTGTTCAAATTCAAATCTCCTCTGGAAGATTCCAATGCCTTCCACTGAGCAGTGGTTCATTATCAGAAGAGAAAAATGCATTCTGTGAGCAAACCGAGCCCTGCTGTCACAAGCTGGGACGAGTTTGTATTGACAAGATGTCAGAACTTACAGAAATTTCAGGTTTGTATTTGGCATTTACTAAATCAAATTGTGGCAATCAGTTGAGATCGTGCCTAAAAGATTTAACAGTTTTTTTCAGTGATTATTAGAATTTTGGGGCTTGAATTTATATGTAAGCAACCTCCAGGAAACCAAAGTCTTGAAGTACCTGCAGAAAAACCAGTCAATACCATTGCTCAAAGTAGTGTTTGTTGTGCATACAAAATTAAATTGTGAATGTGTTAACGAGGTTATATCACACATTGATTGAGTTTAATGGCAAAATGGAAAAATTCCAGGTAATATTTACTTTGGGTTAGAATAGAATTCAGTGTCAGTTTTGCATCTTAAAAAAAAAAAAAAATGGATGGAAATCTGAGAGAAATCCCAAAATCTTAATAATGTTGAGCTATTGAAAGGTTTCCATATTAATATTCAATAGATAATTCAGTAATATTCAAATAGATCACAAAGCAAAAAAAATCAAGCACACAGAAAGCTGGATGAACCAAAATACCTTCTGAGAAGCAAATATTTAAACATTATCAACATTCAAATAAAAATATAAATATCCACAACATTTGCTTTAGCTTGACTTAGTTAACAAAATGAGCATTCCTGTTTCCAGGGAATTGCTTTTTTTGTCAAGGACTTGGCTTTTTAGAAAAAGTTTTCAACAGTTCTGTTATAAGACTGACAGTTGTGTCTACATATTTGTGATTTCAACTGTGATATAGGGATATAAAATTGTGGATTCTGTTGTATTTGAGTCAAATACAGAATCTTATTTAATCTATATAATTAAAAAATAATTCCACCACGAGGTTCCCCTCTTTGGATAGAATTTCTATAGTTACTATTTAATATTTTTTCAGATTTAAGAATGGCCTCCAAACATTCTGCTTCACTGTTATGAATGAAAAATAAAAACCCCTAAACCATATCAGTTGATGAATGCTCAAAAGAAAGTTTGCTCTTTGTAATCTTTGAGGTAAAAGGCAAAATTCCAGTGGCATATTCCAGCAACACAGTCCCATTTCAGACTCTGGGAACCTCACCAGAAAACATGGATCACATCTTCATGCCCATTAAAAATAACACCCTATTTCCACAGATTTCAGAAGCAGCAGAATAATTTATTACAGGGGAAGCTAAACATAAAGCTTATGCTAAACTCCATTCATTAGAACTGCATTCTGGGAGTGAAGCCTCCACAGGCTGGAGCTGTGCTTGGGAAGCAGCAGAGGCTGAGGGGCACAAACCCCTCAGAAGTGTCCCTGCCCTGGTGTCTGGAGGTACCACAATGAACATTCCCTGGGGATTTGCTCCTCTGCCTCACGGTGTGGTGATGAGCAGCTCCTCCAACACCTTCCCACAGGGATATTTGAGCATCCAGACATTTAAAAACATATGGGAAGGGGGAGAGGCAGAAGTCCTAGTGTGCCCAAAATAGTAATTTTTCTTAGGAGTTTGAAGAGTTCTGAACAATCCCTCTCCAGGTCTGACCTAATGGGCTTGAAAGGACACCCAGCACCAGGCTGGGAAATAAACACATTTTGGGCTGCACATTGGAATACACAGCAAGGGGCTGGGATGCTCTCAGGAGAAAAATCACTGCCTGAATGAGTTTGCATTTGAGGTTTTATTTATTTCCAGTGTAACCTTTACATATTACAAACCCTTCTGTAGGTGGCAAGCAGCTCGCTTAAGATGTTTCTTTTACTTGAAAGAAAAAGCCTTAAACCAAATAGCAGCAAAGTGAATTCTTTGATTTGTTGGTAATGAAGTTCTGGCAGCATAGAAAGGGTGTAAATAACGCTCTGCTTTTCCCAACTCATTGTGTTTCACAATATTTAAATGTTGTTTAACAGCAAACCAATATAAGGAACATTTAATATGAAAACAGCTACAGAACTGATAAATATGGTTCTGTAATCGAAGAATATTTTAGCTGTGTGTTTTATTTGCCCCTTTTCTCATCTACACCACGATGGCATTATGACCATCTTCAGCAGGGTGGCAGTGGGAAAATGCAGCAGAAGTGCATGGAAATTAAAATAATTAGCAGGCACCTGCTATCTCTGCCATTCCTGTAGAAACCACACCCATTTCTGCTGCGTGCTGGCATTTATTTAGTGCTGAACACGCAACTGCAAAAGTGGCCATGGCTGAAGTTCAACCTTTGGAGTGTCCCAACTCGCTGAAGCCGAGGGCACAAGAAAGGCACTGGAAAGAACCAGGCAAGGATAGAATTTCTACAGTCACTATTTAGCATCCAGCCCCATATCCCGAGAGCAGGGCAGCGAGGAAGCTGCTCCTGGATCAAACCTGCTCTGCTGGGGACCCGCAGCAGCCCCTGCCCGGCTGGGTGAGCACAGGGCAGGGCACAAACAGCCCCAGACCGGCCAGAGGCAGAGCTGAGAGAGGCTCTCTGGTGTCAGCCTCCCCACAGCCAGAGGATGCAGCTCTTCCCAATGGCTCTGCAAACTTTCCCTCTCCATCTCTGTTCAGCCCACCTGAGAGTGCTGCACAGAGCTGTGCCCTCCTGCCCTGCCCTCCTGCCCTGCCCTGGCTGCTCAGCACCAGGAGGCAGGAATGACCCGGGGCTGCCCAGGGGATCCATCAGCAGCACCCAGCCCACCAAACACGCACTCTGACTGGCACTGCTTTAGCTTGGAACTCAACACAGCCATCACACCAACCAGGCCTTTATGTCTAGCTCTGATTTCACTGACTGCCAGAGTGCTAAATGCAGCAGTTCGACAAATCCCCCCAAACTGTGTAAAGAGCCCACTCAGCAGCAGTGTCTGAGCCTTGTTTCAGTGTCACTCAGGCAGCCTCTGAAAAAGAAGGACCCTGACAAGGGACTGTGTCCCACTGCTTCCTCCCAGCTGTAATGACTTTCTATTAAAAAAAAAAAAAATTACATCAGCATCCATCTTTAGAGCATCAGTCCCTGGCTTGATCTTTAATTTGATTAGTTTGAAATCCCAAAGGTTTAAACTGAATCCTGTACTTTTGCAAAAACAAAGCGATGCCTGATTGCTGTATTAAACACAGATGTTGCTGACTCGCACAAAAATCCTGAAATCACATTTTGTTTTCCTTGTTCAAAAATTAGTGTGATCTTTAAACAGCTGCTTTGTTGAGTCCACAGGTAGCTGCACTTTATTTGGAGAGAAATAATTCCTATATATAGCATCCATATGTTTCCTTCCTTTCAACGGCTTGGTGGAAATTAGGTAAACAAACAACAAATCCTACTCCAAACTGCAATGTATAGGCCAGGCCCTGCTTCTGCAGAGTTGCCAGAAAGAATTCTGTAAAGACCACATCAAGTCCAAGAGTGGCATGAAGGTGGTAACTGGGGTCAGAAGTCTCTCCATTTACTGCTGACCCCTGGTTAAAGCCAACAGCGTTTGGCTGTGATCAAATCCTGGCACCTGGAGAAGAACCTGCAAGTCTGGGGCCTTCAGGTGGGAGTTCAGCTTTCCAATGTGTCCCCTCATGAGCAGTGAAAATGTAGTAATGAATTGAAATAAGACTTTTACCTCATTCACATCTGCATTACAAAAACAACAACAGCTCCCAGACTGTGAACAACAAGCATTTGAAGAAATGGGGTCAGGAATCTTATCACCCTGAGTTAGAGATCAACCTTCTCTATTTTTCTCAGCACACTGCCACACGTGCTGCCAGATAGTATTTATTTCATGCTCTCACAAGTACAAAAGAGGCTCCTATCAAATCCCTGCAGTTCAAGTTTCAGCTTCTACAGTATTTGACTTCATTTCTTGCATTACTTTTTTACAATTTTTGCTTGATTTGATTCTTATATTTGTGCCTTGTCAGAATACCGTAAAAATATCTTCAGTTTATGATACCTGCAAAAAACTCAAAGCTTTGACTCCTCTGCTGTTCAATCCCAGTTTAATTTGTAAGTGGTAAGTTGGAAGGTTTAATCTCAGTGCCCACATGCCACATCTCAGAACCACATCACACTTTGGCATGAATGGCAGGCTTGGCTTAGCAAAGCCCTGGATTGACAGACTGCACAGGGTCTGGGAGATGCTCCTGGGAGAAGCTTATTCATCTTTCATCACTGGTGGAAATATCCATGCTCCACTTATCTCATAAGGAAAACCAGCAATTTCAAATCAAAGGATTCTTATGGACAACTATGAAATCAGATTTTTCTTGGAGCCACTGCTCTGTGTGTAAGATTTGTTTTTACCTGAGCCAGTGCTCTGAAGAACAGGGACTGTGTCCATCCAGCGTTTCAGGGTCCCAGAGATATGGAAACAGAATACAGAGAGGTGAGTGCAGACTTCCATGCAATCATTGGCATAATAAAATACACACAGCATTAGTTATCTCATACAACATCACCATCAGCACCTTTCAGAGACAAGCTTGTCAGTGGCCTTTGTTGCCTTCATTAGGAGGTCAAAAAGCCAGAAGTTCTTTAATTCCAGCTCTTCAGACAGAAGGGTTAAGAGGCAGGGCAGCTGGAAAGGGAGACATTGCAAGATCTGCTCTGATGGACCAAGGGAAACTAGAAAGTGCCAACATGAGACTCCTTTAAAGTTAAGAGAAAGGTGTTTTGGTACAATGTTTTTCTCAGTCTTTTCTACAAAGGATGAGGTGCTGCAATAGAGAAGTTAGGAAGCTTCAGAGGAGAGCCCACACAGCGTGGCCCACGGGATTCCTGGCCAGTGCCACCTGGGGCTGAGCCAGGCACTCTGAGCCACCCTGCCACAGCCAGCCATGGACATGAGAGATCTCCACACTGCCTGGAATGTGTGTCACTGCCACCATTCACAGCCCAGCAGCCTTGGTCTGCTCTGATGTGCACTGGAATTGAAACTGGGGCTGAGATTTGTACAATATTTAACATTCCAATTCTAACCTTTGCTCCGGTCCTGCGACACGTTCAGCATTTCACTCTGCTTTGCAGAGACTGAATTTCATTCTCTTCTTTTTTTCCTTAAACCCTTTCCTCCTGCTTCCTGCAGAATGAAATCTGATGCTGCCTTCTTGTTCCCTTAAGCCTGGTAAGGAACTGTGTCCAGCCACTGCAGAGCTTTCAGGTATTCTGTTCCAGCAGCTCTCAGCTCGGCACAAAAGCTCTCACAGATGTAATTTTTCACTGCTGCTCACAGGAGCTCGGCTCTCTGGAAGGAGATGGAGAAAAGTTATTCCCATGGAATGTGACTGGCTGGAAGGAGCTGCCTCTGTGGATAATGATCATCTCTGATATTTCTTCATCATTCCTGGAGAGCACAGCTATCAATCCATGCCTAATCTAGACAATGTATTTCTAACATAAAGTCCCCATATAGCAGGGGATGACAACTGCAAAAGCTGATTTATCCAAGCTGCTCTGCTGCTCCTATTCCATGGCAGAACAGATAATATGCTGACAGACAGACAGCTTAAGGCTGAGCTCTCACTTGATCTCATTATGTGCCAACTGATGCAAGTTAGGAACTAAAGTGGTAAATTGCCATGTAGCAAACAAAACTTTTGTAGCAGCTCATAGAAATTGTTTCCAGATAAAGCCAATAAACTTTCACTCTTTTGTATTCTTGAAAAGTAGCCTAGACATTGACCTGGGACACTATAGCTTCTCGTGGAATAATTCCAATAAAAGCTGCTCTATCAGAGAAATATTTGGAAGAACAGCACTTTACTAGTTCTGATGTATGTTTAAATTGAAAGCAATTAGTGATCGATCAGAGCCAATTACATCTAGGTCAAAATGTTAAACACAGATGTAGCCATTTACCTGAGAAGTGGCTGGAGTGATGTTTATTCCTGTTTGTTGTGCTGAAAACAAACAGGGTCTGACTCCATTCCCTTCCAGACAAACTGAGCAGAGCTGGGTTTTCCTGCAGAAATGCCACAGCCTGTCAAAGGCTGGGGGCTGATTCCACAGGAGCAGGGCTGTCTGCCTTCATCCAGGAGACAGTCAGCTCCATCTGAAACTTGCAATCTGACAGGAGCAGAAAAGTAGAAGAGCTCTCTGTTTGAGTAATATGGGGGGTTTCCTATTTTTTTAAGCTTTCTCAACATGATACAGTTTCCAACACAAATGTTTGGGTTTAGATGAGCCTTTTCTGCAGACCTGAATTAACAAGAACAAATAAAAAAAATAAGAAACCTATTGAGTGCTAATCCTCAAAAACATATCAAATATTTAGCATTTTATTTTTGCTTGTCCATTTCATTGACTTTGAAAGTCAGTCCTTAGTGCTGGCTTCATTCTGACACTTCATTAGCTGCTGGGTCACCACCTTTCGCTCCACTGAGTAGTGGTTATTTTTCATGCCAACACAGATAGAGGATTCAGACCTGATTTGTATTGCAGGTAATAAATGGCAATTATCTGCACCCTTTTTTTTCTGATGTGAATCACTGTCTCTGCACTGGGGGAACTAAATCTTTGCAACTTTGATGAAAGTGGATTAGAGGATAACCACTCCTTCTCTGGTAACTTGCTGGGGCAAATGCTCAGAGGTCATGCATTCAATTTGGTGTAATTACTGTCAGTTTAATGATGGAGATGAAAGAAGATAGTGTACACTTAATCAAGCAGATAAGCATATGAAGCTTTTGCATTAAAGATTTAATGGAACTGTAGACACAGAAGTGGAAAATGGACAGTGAGCAAAGCCCTGCTGTGGCTGCTCTCCTTCACTCAGAACACTCAGGACAAACCAAAAATCCTTCCTTCTTTTTCCTCCAGCCTTTTTCTAGAGATGCTATAACAAAAATCAGGGAAATAGGAGACCAAGCTCAACTTCAAGAAATGGAGTTAAATTTCACATTTTTCCCGTAGATGATAAATCTGAAAGGTGCCAGAGTAGATGCACAAGAGTTTGAAATTCCTGGAATCACAGAATGGGTGGGGTTGGCAGGAACCTTAAAGACCCCCAAGTCCAACCCCCTTCTGGGGACACAGCCACCTTCCACTACACCAGGCTGCTTAAACCCCGTCCAGCCTGGCCTTGAACACTTCCAAATTATTTATAGAACAGACACAGCACTGCCACAAAGGCACAAACTTTGTTTTCTCTGACTGTAACAACATCACCAGCAGAAACAAATCTGTCGTAGTCCATACACTTAAAATTCAAACTTTTATCTATCTTCAAAAAACTGGGGTGTCTGCAGTGGGCAAAACTCTACATTTCCTCACCCTTGCAAGGAACTGGCACTCGAGGCTGCCTCTTCCTGGGCTGAGAGGCTCAGCACAGGCATCACATCCCAACCCACTCTGCCGTGTGTCCCTCGGATGCAGCACTTCCCAGTGGGCTTTTCCTGGCCATGCTTTACATGCATTATCATGCTCTGCAGGAAACTCAGCAAGCACAGCAGCTTGCCAGAGTAAAAGCAGTTAGTTGGGGCCTCTTGTAATACAGCAGTTCAGCAGTTGAAAGGATTGTCTGTACATTTTGCAGCGAGGGAAAAAAAAAAAAAGGTGTTGAATAAATATATTCCATGGAGTGGGAACCACGAGCATGAGCCTGGAGTGCTCTGAGGAATGCTAAAGCAGAGCCAGGATAATGGCACCTCCTGCTTCTGGGAAGATTATTTCCCCAGGCTGAGGAAACGATTGGGCCACAAAGTTCCATGAAAGGAGATAGCAGGGAGTGGAAATACATCTTTGTTTGGATGTGTATTAAGAGAAAATAGTGATGATTAGGGAGACATAGGACACAGCAATTCAGCTCCAAGATCCTGATCTAAGATATACAACCAGGGTTAGGCTCCTAAACTCACAAGGAATTTAAGTTTTAATATACACTCTGCTCTTCATCATTTTCTGTTGACTAATGTGGGTGATATCCTTTCCTTGTGCTATTGCAAATTCCATCTCCTGACTCCCCTCATGGCACAGGAGGGAAGTTTCTCACCTCATGGCTGTGATCTCAGAGCACCAGGTCACAGCACACCCAGATGGCCTCTGTGCCCAGCTCAGAGGTCACAGGTGGGGCTACAGCACCACAAACTGAGTCCAGGTCTTCTGAATCTCAGGCTGTGTCTGCTTGCTGGTTTATTTATCCATCAGAAAGCAGCCCTGGATGAGAGTGATGAGTCAGGATCTGACTGGATCCTGAAGATTTTTGTATTTTCTGGTTTGTACAGATCAGACCACTAAAGAGGTGATGGCAATTCTCAACTATGCTTGAATACATGAAGTGGAAATGAAGAGTTCTGTCTCTCACTTCTCAAGCTTATGAAATCCCAGGGGGATACAGTTCTAATCACCTCTGGCATCCAATCTGCCAAGATAAGTAACAATTTCTGTTTTTCTATGAAATGCAGATGTAAGGAGCCTGCCAAGCAGCTCAGCAGCACAGTGCTCCCCACGTTTGCTGTGTCTCACCTCCTGTGCTCCCCCAGCCCCGTTTAGTGGGAGGTTCTGAGCCACAGCTGAGCTCTGCCACCAGGGAAGGGCAGCCCTGAGAGGTCCTTGTTACTTACTACCACTATTTACTCACAGTTTATTAGTGGTCCACAGGCTCCTCTCAGGGTGCAGCTTGGCTAAACATGACAGAAACACGTGGTGAACATCTCCTGCTGAACTGGAATATTTATGAAAACTGATAATTATGACATCTGGGTTCCAGCCTCTCTGGAATTACCCTGCTTCTAGAGATTTGTCCACAAACCCACATTTTAGGTTTTACTTCTGTTGACATTTAGGGTAAAATGAAGTTAAAAAAAAAAAAAAAAACCAAAGAAAAAATGCAGGAACTAGGATGACAGAAGGGAAGTTTGGTGAAAAAGGGATGTCAAGAGGAGAACTGCTTTGGACATTTTGCATCCTTTGGGAAGCAGCTCCTGCCCCTGTTTCTGATGAGGCTACACAAAACTGTGCTGACACATTCATTTATAAAGAAACAGTGGATCCCTTGTCCTGGCATTAGGAGCAGTTTGAGCCATAAATTCTCCCCAGATTTTAGATTTGTCAAGATCCCCACAGCTTTAGCAGGCTTCAGGTCTGATGTCAAGACTTGGAGTGGTCTTCTACAGAAGAGATTGAGTTGGATGAAATCTGCATTGGACCAAAAGGTCAGGACTTTACAGGCACCATAATTCTGTTCAGACTGATGAACAGGAGGGCCTGGTACACACAGCTGTGCCCAGTGCAGTAATTAGAGCAATATTAGTTACCTGCTGCATGCTTGGAGCCTCTAAAGGCAGTGGGACTGAAATCCCAGAGACAACAGAAGGCAAACAGTGGAAAGGGACACTCTAGTTTGTCTAAACCTCAGACAATTGTAAGATGAGCCTTAGTAAAACATCTCACTTCTGCTTGGGAATGCAATTCCTCACCTTCTGCCAGGATGGCTCTGTTCACCTGTGCAGGACCAGTGGTTGGTTAAACATCCCCTGCCTGCAACATCTGCTGACAACTGGAGGGGCTTCCTGCAAAACCCTGACAGCAAGGCAGAAACCTGGCCCAGTGACCCAAAACAAAGGAAGCAATGGATGTGAAAGGGTAATGCTGGGAGAAAGAAGGGAAGTTCTGAGTTGAGCTGGGATGATGATGAGTTCTGACAGGATGAAGTAACTCTAACTCTCAGTGCTAAAGCTGCACGGCAGCAGAAGGGACAGAAACAGATGCAGACCTTGCAAGCAGTAGATAACAGAGTCTGTTCTCTCATACATGAGTAAAGAGAGCTGCTGGGATAAATTCTGTCAACAGCCACTAAAACTACAAGTAATTAGACATATATTTAATATGCTAGATTTAATACATATTCATATGAGAAGTCCATAAAGCTGTAGCATAAAATCACCAAGGGCCGTGCATGCTTCCTGTAAGATGATGTGTTATGGTTATCCACAGGATATATGACCCCTATTACAGCAGCTCCTGGTGCAGCTCTGCTCCATCCACATATCACTTCCATTAAAAGCTCTGGAGCAGCTGCATGAAGAAGGGTTTTGTTTGCTTTAATCTCCCTGCTGGTTCTTCCAATCCACACCCCTCACAGCTGGAGGGACCAACAGAAGCCACAACCCTCACATTCCTGGGTTCCACTGGGCAGGGAACTCTTCCTTCTCCCAGAAGGGTGATTACTTGTCTGCCTCGGATTTCTCACTTTCACTGGAGTCTCCTGGCACCATTAAACAATTTTACATTTCCTTTGCAGTGGTAGCAGCAACACTGAACTGTGCAAACATCCCCCAGTGCTCCCCAGCTCCTGCTCTCCCCTGGCCTCTGACCAACCTCACCCTGGTGAAATGGAGTGCAAACCAGAAACTCTGCAAGCACCAGAAGCACAGCTCCAGCCAGGGAGCCCAGCCCCTGGCTGCTCCTACAGGGAGTGCTCCTGGTGCCCCTGCTGCCCAGGTAAGAGCTGTGCCTGAAAGCCAGGCTCACACACCCCAGGTTCAGAGTCTGCACTGTGAAAGCCTTTTCTGAGCACTCAAAAGTGCATTAAAATCTTGTCAGGCGTGTGCTGTCCTTCCAGAGTGAGAGTATTCCATTGGCCCTTTCAGTTTCTCAGTTAATTTTAGTTGTTAGCAGCAGTTAGTCCCAGACATGGTAGCAACAATTGTACCTTTTCATGGGGACAAAAAAAAGCTCTGCAGCTTGTAAGATCTTCTCCTGTTCTATTCAGGGAATTTTTAAAAGTGATTTTGAACTATGAGAACCTTTCCTGGGTTCCAGTTTGAGCCAAATCTCCTAAAGGGCTGCTCTGTCTCCTGTCCTAGTTTGGTTTGCACATTTGGGAAGAGGGAAGTGATGCTTCACTTGACAGAACAGTCCTGTGCTGGTATTTCAAGATGATGGTTGAAATTCTGGCCATCACTGGGTCCCAGAGAAATGAGAATGTCATGTTATTGATTGAAAATGTGGATAGTGCCATCATGTTTTGAAAGTCATAGCAAGTGAAAACAAAAATAATAACTCCCCAAATGCCAGTGTAATAAATAACATTACAGGAATCATTTAAAGAGATTGCAGTGTATCCTCTGAAAATTTCCTCTTGTGACATTCGAGACAGAGAAAGGTGCTTTTTCTGGGATTATGTTTACAAATACCTCTGCATAAATATTCTCAATATGCAATACCTTCCTTTTCTCACATCCCTCAAACTGCTACCATTCTGCCTCAGAATATTTTCTGCCACCCAGGGATTCCTGGTGCTTGCTGGCTCCCTGTAAAGGAAATGGTACCCAGGTTTGTGCCTGAAAGGGATCCCAAGAAAGCTGCCATGCAGATGAAAATCTGACAGTTGTCCTGTTATCAGTGTAATTACACTGCTGTGCTAATGTGGAAGAAAAGCTCTGTTTACTTGGGTGAGGAGCTCCTTTGGCTCAGCAGCTGCCCTCTTCTGCTTTTTACTGCATCCCCCAATACCAACCAGTATCAAAGGCACGAGCTGAGCCTTGTTTTTCAGTACAAGTGCACTGCAGCAAGGTAAAATGTTAAGTTGGGCATACATAAATGTTTCTGATGTGAATCTAGCAGAGGATGTTTGACTGACAGGCAGACACAGGAAGGTCTATTTATATAAAAACAGGCAGTGCTGATGGAGGGCTCCTCCTCTGCTGCCAGTTCTTCCCCAGTGCCAGCATTTCTGTTCAGTTTGTGTGGCCTGTAATGGCAGACACCAGAGCAGCTCAGCCTCCAGCCCACTCAGACTTTAACATCTCTTACAGGACTGCAAACAAGCTCACAGATGTCTCTGCCAACCACTGGCTTCTCAAATTCTCCCCTGAGTATTTTCCCCTGAGACACCCAGGGTGTGTTAGAGTGCTGAGGATTTGACACTGGCACACAGAGGGAGGGACACCCTGTGTGCCAGGTGAAGGTCAGGCCAAGCATCACCTGTGCAGGGTTCAGGATCCTCTCCCTGCCAAACATCACCTGTGCAGAGCTCAGGATCCTCTCCCTGCCAAGCATCACCTGGGCAGAGCTCAGGATCCTCTCCCTGCCAAACATCACCTGTGCAGGGTTCAGGATCCTCTCCCTGCCAAACATCACCTGTGCAGGGTTCAGGATCCTCTCCCTGCCAAGCATCACCTGTGCAGAGCTCAGGATCCTCTCCCTGCCAAGCATCACCTGTGCAGGGTTCAGGATCCTCTCCCTGCCAAGCATCACCTGTGCAGAGCTCAGGATCCTCTCCCTGCCAAGCATCACCTGTGCAGGGTTCAGGATCCTCTCCCTGCCAAGCATCACCTGTGCAGAGCTCAGGATCCTCTCCCTGCCAAGCATCACCTGTGCAGGGTTCAGGATCCTCTCCCTGCCAAGCATCACCTGTGCAGAGCTCAGGATCCTCTCCCTGCCAAGCATCACCTGTGCAGGGTTCAGGATCCTCTCCCTGCCAAGCATCACCTGTGCAGAGCTCAGGATCCTCTCCCTGCCAAGCATCACCTGTGCAGGGTTCAGGATCCTCTCCCTGCCAAGCATCACCTGTGCAGAGCTCAGGATCCTCTCCCTGCCAAGCATCACCTGTGCAGGGTTCAGGATCCTCTCCCTGCCAAGCATCACCTGTGCAGAGCTCAGGATCCTCTCCCTGCCAAGCATCACCTGTGCAGGGTTCAGGATCCTCTCCCTGCCAAGCATCACCTGTGCAGAGCTCAGGATCCTCTCCCTGCCAAGCATCACCTGTGCAGGGTTCAGGATCCTCTCCCTGCCAAGCATCACCTGTGCAGGGTTCAGGATCCTCTCCCTGCCCCTGCAGGCCTGAACAAAGGGAATCCCTGGCAAACCCCCCCGAGCCCAAGGACTGCCCCTGCTGTGCCACTGTTTCCCTCTCAGCACTCGGGCAATGCTCTCAGGCACAGGGGGGGTTCCTGGGCTGCCTGGGGAGGGGCAGGAGCTGGACTGGATCATCTTTGTGGGTCCCTTCCAGCCTGGAGCATTCTGTGCTTCTGTGGGTGTCCTCAGCCTCAGACAGCAGGAATTCAGCACAGAAACTGATAATCTGTGCAGGGCAGAACAGCCCCACCACAGTGACACACCTTGGGATTCCAGAGCCTCGCCAGACCAACTCAGGAGCCACTTAGCATTAAGAATCTTGCTTTAAATTTTATCCTCTCAGTTTCCTAGCCAAGGGATGTACAATGCCAGATGAGTTGTGTGTTCAAAATGAAAGTCCTTATGTGGGAAAGTAAATTATTATTACTGCCCAGCACGCCAGGAACACGTGAATGGAAATGGTGTGGTGGACATCCCTGTGTGGTCCTAGAGTCTCTGTCGCTGTCATTGCAACAAACAGAGCTGAAACACTGCAAAAATTAGAAAGTTGGTTTCCTCTATTTGACAATTCTTAGAGTTCCTGCCTGCCACGAGCCTTAATGTCTGCTGCTATTATGTGGTGTTTCTGTGTGCTGTACAAAATGTCTGGCTTGAAGCAAAATATTGCAGTATGTCAAAAAAACCAAATTTAATACCAATCAGCTGCACTAATTGGAATGACAGTGACATTCTGCACTACACTTAAGAGTGGAAATACCTTACAGACAAGATCCTGACATTTGACTGAGATTCCCTGCTCAGGCTAATGACATTGCTGAGAAATGCAGGCCCTGCAATCCCAGCACAGAACTCAAAATGCATTAGCAGTATGCAGTTACAGTGTTTTCAAAATGTCTTAAGCCTTTGGCACAAGAAATTCTGCTTATAGAAGGACAAAGTAGTTCTCTCTCAGTCTGTGAGAGAAGGATCTCCTTTTTAATTTATAATGTAAATACAAAAAAGAAAAAAAAACCAAGCATGCTACTGGGTTTAAACCAGAGGTTTCCTCTGATCCTGTGTTGAAATTCAGGGCTCTTTACAAACACAGTTTAAAAAAATGGGGATTTTTTTTCCTTATTTTTTTTCCTTTTCCTGAGCCCAAGCGAGAAATTCCTTGTGTCATCCCGTGGAGAAAACTGGGAATCACCCACCTGCAGGAGGAGTCCTGGCCAGTTTCTTCTCACCTGTTTAACCTCCTCAGCTCAGGGAGGTGAGCTCCACACTGGGGATAAAATCACTGTTCATGGTGCAATCAGTCTTCTGGTAGGACTGAATGTGTGGTGGAATTTGGAGAATGGAGACACTTGCTCACCAAAAAAAAAATATATCAGTCAACATGAGCAAGGAGAACTGCGTAGGAAATAAATTCTGTGATATATCTAATTATTGCATAAGAAAGAATTAAGAGTTGGTAATAACAATTAACTGGATTAACAGCTGCTTTGGGATGGAGGTTGCTCCCTTTCCCAGGTAGTGCCCAACTCAGAAGACCAACTCGTGGTGACTCCCAAGCAGTAGAAAACAGAACTCATTCTGGATAAAATAGCGTTTTCAAAAGTCAGGATTTTGGGAATAAAACTCTGGAATTCTTCATCAGCTCTGGGCAGTGACCACCGAGTGCATTTCCAAAGGGAGCTCTGGAATGGGCACCTTGACTGGGACACAGCCCCTGCCAGGGAAGAGCAACTGCAGCACCTCTGGCTTTCCAGAGGGATCCTGAGAGTCCCCAAAGCATCCAAAACCCAGATCAAAAATCAACACGCCTAAAAGGAGGATGTTTAAAATTCAGATCTCAGTCTTTCTGCACTTTTTTCTTTTCCCAGCAATTAAATAGGATAAATGTTGAATTATGAAATGTTAAAAAAAGCACACTCCACAGAGCTAGGGACATGAAAAACTTGCAGTGATAAGGAAGCTGGGAGTTCTTCTGCCATGTTAGTTCACTGATGATTAAATTGGTTTAAATATTAGCTGTAGTTAGAGCTGTGCAAAACAGACTTTGTTTTCCAGAAATTACACAGAACTTTTCAATTTCATAGAATTCTGCACTGCCTCAGTTATGGGCTCCATTTGCAGGGCTGCTTAAGTAGATTTTTGCATCAAAAATGCAAATATATACACATTTTTGATGCAAAACACTCTTTGCTTGAACACTGTTAGGTCTGCTGTGATACCGGCCTGTTTGTGCTCCACAAATTTTCCTGTTCCTGGAACTTCACAGCACATTATGGGCTCAAAACAGACCCACTTGGGGATAAAGAAAACATCCTTAAAGTTATGCAAAACATTCATAACAAAATGCAAATACTGTTTACAGCTTTCAGCATCTCAGTACAGCAACTCATATTCTAAATTGCAACCAGCTCCCAGCCACATGGAAAACTCTGTAATCAGCCTCTGTGCTGGACATTTGTGTCGTGGTTCTGCAGAAAGGGAGAGTGTTGGGTGTGCACCCAGGGTCTCAGGGAGATGGGGGTTTGGACCCATTTAACCCTGACACCTGCAGAATGAGATCCATTTCTGCTCAGAAGGGTCCCTGGGAAGGACACTGAGCCTTGTCTCCTCTGGGAGAGAGAAAACCAATAGTCAACAGATTGGATTTTAATTCCACCACTGTTAAAATGCACCAAAAAGTGAACTGGGGCCAAAATAATTATTCCCATCACACACTGCTGGGCAGTTATAGATTGATGTATTCACATTTTGCCAGGGCAAGCAATGCCTTCTGAGAAATCCAAACCTCTGCTTCCTTCAGCCTCCCACCAGTGATGGATGCAATCCTTGTCACTGCTCACATCCCCTCATCCCTCCACTCGTGTTCATCCTGCACTCAGGAAAAAGCCCTCCACACTCAGGAGTCAATATTCCATTTCCCAGCATGCTGCATCAATAAACTAATGACACTTCTGTCAGTCTTTCCCTGGTCAATGCTGCCTCCTCAAGAGATGCCCATAAAACTGCTGCTCTCCACTGGAACCGACTCACAAAAGGATTCTGGAGAGTGAGGAAGAAGAAAACACTTGCACTGCAAAAGAATGTCAGCTCCTGGAGAAGGAAACACAGGAGGGTACATGGATGGAAAGTCCAGCAGAGAGGGAGCCCTGTCCAGGTGGGCAGCTCAGGTCAGAGCCACGTTCCAAGAGGCAGAGAAATGCAGGATGTTCAGCAGCACATCCTGGCACACAGGGGGTCCTCGGGTGAATCCTGCAGGACTGAGGAGGCTGCTGCCATGAAAACTGGGAGAACCTCCTCTCTCTGTTTTAGCTTGCTGAATTTTGTGTCTTTAGAAAACTCTCCCACCCATCCTGCTGGACCTTCCTTGCTTTTCCAGTTGGAAAATGCAGACGGTCACGGAGAACTTCAACTTTCTGCTCTGCAAAGGGCAGCCCCCACAATGGCAACTGAAAGGGCCTGGGGAGGCACAAAGCAGCTGAAAAAACGCTGCACAAAACACACAGGGAAAGGAGAATTGGCTTCACAGGCAATCTAAGGTTCAACAGAAACCTTTTGGTTTAAATCAGGCATCAGGTTGTACCTGATCTTTCAGAAAATTGGCTTCACAGGTGAAAAACTTCTAAGGTTCAACAGGAACCTTTTGGTTTAAATCAGCCCTCAGACAGTATCTGATCTTTCACATCTGCTCCTTTCTAAACTCAGGCACCTGCAACTGATCCCCCATGAAAGAAATCTGATTAAAATCAAAATGAAAGAAAATTATGACTGTGTTGGTACTGGATTGTAACAAAAATTGCAGGCTCTGCCTTCATTGGGAGCAAACAGTACATTAATGTAGGAAAAGCAGCATGCTTTGCATGGAAAATATCTTCATGATCAAAGATCTATGTTTTATATAATTTGCTTCCTTGATTATACAAGGAATTACATGTCAAAATACAGTTTTGCTATCCAGAGGAATTTACATTAAGGGCTTCCCCTGCTCATCTCCTTCAGTCCCCAGCTGCCCTGAGCAGGGCCCCTCTCCTCACTGATGAGCAGTGTTCATCAGCCTGGCTCCCACTGAAAGCCAGCGACAGGGAAATCAGTGAGCAAAGCCAAATCCTGGCACTGACCAACCCCAGCAGCTTGCAGTGCCTAAAATTAAACCTGGCACAACTTCTCCACCAGCTACCTTAATGAGATGCAGAAATAGGTTCAGCTCAAAGGCCACAATTTTCTGACATTCCAGCCAGACCGGGACATCAGAGCTGGCGCCCAACAGATGCGCTGCTGTCCCCTCCAGGTTCTCTCTGCTCTGCATTTGGTGTTTTAAACTTTGCTTTGCAAGAAGCTGTGCCTGACCCTCAGCCTGCAGCCCGTGGGGCTCACAGAGAAGTAGCTGCAAGTCTGAGTTGGGCCACGCGGGGGAACTGATCAAGAGACATTTTAAGTCCTGTGTCAGTCCTGTGCCAAATGCAGGAAGGGGAACATTCAGACTTCACAGGGCAAAACACACGGTGAGCTCAAGGCAAACACGGAGACTGAACCAACAGCAAAGGACAACACTTCCCCAACAGAGTTCACTGAAACCCAGAAAAATGAAGTTTATCCTTTTTAAGTTGTTCCTTTGTGTAAAAGGGATTATACTGCCTGTGATTTAGTGCTCCTTTAAATGGCTGCTGCTGTAAAAGCAAGATTACCAAAATGAAATGATTTAGGAAGAAAATAGGAGGGCAGATGCAAAAAGCCCCCAGAAGCACCTGAAATAGTTTCTGCTGAATTATTTAGCACAGCTGTGTTCTTGTCCCCTCCTGTAACTCGTGTCTACTCCAGTTCATGTCTATCATATTCTGGAAGAACTCTAAGTGAAGAAAGCACTAAACCCCCTCACTTCAGCAGGTATGGGAGTCTTGCAATAAATACAGAAATATTGCACTGGCAAAGCAGGTTCTTCCAATGTCAGGTCTTTAAAAGTTAGGTATCTAATTCCACCTTATAGTTAAGAACCATCCTCTAAATTAACTTCAGCTTTATATATTGTAAAGTAAGGTATTGTGATAGAGAAACTTGTTTTCTAAGCTTATGGCAGTTCCTAAGTGGTCTCTGGAGAGAACACTCCACTTTAGAGGTGGGCACTGAATTTTGTTAGAGCAGTGCTGAGGATGGCCACCAAATCTCAGCGGGCAGGGAAAGAATGGCTACTATTTGAAAAATGCAATTGAGACGTTTGGAAGGCAGTTCTGGCTGAGGGAATGAAGGAACCCCTGCCCTCTGCCCTCCCCTGGCACCTCCCCCAGGCTGGGCAGCAGCAGTGACCCCCTGGACAAACACCCTGGCCCTTCCCAGCACAGGCTGGAGGACGAGAGCTGAGCAGCACCTTGTGCTGGAGAGGATGAAACTCAGCACAAGCTCTGAGCCTGCTCCCTCCCTCCTTAGCCCAGCAGGCTCTGCCTCTCCTGTGCCACCATTCCCACATTTCCTCTTCGAGGCATTTCTGTATTTTCACTGCTTGGTGAAACAGCAGCCTTCAGAAGTCACTCTGTAGCTGTGTTTTGGATGCATTTTGTTCTTCCTCATTATTTTTTCTGTCCTTCCTGGCATTATGTGTTACACCAAATGCTGCTTTCCAACAACATTTCCCAATGTGTAAATCACGAAGTTCCTTGAGATATTTTTGCCAGCATGATTGAGAGCTCAGACTGACAGCTGATTATCACCATCCCGCTTCCTCCCTTTGTTGATCCTTCACTATTCAAAAGTCAGATGCTTGTCTCCCACTCTCCTCAACTGGAGAGAGCTCTTTTCTACCAGTGTATACTTTAAATACCCAATTGAGTAGGAACACTGTAATAAAGTGATTATTAAGTTATGCTGCTGTGAATGACTGCAGATTACTCACTGGTGTTCTGTGCCTGTCCTGTGCAGACAGAACGTGGATGATTCACGTTCCATCACGTCTGGTAAAATTCACAGGAATGAGATGCTTGGAAATGTTTTCTCCCAAGTGGAATACATGCCCAGTTTGGTGAAAAAAACATTTGTAAAATAATTTTTAACCACCTGATATCACAATTAAGCGCACTTTTAAGTTTCAGATGATGAGTATTTAAAGGCAGGGAATCAGCTATTTCTAGAAATAATGACATGAAAACATTAATGTCATAACCCAACAAATCAGCATGCAAAAAGTGCTAAAGAAGCAAGGAAAATTTTAACATACACATACAACTGATATTACCCATTCTTTAAAGAAACCACAATAATCCTTCAAGAATCAAAGCTTACATAAAGTTAACTATTTATGTGGGCCCCTGCAGAAGGTTTGAGGGAAATTTTTATATGAAAAGCCTTAGCTTTAGATGGAGAACTTACCTCATTATGGATGTAGGTATGGGTAACTGTAATTCAGCACAGAGCTGGGTGTTGATCCTGAAGTCCATGGAAAAGCTGCCATTATTTCATTGGCTTTGGAAGTACCAGGCTGCAAGCAGCAGAGCCAGGCTTCATGTGCACAACCTGCAGAGGACTGACTCTATCTAGCACACACAAACACGATGGTAATAAGCCAGGTAACTGCTCTAATAATAAACTGAGGAGCATTCTGGATGTCTGGCTTAGCATATTAACAAGACCTAAAGACCCAGATATGAACTAATTAAGGCTCTCTATAAATTACACAAGCTACGTTTTGTATCTTATCACTATTTAACAAAAATTGATGTGCTTTTGTGTTTACCAGCTCGTGAGGTAGGGCTTTGTTTCCTACCTCATTATTTAAGCTGCTGGTTCCAGTAGGTCATAGGAGGCTACAAATTACCCTCATTACCTTATTAATTACAGCATTGCTGAATAAGCTGCATTCCATCACAACATAATCACATTGCAGCATTCAGGCTCCAGAACTTCCTCCTGCTTTTGAGGAATGGTGGCCAGAGGCAACGAGCCCAGGAAGCATTCACGTGGCTCAGCCAGCTGTGTGTGTGCCAGACACCTCCCCGTCGTCACAGCAGCCCTGCCCCAGTGACAAACTGGGCCATCTGAAGGGAATCAAAGAGGATTTTTGCTTTAAATCACACACCAGGACCACAACAAAATGTGTGTTTGCTGTATTTCATCTGGGGGCTCAATGCCCTGAGCTGAGAATGTTCAACTCCCAGCCAACCCTGAAAGAGTGTGGGATGTGCTGCTGCAGCTGGGCCCCCACAGATCCATGGGGCCTGATGGAATTCACCCCAGAATCCCCAAGAGCTGCTGATGTCATTGCAAAACTCGGTGTTTTTTGAGCAGTCTTGGGAATGCAGGGAGGTCCCAGCTGGCTGGAAGGTGGTGAGGTGTCCAGGGTTTCAAGAAGAGCAACGAGGAGGACCCCAGAAACCACAGACCTGTCAGTGTCACCTCCTTCCACATCCTTCACATTTGTCACTTGGAGATTTTTTTCCCCTGAATGTTCCTCAGCTATAATAACTCAACACCATTTTTTTCTGCTTTTTTTTTTTTTTTTTGATGGTGAGATGTCTTACATCAGCAATTTTTCTCAGAAAAAAAGGAAAACTAAGAGGACACAGCTAAAACCATCTCCAATCCTCCCTGCCTACTTTGTGGGAGAAAAAAACCTCAACAGCTTTATCAGAACTGCAGAAACTGTCTAACCCTACCAGCTGACACTTTGGAATTCACACTTTCATAAGCAGGGAGTAAAACATTTCTTTAGACCTGATGATGCTGTGACTACTGGCTTCCATTGCAATGCTGCTTTTATGCCTTAAGCTTTATTCCCAACTGGCAACAAGATCCTGTGATGGGCTAAAGCTCTCAGAGAAAAATTTAAAAATCTCAATCATGATCAGCTTATTCTCATGTTCAAAAAGCTCAGCAGCAAAGGCTGTTCACTGGGCAGGGAGCTCAGAGCAGGGTGAGCTCCCCTCTTCCCTGAAATATCATCAGCACTTCCACAGGCAGAGATTAAAACTGCAGCTTTTTGAAGAGATTTCAATTAGTTCCAGGTAAAATACACATTACATTTACACAGACATTGCCTATGATTAAATTAGATCTTTCTTGGCTTAACAGAAATTTGAAATATTTCTGGCAGCACCGTTTTCGCTCGGCCATTCTGTGTCACCAAGGCTCCAAAAACCTTTCCCCAACTTCTCTGGAGTGCAAGAGCCCAGCTCCAGCCTCTGTCACACACAGTGCCCAATGCACAGGGCAAATCTGCCTCTCTTGCTTTCTGTTTGGTTCTAGTACTCACTACATGAAGTGCAAAGGACTTTTTGCAGGTTTGTCACTACTTTTTGCCTTTGCTATCTCATTTTTCTTCCTGACTGGCAGGGAATTCAGTCATCGAATTCTCATGAGGTGGTTTTATTTATTCTGTGGGGTTTTAATCTGCAATTACTGCTGTTCTTTAAGCTGACCTGTCCCACACCACTTAAGTAGAAGAACTTCACTGGATGGGTGGGGAATCAAGCTGTGGTGCAGTTAAAATGCTATTTCTTTAATGCACAACTATTAGTAGCTTATATTATATACACCTTTTGATGGCTCTTGGTTTTATCTCTGCAAAGTAGTAACTTTCTTTTTACTACTCTAGAGGATAAATAATGTTAGGGAAAGTGTGATCACTAACAACTTTTTCCACAGCTGGAACTGTTCTCTGAGGCATGTGAGCATCACCAAAGTGTAAACCAGCAGCAGCCTGAAATGGACCTCCAACACCACTGAACTGCTGCTCTGGTGATCATTTATCAACCATAATAGATAAATAACAATATAATTATTATTTCTCACTGATTTCTCACCCTTTTCTCCGAAGGACTGTTAAGACACACACCCATTTCTGACCGTGGCAGGACTCCCTCCCCAGGTCAGTGGCCTGGCCACGGGGTCTGGTGTGCAGGCAGAATTAGAGAATTAAAATCAGGTTACACCAGGCCTGATTTGCTTCTCCTTCAGGACTCAGGCAGTTCTCAGGCAGATCAGCACTCAGAGCTCTCCAGTCACCTGTGCCAATGTGGCCCCTGAGACCCAGAGATGGATTATTGCAGTGAACAAAGTTGGGCTCCGTGTCCTCAGCAGACCTGGCCCCAGAGCCAGCTCCCCCCAGCAGGCAGGGACAGAGCCCACAAGAGCTGATTTTGTTAGCAGGGGTCTGAGTTAATATCCTCTGCCTCACAGGGGCTTCTTGCTTGGCCTCCTTCCTTCACTACCACGAATAAACACCTTTAAGCACCTGCTGAATTTACTGGACTAAATCAGTGTTTGCTCACAGGCTACAGGTAAAAAACAAAAAACCCCAATACCTTATTTGGATTTTCCTTCTTAATCTTAGCTTCATATCTAATGCATGGGATTAATTAAGGCCATTAAGTACTCATCGAATAACTCAGAGAAGATCAATTGAATGCTTTAATAATTTTACCAGAGCCCAGCACTGCTGACTTCTCTGCAGAAGTGTGGGAAGGGCAGTTCTGAGCTGATGACTGGAGGAACTGACAGAGGGAAGGAGCACAGCTCAGGTTTGCAGAAAGCACCCAAAAGTGAGCAAGAAATCTGAGGCAGAGCACCACACCCTGCCTCGAGCCCTAAGCTCACCTGCAGGATTTCTGAGGCACCTGTGGAAGGAAGAGAAACAATTTCCCTTCAGAGAAGCACCTGCTGCTTGTTTCAGGACAAATTCCACCTGCAATCACCCAGAGGCAAAAAGCTTTAGGAGGATGATGGGAATCCCTGACTCCCACACTACCCAAAGAGAAGGAACAAGGATATTGGTGTGTGTAGGACAGCATTACTACATTTTTCTTAATCAGGACAATCATAGAATTTACATTTCTAGGTGGCATTTAGAAGTTTTAATTTCTTTTTTTTTTCCATGTTAATCCCATAAGAAAATAAAGCTCCCCTGCTTCCTCGTACATCAAATAGTGCATTCCAACTGTAATTCAGTTAATTAAAAATAAAATGGTGCCTTTGACCATCCCTGGGTACATCTTTTCCACATGTAAAAATTTACTTAAGCAGGGTTGTATCAACATGGCTGCTCATATTCATTAGGGT
The DNA here is from genome assembly GCA_013399225.1 of Rhipidura dahli. NCBI lineage: Eukaryota > Metazoa > Chordata > Aves > Passeriformes > Rhipiduridae > Rhipidura > Rhipidura dahli. The sequence goes on along the minus strand of VXAC01003307.1, from coordinate 3,059,758 downwards.
TATACCCAATTGGAATTTTAAGTAAAATTCAATGCTCTCTCTCCATATTGTTGTGCAGTTCAGTCTGTTCTGGTGACATCATTAACTTGTTTAATGTGCAATACATGATTTTGAAAGGAAGTGTCTGTCGAGTTTCTGTTCTGATAAAACCACTTTGGGACTTAATTAAATAATTTGGAAAACATCAACAATAGCTGTCTGACTGTGTGTCTGTCTTAAAAATTCTATACTTAAATCCAGCCTCTTCAAATAAATATGGACCCATGGGAGTTGTTCATTGATTCCCCTTTATTGCCATTTTTGTAAAAACTAAATGGTATCACCATGATTTAATGTCGGGGTTTTTAAAATTATATACTTTTTTGGATTATTGGGTTTTTAAAGTCCTCCTTCATTGGAAAAGGCACCTTTTTCCCCACATTCAAGTCAAATATAATTGACAACTCAGAGAAAAAAAAAGACAGAAACCCATGAAATGACAGTAAGCTAAAATGGAATGTAATTTCAGCATGACAATTTTATACAGCAAACCCAGGCTTTGAGGTGATGGTACTCAACAGGAAATAATCATCATAATCAAGTAAAACATTGGTGCATCTACCAGAATCATGTTATGTATATCTTTATTACAGTTTCCAGAATACATGGATTAACAATGGCCAGGCTGTGATTTCATCAAATTCCTATTTTAAACATTACATACAAACACAGAGCTGTTTAAAAAATAGAAATGCATGAGTTTTGTCACCTTTTTTTTT
>VXAC01003307.1:3045409-3058943 GCA_013399225.1 Rhipidura dahli | reverse complement strand
TTTTTTTTTTTTTTTTTTGGCATCAGGAGTCCTATGACTTCCAAAAGGGAAATCAAATGGTGCATGACAGCAGAGTGACTGAGCTGTGATAGGTTATTGTTCACATTCTGTGGCATATGTATCACCTCAAACAGTGCTAAAAGCACTCCAAGAACGACCCCTGCTCCTCTACCCCCTCCCAGTGACACCAGTGGGCGCTTGCAGGACTGCAGAATGCTCACACAACTCCCCCCCTGGAGCACAAAAGCAGCACTACCTGACCTGCAGACACCTGAAGCTGAGGCATTTGGCTGCATCTGCTTTGATTATTATTATTTTTTTTTTTTTTAATTTTTTATTTACATTTTCTGTGCATGCGTGGGCGTGTGTGGAGATACCGCAGAAGGAGAGGTTTCTCACGCCACTTATTTAAAAAGGAGTAACTTGCAAGTACAGTATGGCACATCAGAGGTGGGCTGGACACTGCTCAGCACTTGTCCTGCCCGACCTTGCAGCACTTGGAAGGCAAACAGCAAAGTAGAGCTCAGCCAAGCCTTGGTTTAATGGAAAAGAAGCAATTTACATACACAGGTAAGTTTGCTCCCACAGAACTATTGCCAGCTTTAAATATTTACTAGCTAGATCATTCTCAGGGTAGGAAGGACTAAAGTCACCCATCAAAGCAGGATTTGCCTGAGGGATGCAAAAGCTGAACGTGGCAAAGTTTCCTTAACAAAAGCTATAGGAGGATTTCCAGAGCCAAACCCGAAACTCGGCCGGATTCTCGGAGTCTGGTGTGTCGTGGGATGAATTTAAAGTAGGTTACTAATGAACTGTGGCTTGGACAGAAACCATGAAAATATTATGTTTTTTACAGCATTTGTCTGAGGTAGTACATATACCACACACAAAAATGCAAAAATATACAGATATTCATGATCATTTGCATATTACAGAAGGGAACTATGGGAACGCTCTGGTATCTGAATTCTCGAGAAGAACAGATAATTTTCGATCACGTATCTCACACTGACCACAGCCAGCTACAACCAGAACAAGCGGTGGCAGCATTCCTGGGAACACCCCTGGAGCTGTCTGGCAGTGCCCTCGGGGGTGCTGGTGCTGCTCTGGCTTTAGCCCTGGTGCAGGAGGTGGCTGCCTCAATGAGCACCGGTGTGCTGGGACAGGAGCCCTGCTGAATCCCAGACAGACAGACAGACACGAGGCTGACCGTGCTGCACTTGATTTCTCAGTAATTTCTCAGTTTCTGCTCACTAAACTGCATCCAGCTGGAGCTCAAGGAGACCAGTGCCTTTACATTTCTGACCTGTACAGCCAGGAGCTCAGCAACAGAGATGTGCATTTGTGTAGGACTGAAACACTTCATTCCCATGGCATTTGGAGATTTAGTTCAATTCATCGCAAAGGTAAAATTATCTTCCTCTTAAATAAACTAAGAAATGTAAACAGTGTAACATCATTAAAAAAACCTCTCTCAGTACTTGTGACTGGTAAAATGTGAATGCAAACAGATGTGCTGGTATATTGTTAACGTAATGTCTCAGAGGACAGAGAGTGAAACATAATTAGCAAGAAATTTATGTATGAACCCTCCAGTGATTTTCTTTCTGGGATTACTTTGAATACAAATATAATTTAACTGATATATTTCATTTTTTTAAAATTAGAAAATAAGGCAAGTGCATTTCTGAAAAAGGTGCTACTCTTCTACACTTCTAGATAAACATGTGACACCTCTGAAAATTAGATCAATAATAAAAACATTAAAAATATCTGCAATTTAATATAGACTGAAAAACTATCAAAAGACAAAGTGACCAGCATCAATTTCAGAAAATATTTTAGACTTCATAAATACGAGCACCCTATATTTACATAAATTATCTTCTAAACTAGTTTGCCTTTGAAAGACACTTTTGTTCTACCAGATATGTCCATTAAATTATATAAATGTTTCAAATATGAAAAAAATAGTAGTAAAATAGAAGCATCAGATGATGTTGTTATTTCGGATTTGCCTTTTTTTCCTAAGATTTGGTTCTTGAAAATCTGTAGCCAGCTTTCACAGAGCTTTCCAAACAAATGTAACCCACGGAAATGGGAAAACGTGAGCACTAATAATTACTGCTATCGTGTAAAGATTCTGTGGAGAGCTTCTGAGTTTTCACACAGAAAGATTAAACCAGTACTTGGAAATCCCAGCAAAATGCTAATTTCAAAATCAGAATTCTAAGACACTATTGATTTATAGAGACATTATGAACCTAATCCTTTAAACTGGCTTTGTACATTAAGCACATTTTTATAACTGTAAATGGAACAGTTCCATTTAAAGAAGCAATGCTTCAATACAAGGCTGATGTTGGCCTTGCACAAAACAGGATATAATTCTTTTTAGCTCTTACTAATAAACAAGGAGACAGAATCCTGTTGCATGCTTTTTTTTTTCCTTTTTTTTTTTTTTTTTTTTTTTTTTTTTTTTTTTTTTTTTAAAGCATCNGTTTTTTTTTTTTGTGTTTTTTTCCTGAAGTACCACACAACTCTTCAGTTTGTTACTAAAACCCCCAAACAGTTTAGGGAGAGCATTTAGTTGACAGCAAGCATTTCACTAGGCTTCAGTGGTATTCCTATGTTTAGAGCTATGGGCAAACCCCCTGGATTCTTTGAAGATAAGTTTTGAAAAAAAAAAAAAAAAATTAAAATTCAACACTAGATTGAAAAGGAGCTGTATCTTTTCTTACGATAAATGGATATGTAGTTTGAAACTGTGAGAATTTATCCCAAACTAGTCTGATAGTTTTAAGAGTATCTCACCAGAGAAGCAAAGAGAATCTACTGTACAAAGATGCTTGGCTCAAGCAGTAGTGCAAAGTTCCACTGCCCCAGGAGCAAACCTCCAGAGCGAGCAGTTTGTGCACAGAAACCACCACGTGACACCTCACCTTCCAAACAGTCTTTACAGAACACTAAAAAAAACCCCAAGTTCCCCATAACACCAGGCAACAAAAGTATTCATTTTAATTTCATCCATCAGTGATAAGCATTAATAATTCGAGAACAAGTGCCAGCTACTACAGAGCATCCTGATTGTTTAAAAAACATCATAGCTCAGCAATTTCTGCAGTGGCTCCACTGGGATTCCACTTGAAAGCCTCCACCCCACCCAGGTGAGCAATGGACCTCCAGTGAAGGGGATGGTGCAGCCTGGCCTGAGCCCAGCCAGGCTGGACATCCCCTGGGGACAGAGGGGACAGTGGCACAACAAAGTGTCTCAGCTGCTCACCTGAGGAACTGCAGTGCAAGGGCCTGGACACAAAGGGCAACGGGAGGAGCTTCCCAAAAATCAGCCTGCTGCAATCACTGGTCACTGCTAGACAGTGCTCCAGGTACAAAAGTTGTTGTTAGCTGCTAAACTCTCAGCACTAAAATCCACCAGTGGAGATCCCGCTACATATTTTACCTGAGAAACAGAGGAAAAACTCAGAGGCAGTGCTGAAAAACTTCATGATGTAGCTTGTCTCTAAAAATCTACACACAGGAATTTTAGCATCATCAAAACAGGACAATCATCTTTTCCCCCAAACATCTTTATAAAGAATATATAAGTGCACAATTAGAAAAATCCCTCCTTAGATACAGTTAAAAACATATTCTGCCCTTGATATCATTTTGGAAAAATCCTATGCTCTGTTTTATTTATTTATTTATTTATTTATTTTCTTTTTAGCAGTGATAAGTAACTGCACATCATCATATCACCAAAAGTGTAGGTATGTGGTATATCCTACTGGCAGCTCAAACAGCTGAATCCACCAGGCTTTACACTGAGATAAGGTTTTCAGCAACCTGACTGGGGCTATGTGTTGCTTTTTTATGGTTACAAAAAAGATTCTGATAATGTAGACCAGCTCATCTCTGAATTTATTAACATACAATTTTATTATTTTTTCCTTTCATGTTCAAATCAGAACTGCAAATGGAATCCACAGCTGTACTCTTTCAACAGAACTGTATTTTCTTACCCATATAAAACATCACCTAGAAATCCCCAACTCCTTTCATGTGAGTTGCCAGCTTCAACAAAAAGGGGTGCAAAAAAAAGAAAGAACATAAGAAAATAAGATATATACCCTACTGTTTAACACTGTTTACAGATCTTGGTAGTTGGGGCAGTAAGATACAGTATGTGGATTTTTTTAGCAACAGCTTTAAAATGACACATTTTTACACCGTCTCATTTAATCAATACCAGCATTCCTCTATGATCATTGCCAATTTGGATGATGAACTCTTCCCAAAGCATATCCATTTCATTGTAAATAAAACAATTCATTAATTCTTTGGCATCAGAAGACTCATACAGCTGCAATTGCTCCATTGTGTCGAGAACGAGACCTTTCCAAAGTTACTCGTTTGTTATCTGCAACAAAAAGAGAGGAAAAAACAAATCACCACAAGATTTGAAACACGGATAATGCAATGTCAAGGGGTTTTCAAACAGCCCTGAAAATCACTCCGAATGATATGTAAATAAGTAAGTAGGAGACTGGATCAGAGAAGTTTCACACTGCAGCTGCCAGACTGAGTTCAAGAGTTCTGCAATCAGCAATAAATTACTTTCTTGATCAGAGAAGCCGGGTGATAAAAGGATTAGGAGAATCCTGAAACACAGTCCCCTTGGAAACAGCACACAATAAATAATATCCTGGGTAAAAATCTTTCAAATTTTATAAATAATTTATGCACAGAATCTCTGGAAAAATACATTTCAAGTTTCATGAGAATGAAATGACCAGTGCAGTGGTGAAAACCTGGGAGATGCTACAAGTCTAAAAGCCCAAACACCGTTCACTATAATTTGGTACAGAGTTAAAAATAGAACAGTTAAATCAGCCACTTCCTAAGCATTTCCTGATTGTGCAATGAGAACAACTTTTAGTATAAAATATTACACAATAATTATTGCAATGAATAATAAATATGTCTCTATCACAGGAAAACAATCTCCAAGTACCAAACACACTCCTAAATGCCTTCACAGTAAAATTTTAAAGCAGTGAATACACACACACACACACACAAAAAGGGGCAGAAGATTAACCCCCACTTCGTGTTCTGCAGGTTTGCATCTTTCTTTTTGACAATGAGGTCCTGCCATGCAAACTTTTTCTCCTTTTTTTTGGTGGCTGCATCCTTTTGACCTTGCCTTGTCCTCGTCCCTCATGTCCCACTCTGCATCACTTCAGTCCTTACACTGCTGCAGCACCAGGATCTCCCAAAATCCACCTGGAACTTTCCCACGGGGCAGGGATATCATAAAGAAGTCACCTCAGAAGCAAAGCATCAGCCAGGCACACTGCAGGCACTCAGGTTTTCTTGGCTTTTCCCAAAGATTCAGCTCCCTCTGCTTGGCCAGCCCGTGCCCCTGGCAGTGCCACGCTGAGGTCTGGGCACAGAGCTCGGGGCCACCACGTGTCTGGGGGTACAAACACAACCTGGAAACTCTTCCTGGCTGGGAAGGGCACTGGGCACTGCAGTGGGCTGCCCCAGAAGGTTGTGGAGGCTCCATCCATCCTCAGAGATACCCATCCCTGTCCTGGACAAGTGAACCAGCCCGAGCAGAGAGGGTGGCCAAGGTGAGCTCCAGAGATCCCTTCCAACCTCACTGCAAGACTCTTCTAACCCAGCAACGCCAGAAATGGGCCAAGCAATTAAATGAGACAAAGAAAGTCATCTCTGTGATCTGTTCCTGGACAAGGAGCAGAGGCTGCCCGTGGGGACTGCAGGAGCTCTGCAAAATCAGCCTCTCCTTCCCCTGCTCAATGGAAGTGTCTCCAATGCTGTGGGGAATTAACGGCTCCTTTAGCAAGATTATTAGTTCTTTTTATAGTTCTGCCTTGCCTCCTTTTCCTAATGAATCTAGCCATGCATAAAGTATTCAAATTACCCTAAGTCAATCTGTTTTGCATGGGAATAAATCTCTGCACTGGTTGCAGTGTCACTGAGCACTGGCAATTACAGTACTGAAGAAGGGAAGTCACCAACCCAAATGTGCTGCTGCTCCTCCAGCACTGAAGAGGCCAGTGATAGCTGCTCTCAGTGGGGACAAGTGCCTTCAACACCAGACTATTTCGTGATAAAATTTCAAACCCATCCACTATACAGCTTAAAAGCAGACTAAGAAAATCTAAAAACTGTTTTTTTGGTGTTTTTTGTTTGTTTGGTTGGTTGGTTGGGGTTTTTTTCCCATCATGGTAGAGACAAACATTTTCTGCAAGTGACATTCCAGCTTCTCCTGAAATTGCACAACTGGGCTGGGGCTTTGGGAGAACACAAAACACAATCATAAAAAAATAATTTCCTTCTCCAGGTAATAGCAAAGTATTTTCTTCATACATATGTGTTAAGTTAAAGGGTTTCATATTAGATATGAAACTGGATTGGGCTGGCATTTCAGTTACTTGAGCAAGAATTTTGAAAAACCATTAAATTTATACCACTCTCCACATGCACATTCAGTTATCTCCAACATCTGTATTTACCTTTTTTAGGTAACAAACCACATTGAATACAACAAAAAGCAAGTCTGGCTTATAAACGTGGCTGACTATTCTGGCATAAAATTAACTGTAACATCAATAAATGGTATAACTATTTCCTTGTATTATGGAGACAGAAAATAAGAGTGAGTTAAAAGGAATTAAAATGAAGTAAGAAATCACTGCCCAAAGGCTCAGGTGTACCCTGGAAAACATGAAAACACGACTACAGCACATGGTGAGAGGTTCTGTGTAGGTTCTGTGTGTACCAGCCAGGCCTTGTGGGTTACCCCACCCACAGGGGAGACAATTTTATTCCTCACTTTGATCTTAGAAGTCCATTTCTTTTAAAAGCAGGGCACACCCACACTGCTCCTGTTGCAGACATCATAATCCATCTCAGCAGTGAACACATGAGCTTAGAAGTGGCCTCTCAGGCTGCTGAATGGAGCTTTGCTTAGAGCAGGGAAAGGTAGAGCAGTGAAGGATTAAAGTGGAAAAGAAAGCAATATTTATATCACAAAATCATCTTCATCTTTTAGTGAGCTGGATCAAATGAAAATGATGTAAATGTAAAATTAACTGCTGAGAAATCAAAGCAGCAGCTCCTTTTTAGCACACATAACCCTGGAATGCAATGGTGACCGAGCAAACTTTACACCCCCACTGGAAGAAACAGATGGACTTTGTTATAAAAACAATTCCTTGCTCAAGTCTTGCACTCAGCATAGTACCAAGATGGGAATAAACCCCTCAAAATGTATTTTTCCTTTCCTTAATGCTCCTTCATTAGCTCTGTTATTAGAAGAGAAGTCTCAATAGCTGCCACAGATTTATTAACTCGGTGGCTTGTTATCAACACAGAACTCAGTTACACCAGGAGAAAAATAAATGGTACTTTGCAGAACTGCAGTACTAAGATTAAGTGACTCTTTCATTTCATTTTCTTCTTATCCACTCTTCCAGGTAGTAACTTTATGCTCTCCTAATTATAAAGCCTATTTTTTATGAGCAATCAATGCTAGTAATAATATAGATGTTGTGCAGTCAAAGGGACTGGTCATGACACTGAGATATCTGATAATGGAAAAGCCAGAGTCTATAAAACCATACCTCAAAGGTACCTGATTGGAATTTGCATTATCCTGTAACAAGAAATAAAGTTCTCTTGTATCATTATCTCTCAGCCTTGATATTAAAATTATAAATGTATTACAAACTGCTACCTTGGGCTTGGTACCTTAGTTGGCTCCTTCTTCCCCTCCTGAATAACCTCCCCAAGGTGAAAGAACTGACCTTTCCACAGCTGACAATAATAATAATAATAAAAGTTGTTTAATGCTCAAAGAAAGGAGGCACTGGTTTGAGTTGCCTTGAAAATCATCTCAGCAATTAATAATGTATTTAAGATCTCATCTTTTTGAAATAGTTTTGGCTATGCAAAGCCAAAAGAGACAGGAGTGCACGCTGTAAGGGAATTTGTATGGCCCGTGCCTTTGGGAATCAATGAAAGCCTTTACATCAAACATTTATTTCTTCATTCATGTAAAATCTTGTTCACTAGGAAATCCTACTGAAACACATCTTGTTTTCAGCAGCAACCAGAGCAAAAATACTCATGCAGTCCCAAGCACTGCAGCAAGTGCCCCAGAAAACAGGGAAAACAGACACAAGAGCAAGACAATTCCTACAGGTATGGAATGATTACAGAAAAAAAAGAGTAAATTGCTAATTTAAGTCAGTTTTAAATGGATAAACTGTCACAACAGATGGATTCCACGGATCAAACACTTCACCTGTAATAATGACGATGTTGGCATTTACTCTGTAGAAAAAAGTGAAAACCTGAGTTTTACAAGTACCACTTTTTTCTGATCGGGATAACCAAGTATTTTCTCTCTAGTGTCATTGATAAAAACTGTGACAAATTAGGTTAAAATCAATTCATCCAAGCCTGGGTAGCCTCCACTTTTCTCCTTGAGCTACCCAAGCTGAGGGGAAACCAAAGCCAACTTACCACTTGCTGCAGCAGCACATCACCAACTGCTTAAGGAACAACCCCGGACAAAAATTAACTTTATTATTATTATTATTATTTTCCTTTATGGACTGCAGGCACCTCCATCAGTTTTAGCTTCCCAAAAATGAAAAGTAAATCTTTTTGGAAAATGGAATTGACAGAAGCCAAGGCAGAAGCAGAACTGCTGCAGAGTAAAGCAGCAGGGAAGTCCATCCATCCCAGCACCTCTTTAGCAGCTGAGCACTGCCTGTGGTACTGCCTGGCCTGTCCCTCTGACATTATTGGGGATCCCAGCTGAGAAAAAAGCCAGGAAAGGAAATTAAGAGCTTCAAAACTGCCGTCACTGTCTGGAGCAAAACCCTTTTTGAGAGAAAATGGCTCTCCTAACCTCAATTCTTTTAAGACTCGGTCCATCTCTGTGAGATTTGATTTCAAATTGATCTTTCAGAATGTATGGCCTATATAGAAAAAAAATAGCAATAAGGTAAGAATCAGTTATGGGAGAAACAGAGCCAAAATAGCTCAGAAATAGCTCTTTTCAAAAGATCGTTATTGCCAAGAGATGAAACGAGCAAATAAAACACTTTTCTAACTGGCTTGAGGGGAACTCTACAGTTAATATGTTTTCTATTAATCTTTAGGTATTTAATCCACTCTTATTTCAACCTAAACAGGTGCCCTACACATGCCTGGCAAAATCTGAGCTAGACCCTTGATAACCATCACCCTGAGGCATCTGACACTCACTTGGATTTGGTATCTGTGTAACCAAAAATGAGAACAGATCTTGGGGCCCAACAGTCCTGATCTCAGCTTTTTTTTTGTTTTGTTTTGCTAAACAGAATCTCAAGTTCTTTACAATCAAACTTAAATGACAGCTAAAAAGGTTATTTTAGCATCAGTTTTGAAGAAAACATTGAGATTTCAAGCAAACCCTGGAGCTGTAAGGTCAAATTCTATAAATCCTGGTTTATTTTGGTTTAGGTCAAGACTTTCATGTGAAAGCTGAGTGATAACCTGGGTCTATAAATGTTATGATCGAGAAACACAAACCCTTAGGCCAAAAAAAAGCAGGTTTTTGGTGTTTGCTTTTTTTTTTTTTTTTCTTTTTTAAAGCCCCCAAAATCAAGATAGCACAGCCAAACACATTAATTATAAAGGCATCATTTGCTGACCTTTTAATAATTTAAAAAATATGTTCCTGGCCTGGTTACTGGGATATTTACAAATAAATTGATCTGTAAGGTGCTAAGGAATAGGAAAAGCTTTTAAAAGAAATAGGGAGGAAGAAAAAAGCACAAAGGAGACGTGCAGCACTTAAAAGGACGTCTCTGAAGACTGAATGGCTCCTCCTCAGGTAAAAAGCAGCAACACACATCTCCTGAGTTATCTGCAGGAGTCAGGAGTGTCGTGTTCTGTTCAAAAATAGTGCCTTCAAAGCTGGGAAGTCACTGAGGTAACACACAGCACCTTCATTTTCAGGTTTCCAGACCATTCTGCGTGAACAATTTCTCATGGAGGAGATTCGTGGCTGTTTGGATTCTCTTAAACTCTCTAAATAGATTTGTTAATACCCAGAAGCGCTGTAGTACAGAGGCAGGTCTAAAATACAGAGTTAAAGAATTTAAGCCCTGCCACAAAAGAGTTTTACTCAGATTAAAAGGGAACAAAGACATGTCTAATCTTTGTGCTGCCACTCAGACCCAGCTTGCTGGGCACTGTTAATTGTAGCCTTTGAGTCGTATGAAAATGCAGAACATCAGTAGAAAACCCATTTATTTATGTCCTGTGTGCTAGACACAAAAATGCTTTAAAATGGAATATTGTGGGACATTTTAATGCTAAATGGCATGTGTGATGACATTTACCAGCTCAGCGCAATCCAGCTGTGACCACAGTCATTACAGCATGGCAGCACAATAAAAGGCACACTTCTGCAACCAGAATTGAGGATATTGGCCATCTGTATCATAATTCCAATAAAGAAATAAATACTTACCCTATTTACAGCTGAAGTTTAGTATTTGTGGGATGAAAATGGATTTGTAAACCCTATTTTCAAGTAATCGGTTCAAAGCAAATTTTACAATTGCTTACTCTGGGCCTTAAGATTTCAAAACAACCCAAAAAACAAAGAAAGAATTGGCCCAATAAGATAAGAATCCTTAAACCTTTAAATGATCTAGTTAATATTTTAATTTGACTTTGCTTTCTTTGTTAATAGCACCACTTGGGATGTGCAGTGAAAGCTCTTCCACAAGAGCTGCAATGGAAAAGCCTTAGCAGGAGACAACACATGCCTGCCTCAGGGGTTACAAGACAAATCAATCTATTTTTCTCCTTTCCTCCAAGGGTAATTGGCCTTTAAAATTACAGAGAGAAATAGGCCTTCATGTCAGCACAATGCAGGCACACATACAGCCATTTCCCATTTCTTTTTCAGCCTGAATTCTCAGCTGAGAAGTAAACTTAAGGTGGGAAAATAAAAAGAAGATGAAGAGGAACGATTGCATCAGTTCAAATCCCCTCCAATAACAAGCACCACTGTGACCAGCATTTGAGGCTGGAATTGACTGAAACCTGCTATGAACTGCTGTCATTTTCCTAGGCAGTAATGTTTTATTCTTGATTGTGACAAAATTTTCTCGAATTTTTGTGACAGCCTGTACCACCAACGTTCACAGAGATATATCAGAGAATTTAGTTAAACTGAGGAGTTATAATTACTGCTTCATTTCCCATAAAATCTCACAAAGTAATACTGATTTTTACCTCATTCTTATGAAATTGCTTTTTTTCAAGGAGCAATCATGGCTATGAATATCCCAAAATCCTTCTGCTGTGCTGTACACACGATCATGAAGAAACTCAGTTTCAGCCTCTGAATACTGTAAATTGCATACAGTGCATTTAAATTGGCTAATAAATTGTTTCACAGCAGTGGAACTCCAATGACAGTCTTCTCAGTTTTCTGATTGCTATTAAATCTGATTTGCAATACATTAATCACATCATGCTTTTAACAAGAGATTGTCATGTGAAAATATTTCCTACTGCTTAAAGAGGAGCAATCAGCTAAGCTACAACTGATATACAAAAACAAGAACAAAGTTGAAAAAAGTCAAAGCAACTTACTGTTTTAAAAACAGGACTAATATTCCCTCGAAACAGAGTATGGGGAACCACTAAAGCTTTCATGTGAACTCGCTCACTGGGAGTGTGTGTACAGGTGTAAAGCAATTATTAGACTTGATATCTGAATGAACTCAGGTTCCCATTAGAGCCTGAATGCTTCAGTGACCCTATTATTTTCCTTCCAGTGCTCCCAGACCTGATCAACTTAATTATTCTGACTAGTGAAACATTTAGGACATGGACGTATGATTTGTTTTAAGCCAAACGAGACAAATGAAAGTACTTCATAAAACAGTCAAAGAAAAGAATAAGACATGTGATGTGATGTCAAATCCAGCAAGGTCAGGACTATGCAACAGTAACAAAGAAAGAGAGATCCATGGCAATAAAACTACATTTATTCAGGTATTTTTCCCCTTGGACCTCTCATTTGTAATCTCCCCTGTGGAGTGAGAAGATTTAGCTTATGAATCAGAAGGGTGAAGCAAATTTCAGAGAGTAAATTAATTGTCTGCTTCAGAACTCAAAGAATCCAAATCTCCAAACACAGAGGCTGTGATTATTCTTTCATGACTACACACACACTTTTAGTTATTGTCCAAAAGTAAAAGTAGAGCCTCTACTGTAAAAGGCTTCATTGTCAGAAAGGACAGATTGGCTGATGTGAAAGATGTGTTTCCCTGTTTTAATTGTCCCTACTATTTCACTGCTGAGGACAAGTATACTGCAAAAACCACTTATTCACATTTTAAACAGGTCTGTTGGATGCTAATACCCTGTATTCCTCATCAATAATGTAATTTAAAATGGCTTCCACAATGGCCTATTCCCAGCTCCCCTGTTAACACTTCCACTCCTGCAATTTGTACAACTGGAAGTGAGCTGCCTGTAAGGTTCCAGAGCAGGATGAGGGGGTACAGACAGCAATAGGTGCTGAACCTGAGGCACACAGGGAGCCCCGAGCTGGCATCCTCCCATCGCAGGGCGTTTGTCCTCAGCAGAATCAGGCACCTGAGTGCTCCCTGCCCCTCGAACGAGCTGAGGGCTGCTGAGGCTGCACTGAACGTGTTTCTGTCCGGCCACATCGCCATCACCTCCCCACCCAAAGTGGTGCTTTCAAGGAGGAAGGAAGTCGCCAGAGACCAGCACCAGCTTGTGCTGAGGGCGCTGCCTGACATCAGCCTTCACTTCGCACTTCACACGGAAGGATTCGATTTGACAAAACACACTGAGTCGGGAGAGCAGGCTCCTCACCTCCTCTCTGAAACTGCCTGATACCAGTCAATACCAATCCCTTCCCGAAGTTACACGCAAAAGCTGACAGATCAAAGTCAAGGGGGAAGCTTCCCAGCTACTGCTGGCAATGTTTTATTGAAGGGACGCGCTGGCCCCTCCAGGATCACCCCACCTCCATCCATCCATCCATCCATCCACCCATCCATCCATCCACCCATCCACCCATCCATCCACCCATCCATCCACCCATCCATCCATCCATCCCTCCATCCATCCATCCATCCATCCACCCATCCAGCATCCTCTGCCAGCAGCTCCAGCCGCGGCTCCCACGCGCAGCTGCTCTGTTCTCTGCACACAGCACCGCAGCAACGAGCTCAGAGACAGAGAGAAAAGGAAATTCTTTCAAAACAGGAGCTGGGTAACACTCCTGAAAAGCGAGTATTTCCTCCTGGTTCATGTAAGCTAGTTCTTCTCTGTGCCCAGACAATGACAATACTCCTTGTAGCCTGCAAAAGTCAGTCTCCTGTATTTTTTATGCATCAGGAAAAAAAATTCTCTTTATATATAAATGTATATATATATATATATATATATATAAAAG
>VXAC01003307.1:2948337-3045392 GCA_013399225.1 Rhipidura dahli | reverse complement strand
GCTCTGCAATAACTTGTAGCCTACATGTAAAATGAAATATTTTAAATAATACAATAAAGGCAGAAGATCCATAATTATTTTTTGATTAAATAAAATATCAGCATTTTTTATTCATGGCTAGGTTAACATTTACAATTCAGCATTTTGCAATATTTAAATGGAATTGAATATGCTATGAGAAAACTTAAAACTACATCAGTCCTGTATGACCGGCTGGCACAGGCCATGGTCTTCTGTGCCTGCCTGCATTTTACCACAGAACATGAAAGAAAAGCTCCTGTTCCAGCCTGGCAAGGTGATCTCACCAGCACCTGTGACCTCTCTGCACACCCCAGCTGAGAATAACTCGATCCTGAAAGTGACTTTTAATCTATATTATTTGCATGTGCAGGTTATGTGAATGTGAAACTGTTAACTTATTAAAATAATTCATACAAGAAAGTAATTTAGACTACACATGGCAGGCTCTGAGGTAAAATATAATAACTTTGAAGAACTTAGGAGTCTAATTTCTTTCTTGGCTGAGCACGGACAACTCCATTATGATCCAATGTGCTCACATAAAGCAGAATTTGACCCTTTATGTTCATACAAAGAATAACAGTCCAGAGGCAGCTATTGCTGGGAGAGGTCAACAAGATGTCCCTAAATAGCTGAAAATGGTTTTATTTATCAATGCTTGTATCTGAGGAGTGTTATTTTATGTGCTGCTCCAAATCCTGAACAACCACGAGTCAGACATTCACTGACTTCTTCTCTCTCCTGGCGCAGTGGGACAAAACCAGGCTCCTCCTTCAGCTCCCACACCCCATGGGAATGGAAAGCTCCAAGAAATAAAGATATTCCCACTCAGCTGGGCTGCAGGGGAAGCAGCAACAGCAGCTCTCACAGAGATGCTCAGGGAGAGCTTGGGATTTCAACTCTGCCCTTCATCCTTCCCCAGAGCGAAGGGAGACCGAGGGATCAGACCAGGGGACTTGGCAGTGTGTGAGGAGGCAGAGCAGGCTCAGAACAGCTCACTGCTCACAGTGCACAAAGCCAGCAAGGCACTGGGGACAAATGGTGGCCCCAAGCATCTCCTGAACACGCAGGACCTGGCTGGCCAATCTGGATGAGGCTTGCTGGGTCATCTTTTTCACTGTCACACGGAGGAGACTTCAGAATCCCCCAGCACCTCTTGGATGCCTTCAGACTTGAAAATAATGTTTTGTGCCACAAAATAAACCTTTTTTTTTTTTCCAATTTTGTTCCCAGTTAGAGATCTGGTTTACAGCAGCACTCCAAAGTGGTTTTAGCATACAGACAGGGAAATTAAAAATTTGGATGAAAGAAAACAGTCAGGAGTTTCTCTCTGGGGTGGGAGAGAGTAGGACCTTACACAAATTTTGCTGCTGGACAAAATGATTAGGAAAATACATCCTTAGTGCCACTAAAATCACATTAATCCATCAGATATTTTTTGCCTGAAGCTGGTAATGTCCTTTAGAATTATGTTTTGCTGTATATAAACACTTTTAACTACAAGCTCCTTCTACCTCATCTGAGGGGGTATTTTTTCACGCTTGAACTAGTTTCATCTCCAGAAATAACAAAGTCAGTGTGCTAACAGTTTACACCTATTTGGGATTCACTGGGCACAGGGGCCTTTTAACCATCACCCAGCCCTTCCCTGTGCTCCCTCAGAGCTCCCAAAGCCCAGGATCCTGTTTGCTCTGGAAGCCAAATCAATGAAAGCGTGAGCAGCTCGTCCGCTGTGCACCAGAGCTGAGTGCAGAGCTCCCAGTGAAAAGCCCATTTTGCTCAATTAAACCTTTGATCAAAGGACATGTTGCCTTTTTTCTTTGTTTGTATCCTCATTAAAGAGATGTTCTAGACAGAATTTTCCATAAAATAGGGCTGAGACTTTGCTGCACTTTGATGGTAATTCCTGCTGCTGTCCAGGTACTTCTGCACTGGATACTCAAGGAAACAATTATGTAAACTTACAGGGGGATTAAAAAAAAAAAAAAGACATTTTTGATGCTCTCAAAGTGCTTCATTCAGCTGTTTATCATGAATAAAAAAAAAACCCAGAAAGAGATCAGTAAACTTCTCCAGTTTTCCAACCTAATATTTCAAAAGAAAATAGCAAAAAGCTGCAATAGTAAATAAAAGAGAGCCTGTATTTCAGCTTAACAACTTGACTTGCAAGTTTTCTAGGCTTTGGATACAGAAAGCCGTCTCTAGAGACTTTTTTGTGAGGATGGGAACTTTTTAAAATATGGGGTTGTTTTAATTCTATGACATTCACATCTGTGATTTTGGAATTTCCTACTCAGCACTAGCAGCAAAGCAAACTGTAGATGAACCATTTTCAAAAGGTTTACTGCAAAGTTTGTTACTGAGATTTTTTTTTTTTTTCATAAGCTATGCAAATCTGGCTACTTACATTCCAAGAGTTCTACTGACTCAGTTTAAGGCAAATAACTATTTCATAGAACAGCATGCATGCAGAGGGCTGAAAATGACATCTCAGTACAGAATGGGAAAAATCCAAGGGAGATAAACACTCCTAAGTATGCAAAGTATTTTCAGATGCCTGGTAATTTTTTTTTTACAAGAATACAGTTATATACTCCTGGAATGCCAGTGTAAAGGAGTCAAAGTGCTAACTGCAATTTGATTTATTGGGTTTGAGTTACAATTCAAACCCAAGCCTTATGCACTTCAAGTCCAGCA
The DNA here is from genome assembly GCA_013399225.1 of Rhipidura dahli. Lineage (NCBI taxonomy): Eukaryota > Metazoa > Chordata > Aves > Passeriformes > Rhipiduridae > Rhipidura > Rhipidura dahli. The sequence goes on along the minus strand of VXAC01003307.1, from coordinate 3,042,674 downwards.
CAGCATGAGAGCCACAATATCTGCAAAGTCCAGCAGGAAGGATTAGTAAATGTCACAACACCTTCAGGGCACAGCAGAGCCTTAAAATAGGTAATGAGTCAAGAGTTTGAACAGGAAAAGTACAGCAGGGTGCCTTTAAAAAATCTGCATCAGGCTGGAAGGTCTGTAAATCTCACCTCTAAAAAAAGATCATCCCTTTACCTTCTGCATCCTCACCCACGTGAACAAACCTGGTTACGGGAGGGACCTCAAAAAGTTAAATAAAAATGTTTTGTATCATTTAAAGGAAGTTTATACAAGTGTACACAAATGTGTATTAGAGAGGAACACCAACTTAGGCCTTTTCACAGGCAAAGTTTCCCTGGAAAAACGATGAACAGCTGATTTCTGCTTTTCCTTTAGCATAGGCAATGACTGCTTGTGTGGTGTCTGGAAATCCATAAGCTTTGCCATAACTCAGCCAGAACAGTTACCACTCCAGGCCTGGGCACAGGTGGGATTTGAACATTGATTAGCAGCTCTAAACAATTCTGGTTTTGCAGTTTAAAGACACCCTTTAAGATGTTACTAAATCTAGTAAATTTTAGTATTTTAAACTCACTCTCAGAGCATCTCAGAAGTCTTTGCCATCTGAAATCTAAGTAGAAAGATAAAGGTCTAAAAAGTTCGCAAAAACCACTAAAATTAATATTAATCGAAGTTCTGATAAACTGAGTAAGTGAAGAGGCAAACATTTTTTCCTTACAAAACAATGAAATGTAATACTGAACCGTTTTCAGCACTTTTCCTAAAGCACTTTTCAGAGAGATCAGGTTTAGGGCAATTCCATAGAGCAATGTGGCTCCGGCACAGTCTAAATTTTCTGAAAATACATTATTACACAAAATATTAATTCTTCCTCCTTAGGAAGATTTTTAAGCACTGACATAATTGTAATTTTTTCTTGGATGCTCCCTGTCAGAGCCATCCCCTGCAGACGAGGCAGGGGCTATCAGGGGAGCATTTTGTGCTGTTGACAACATTAATTTCATCCTCATTTGCCTCCACTAGATCTCTCAGCTTTAGTAAGGCATTACCACCACACTGCAATATTTTATTATGAAATATCTATATGCATTTACAGATTCTTTTGACTTTGCACACTTCTGAGTTACCTTGAGTTTGTCTCAGTTTCTTCTGAGTTTCCTTGTAATTGAATTATTTTTTTCAAGTAATTTTACCTCCAGTGATTTATTTCTGCTTCACAAGATGAAGTACAAAAGGTTTGGTCTGCTGTTAAGTGTCCACCTCTTTAGGGACTAATAAGGAAATGTGATATAAAGTTTCAGAATCCTTGCAAAAAACAAAGCAAAGCAACAGTAACCAAGAGGGGTTCATGATTTTTGCGAGTGACTGAGGATATTTAACAGGTTTATCCTAACTGCAGTTTGCCAAGAGCTGTCTGGTGAGATTCATGACAGAGAGAAGACTGTTTTGCATATTAAACTGTGCCACCAACAACCCCTCAGGTTTCTAAAAATCCAAATAAAAAAAAGGAGGATCTTCACACCAACTTGGCACTGAGAAAAATAATTTACACCCCACCAAGTCCCAGTAATACATCTGGGAGCCTGTAAGAAACACACTGATTTTTGAAAAGAGAACATTAGCTAACTTCACAGCTCACTCACAGAGCAGCAAAATCCACAGGTGCAATCTGATTTTCCCCAAGCTGTTTTACAACAACCCAGCCACTCCAGAAAAAGAAAGGTGGATCTATGGAAAAGTGAGAAATGGCAGAAACAAAGTGAGGGTGGCACTGGGTGGAAGGGTGGTCCCACTGCTGGGAGTGGGGCAGGGAAGGCTGCTCTGCACAAGCAGGCAAAAAGCTTTCCTGCCAAAAGCTCAGCTCTTGTCTGAACTAATCCAGCAAAGCAGCATGACCTTTGCATCCTGACTCCAGCCCCCAAAAACTCCCAAAGCCAGCCCCTGACAAGGAGCAGCAGTGCTATTTTCACTCCTATTTCCACTGCAGCATTGGAGAATGGATCAGAGCATAAGGGCTTTTCAGCCCCCTCCCTCCCAGTGATAGATGTCTGGCAGAATTATTTCCTGTACATCTCAGTGGTGCTGAAAATCTCACTAAGTATCTTTAAAAAATCCAAGGTCAAACACAGAGTCAGCATTTAAGCAAACCACTTAGCCCTGGATGTGCTGGGTCTAATCCTTGTAGTTTAGCCACAAGTTAAGCTGTCTTTCCTTCTTTCTCTCTGAAAATGGGTTAATCATCTAGCCTGGCTTCAAGCAATTAAAAAGTTCCCTGCCTGTAATTGACAACTGATATAACCAGACATTAATTCTTATCCTACAGAATTTATACTTAATCTATAATACTAATATTGCCTATATACAGATAATTCACTAAAATCATTGATTCTTATGTCTCCAATCCCCTGCCTTTGCAAAAATCTACTTTTCATATAAAACCCCCAGATGAATTCATGTCATACAGGCTCTATCTGTAAGAAAGGAAGAAAATTCAGTCTACTGAGATGTTTTGTCCTGCTTTTTTCTTGCAGGTGACCTGTGAGGTGACTGTTCCTGTGGACAACAAAGAGGTAGAAGGACTTGGTCTTGTTGGCTCTTGTGAAGAGAAGGGCAGAGAAGAGATCTAACAACAACCTCAGCTGCCTGAAGGTGAATCACAAAACCTGAGTTGGTGCTCTTGGTCACAGCCAGGAGGTTAAACAAGAGCCAGCAGCCCAAAGCTGCAGCTTCAATGGTAGGAAAAGGTGTTGTACCCAAGGAATGGGCTGGGGCTGGGGCACTCAGGAGCTGGGCAGGGCTGCAGGAGCTGCTCTGACTCCATCCATCCATCAGCCTGGTGCTAATCCTGCTCCACGCAGGAGCTGCACGAGATGAATCCCAAAAGCCCCTTCAAACATTTCTCACACCCTATCAACTCACCAATTCTTGGCAAGCACATGCCAGGGATTCAGGAATAATAAGTATTAACATTAGTTATTTTTGGCCTGTCATTAGTATTTCCATCCACACTCTTACCAGTTCTAAATGCCAAGGCTCTGGTTTCCGTGATATTTTTCAAAAAGGAAAGGGCTTTTTTTTGCCAATTTATCATTTCTAATCTGTTCAAAGCTTAAGCCAGAACTCTTCAGTGAGACTTCTTCATAAATAACTGTACAAAATTAAAATAAATTAACATCTATTATTTAGCTTCATTCTTAAAATAGTTAACATATGCCCACAGGCTACAGCATATATTGAAAAAATAAACCAAAAACCCAGATAGGGGATCTTCACCCCTTTCTGAGGACTCTGAAATTATGGTACAAGTAGGATTCCCAAAACTGCCAGTAATGACCCAGGATTTAATAGATGTGAAATATTATCACTACTATATCCACAACAGCCATAATCAGGTTTCTAGAAGCCCCAAATCAGCACTGGGGATCATCTCCTGTCATCTTCAGCAGCACACCCAGAGAGGAAGCTGGGCAAGGGCAGGGAACGAGCGGGGAACGAAAGGGGAACACTGGGAAAACTTAGTTAATCCCTCCTTAATTTGAGTAATTAGATTGCTGATGGACTTCAGCAAAGAAACACGAGGCTGACAGGATGTGCTCTGGAACAACAAGGACATTCCAAGAAAAGCAGCAAGTTTTGACAAATCCCTGAGATGTCACTGATTTGTGAATGTGTGTACCAGAGGAAAGTGACATCTAACTGAGAAAAGCCAGCAGGGAAAGCAGAAGGAAATTCAGAAGTTAGAAGAAACCAAAGGGAAAAAAAAGCCCATCAGATTGCTTTGTGATGTGGTGGCTTTTTTTTGTGTTGTTTTGTTACTTTTTGTGGCCTTATTATAGCAAAGATGGTGTCTGCAAGGACTGCAGTGATTGACAGATGTCTCTCAAGTGTGTGTGCTCTGAGAACACGAAGCACAAGCAACTTTAGCTCTGCTTTTTGTGACACTTGCTAAAATTGAAAACAAAATAAATTACAGGGCAACTTCAAGGAAAGAATAAACTAGGTGGTGTAAATTGTCCTAATCATCTTGTTGCTTCTCCTTTGAGCTGTGGAGTAACTTTCAGTCACCACTGAAAATTGCACCTACTAAGGAAGCCCTTGTTTAGGGCAGAATCTCTGTTTTAGAGATATAATGGGAAAAAAGCCTAAAAATCAGCAAAGCATTGTTAAAAGTAGCTCTTATTCTACAAGGTATGAACATTAATTTTCATGGAAAGACTATGTATATGTATAACCAACAGGAAAGCAGAGTAAGATAAACTAACTTTCATCATAGCAAACCAGAGTGATTTTAACCTTCTGACTAAATAATTTCCTGGAGCTTCTAAGGAAACCTGCTTGCTATTTACAAAAGGATTCATTGCCACCAAATTAATTAATTAATGTCATTAGATCTAGAATTTAAAACACCTATTCAGATTGAATTCACAACACAACTTTGCTTTTAGTTCATGACTTTTTGAAGCTGGACTAGAGAAACTAAACCACAATTTAGATTCAGAAAATCCCTGAGGGCTGAATATTGTGTCCTCAAGCTCGGGCTAAACACAGAAGGAACAATGAAATGCAGGCAAGAAATTTTATTTATTTTCAAAGGACAGACGGGATGACATATGGGTTCAAAACACTGTAAAGGCTCCCAGCCTAAAGCTATAAACACATCCACAATATGTGGAATATACATATACTTCTGATGGGAGCACTCTGTGCATAGCTGTACACAAATATCCATGGGATAAACACGTGGCATTTAGAAAAGCTGATCAGAAATCTGTCACAGCAGGAAAAACTGGGCAGAGAAATTAATTAATTGGAATAAGAGAGATGAGAAGAACATTTTCACATATTCAGAGAAGACATTAAATGCTTTGCAGTTTATTTAATGTGGAGGTTAAATAAAAAACCAGAATCAAGAAAGCAGAGAATGAAGTGACCTCGTGTATGTGGTGAACACCAAGCCAGGCCACGAGAGGATGAATATTCTGTGCCCACAAGAGCAGCCAGCAGAGTCAAAGCTGCCACCAGAATAAAAGGTGGCAAAATGAGGCTCTGTAGGCACCGAGGGCTCAGCCCAGCCAAACACAAACCACGAACAGACCACAGACACCTCTGAAGAGTTCGCAGCTTCAGAGTTCCCTGTGATTGGGGAGTCAAGAAATAACAAAATAATAAACCCACAGCCATTTACAGCAAACACAGAAAACAGAAGAGAAAACCACCACAAGCACAAGTGGCAGTTTCTAGTAAGGCAGTGCCACAATATGCAAATCTTGCCTTTAACTTAAATTTTCCTTATTTTGAAAGTTGACCAATTCACCCAGAAACCAACTGTTATTTTATTGCCCCCAGCTGATTTTTAAGATAGCATTAGATAGGATGCATGCATGTGGCTACATAAATTCTGTGCTAGAATGTGCATGGAAGCATGTTCTGAACACAGGACACTTGAGCAGCAACCCTCACCCAGCCCTGGGGGCAAAAAATAAAATATTAAACCACAAAGACGGATTTATGAATTGAATTTATTTTTTATCTACCAGTAAGCCTAAGTTGAAATATGGATAACTGATTTAACACTGAAATGGTATTCAAATATTTGACTCCAATCCCCTACTGCTTCTAAATTCATTCAGAAGTCAAGATTATTAATTCTTCCTGACAGAAAATCAAGATTTAATGATCATCTGATAACCCTTAGGAATTACAAAGTAAACTTAGATGATAATTCAGACAAAATAAAATGATTTTATATATATATAAGGAAAAAATTATGCAGAATAGCCATGTAGGCATTTCCTATAGGGCAGTAGCCAATTTTTAAGAAAACACAAAGCAAAAAACTATGTCTTGGTATGTAGAGTAAAAAGTTTAGAAGGAAAAAGGGGACCTTCATTAAAATCTGCAGACCTTTAACCCTCTACTCTGATCAAACAGACAAACTGAACCCCTCAAGCATTCCTTCAAAAAAGCCCAGAACAGGAAAATGTACGGAAGAATTTTAACCCAGTGCCCTTGTGGAAATAGTGCTGCTCCCTTTAAGACAACACTGCTCTCAAGATCAAGCTATCTATTCACCCAGGCCCATCAGGCCAAAATAATGCATTAAAATAATGTGCTTTGTGCAGTTTTATAGAGCAACTGATTTCAGCTTAGTAAAAATGATATGCTGTAAATGATTTTTAGGTAAATTTTTAGCTTTCGGGTCATGTCTGCAGGGAAGTAACATTAGAGCTAACAGTGGTGTGAAAAATGGGGATGCAGGAGCTGTACAGCCTGTGCATTGATTTTTTTTCTTTCTTTTTTTTTTTTTTTTGCCCCAGAGCTCTCTCTGGCAGCAGAACACTGTAAAACCAAGTACAAGCCAATGACAACCTATTTATATCCAGAATCCTACAGTATTTCAAGTTGGAAGGGACCAACAAGGATCATCAAGTGTGACTCCCTGCTCCTTGCAGGGTTACTGAGCACTACAGCCCTGCACTGAGAGCATGGTCCAGATGCTCTGTGAACTCCCAGAGCTGGGGCTGTGCCCATCCCCTGGGGAAGGAGCTTTCCCTGATGCCCAACCTGACTGCTCACCTTTGGTTTTGTGTATTGTTTGTTGACATTTATACTTGGAGGCAATTAAAATTGCCCACTGTCTGTAACATCACCTTTCCTTCAGGCAAAGCTCCTGTCAGCACAAAAAACCAAACCAGGGCAGCAGTTCTGGCCAGCACTGAGTTAAAGATTACACCAGAACATCTCAGAGCCACAGAGAGCTCCAAAGGCAGCTCCAGTGCATTCTCACTGCCATAAAAAACCCTGGCAGGTGCTTCCCTGAAATCCTTTAGCTGTATAAACTTGAAACAGGATTTAGGGGTTGCATAAACTTGAAACAGGATTTAGAGGCTGCTGCTAATCTGACCTCTGAAAAACACTCCTGCTGATGCCAAATCTGTTTGTTTTAGGCTGACCATCCCAGCAATCCACATCCAGTGGAAGCAGGAGGGGTGGGAACATACCCTGCCCTGCAACACCAGGTTATGTCTCAGGGGAGGACACCAGAACAGCTGAGAAACCTTCCCTCAGCTCAGGTGCCAGCATGTAAGGGGCTAAGAGATGTTAAATGCTTGAACAAAAGCCACAAAATGCCAGTTTTCCCCTAGACACTTTCTATGTAGAAATAACAATCTATATCAGTTATGAGAAATATTTTTGGCTGGCAGTATATATCCATCTTCTATATCCTTGAATATAGACACAATTTCTTCATTAAATTTATTTTTGAACAGGGATCAAGTTCACACCAAAATCCACAGCCGAATCTCAAATTTTTGCCTTCCATAAAATCTTAAGACCTCTCCCTGTGGAATACAAAGAACCTTTTTACAAAGCACAGTTTGATTTGATGTTGTTTGCCTTAACTCGCCTGTACAGCTATTGACAAAAGATTTTGGAGACTTTCTTTCCATCTGCAGAAATGATGGGTGAAGATGGAAGGTAAGAGCAGCATTTTCTTCCTTGCCACTGCACTTCTGGCTCCTCCAGCATTTCTGCCCTGTCACTGTGTATCTCACCTAAGTGCAGTTGTGTTTTTAGCAGTGCACATCTGCCACTGGCAAAGGGGCTCCATACACTCCTATGACATTCTCCACACATTTACATGATTAATTTAATCCATGTAATTTTTTGATCTGTATCAAAACAGTGCTTAATTTGCATTCAGCACTGGTACAAAGTGGATTGCAGAATGCACACTGAGTTAAAGGTGAATGAGTTGTCCTTCATGCTAACTTTATATGACTTCTGGGTTCCCCAAAGATGCCATTCTTATCTCTAAAATCCATTTCTTTGCTATTTTCAACATAAAACTTAAAAGGTGCTGTGAAAAGTGCTGAATATCTTCAGTGGCATATGAGGAACTTGGGATTGGCAGGAAGTCATTAACTCTCTTTTCCCTTTAAACCCCTGCCCATCTCGATCTTCCCATTCTGCTTTGGCAATTTAAAAAAAGGATTTGGAGAAACCATCTCTCTGCTAAAGAGAGTGGAGGGGGAGCTTTAAAAGCAGCCACAACAATGATAAACCTCACACAGTCACCCAGGACCTGCCCCAAACCAGAATGGCCAAAATAATTCCTCGTTCAATGTGTCAGTGCCTTTTTTCTCCACTTAGGGCTCACAATAATAAGCGACATAAAAGCTGTTTCAAAAGTCCAGCTGGTATTTTTCTTTCATTTAGGTGCTTTTGGCAGGCTTTTCAGTTAGTATGAATTTCCAGAGCTCCGTGTACTTGAGCTCATCTTTGGAGTTTGCCCTGAAACTTCATCCTCCCAACCCCAAAACATTCAGACCTGGATTTTGCTCTTTCACTGAGCATTAAGCAGTCAATTGGAACAAGACAAGATTTGGGTAATAAATTCTTACGAAAACTCACATAACAAAATGTCAATCAAAGAAAACTCCCAGGAGAAAATGTTTTAGAATGATAATCTGAATGTATTTGCATACTAATCAAGCACCTCTTCAGTAATTACTACAAAAAGCAGATTCATGTGGGTTTATATAAAGATCACTATTACTGTTCTACTATGCTAGCTCTGATTAAGGACACAAATTCCATTAGAGATGTTATAGTTGGGAAGGTGAATTCTGAAAGGAAAGCAAATTTGTTCCAAAATAATACAAAAATAAGTTTCAGTGCTTGGTCATATGAGATACACTAGCAAAAATAACCACTTTCCACATCTGTATTGAGCCATGAATTTCCCTTCTTGATACTTTTCTCCATGAATTCCTCCGTCTCTAAAGTATTTTATTTGTTCACAGATCTATAAAAGGCAAGGTAATTATTTTATCTGGAAAACTTTTGTCAGGACACTCAAATTGAAATCCATATTCTGTTAACCACAGACCCCAGATGGAGAATATGGGAAACAGAAATAACCAGGAAATGTGTGGGGAGTTTAGTGAGGAATATAAAAACCCAGGAAGCTCAAACAAGCACTGAGCCAGGCCTATAAAAGCAACCAATTTTATGACCCTCTACAGACACAGAACTTGATTTCAGCAGTGCTGCTGAATGGGGACCTGAGTTCCAAGGAAAACAACATCACTTGTTAGATTTAAGACCCTTTTCACATTTTTCATACAGCTTCTTATACCATCCGTGTGAGTGAGGAAAGGCAGGTAAAAAAATAAAGATGGGAAGTGGCAACGCAGGCAAAAAAAGAAAGAATCTGAAAATATATAGGTCAGAGTGAAAAACATGAAATAAATGCCAAGATTTCTTGAAGAGAATGCAGTAATCTCTGCTACTCAGCAGCAACACACAAGCATCATTTTATCATCAATATGCTCCAAATAACTCGCTTGGATAACATTTTCCCTTCAAAAAGGGTAAATATCAAACAGTTACAGAAGGAATTGGATAAGCTTAACCAAATACAGAAACTTAAAAACAACTTAATATTTACTCAAAAGCAGACATTTTCCTAAAGTGTTTGCACAAAATGCCAGTTTTCCCCTAGACACTTTCTATGTAGAAATAACAATCTATATCAGTTATGAGAAATATTTTTGGCTGGCAGTATATATCCATCTTCTATATCCTTGAATATAGACACAATTTCTTCATTAAATTTCTCTTTGAATAGGGATAAAGTTTACACCAATTTTAATCACTGGATGATGTTGGTTTTGCCTTCAAGTATTTAATTTTTATTTTTTTAAATGTAAAAACAGAGAGAGTTCACAGATTGAAAATTTGTTTATTAAATCTAAGCTTTCATGCAGAAATTGTTCACGAAACCCCTGGCTCTGTAACAGTTTGGACTGGAAACACAGCTGAGAGATGCTTCAACATTCTTTGACAGAACCTTTCCCGTTCCACCACATAAATCTTTATGTGCTTTAACTTAAAACTGCTACCTGCTCGTGGTCAAGAGTACTGGAAAATGAGCAGGAAATAAGTTTTGATGTTTATTGTGCACTTTGGCAGCTGCTCAGGAGAGCTCAACCCACCCCTGTGCACCCACGGGCTGCAGGCAGGACCTGTTCTGGCCAAAGCACTGGTGGCACTGTCACCTCTGAGGGGACACAGCTCCCTCAGGGTCACCTCTGAGGGGACACAGCTCCCTCAGGGTCACCTCTGAGGGGACACAGCTCCCTTATGGTCACCTCTGAGAGGACACAGCTCCCTTATGGTCACCTCTGAGGGGACACAGCTCCCTCAGGGTCACCTCTGAGGGGACACAGCTCCCTTATGGTCACCTCTGAGGGGACACAGCTCCCTCAGGGTCACCTCTGAGGGGACACAGCTCCCTTTTGGTCACTTCTGAGGGGACCCAGCTCCCTCGGAGCTCCCTCAGCCTCCCCTCCTCCCTGCCCAGGAGCTGCTGTGAGCAGTTTTAAATGCCAAAGCTGTAACAAGAATTACAGATGCTGGCATTTGTGGAATTGATGTCATTGCTGCCTCCCAAGCAGTAAATAGAAGTGAGAATGGTAAATGATGCCAACAATTATGCTGTTGTGGTTTTAAATGAATCACACCCCCCAAATTTCCCTTTGGATTAACGTTCCCTACAACTTTTCTATTGGGCTGGTCCAGGACTCCCAACATCTTGAATATTTTAATTAAAATTTTTACTCTCCTATTATAACCTTCTAGGAAATACACCTGCTCCAAGAGCAAAGGCTGAGACCAATGTTTATGAAACACATTTCTGCACGTGATGAGAAAAAAAATGGAACTTCTTTTCTCTGGAAGCCTTCTCCCATCTCAGCAGAGCAGACAAAAATCTTTGTTTTGAAGATTATTAATGAGAACTTTGAATAACTCTAACTCAGACCAAGTAACACCTGCAATACAGCCTCCAAACACGTTCCCTACAATTGCTTCATTGATTTAAATTCCTGTCCATGCCTTCCCTTCTGCCCCTCCTTTCCTTCCCCTCAGCTGGGCTGGGGTTTTACTGGAGCCTCCCATCATTGCTTAAACCCATCCACTCACACACAGCCTCAGCCCAGCAGACCAATGCCACATTTCAGGAGCCATTCCTATTCCATGGAAAGTACTAAATTATGGAATCTTTTATGTCCAGAAGATCTGTGCCCAAACTGCAGATTCCTCTCTTTGCAGCCCTGCATGCACAGACACATTCTGGATCCATTCCTGCCAAAGTGGGGCTGTGTGTACCTAAAATCTTCCTTTGTTCTGCCACACTTGATCCAATTGGTAAAAAGCTGATTTTGAACACACATCACCATTAAATGATGCTGAAGTGACTTTCTTCTCCTTCAAAATACAGGCATACCCTTTATGTTTCTAACAGTAAATTATATTTGACATTTAAAAATCAAGTTACCCTAATCTAGAGCTCCACCACAACAACACTGATAAAGCAACGAATCTTTCCAGAGGAGAAACCCATTTTTTTAAAAAATTCGAGATAATTTTAGTCACGAGTAATTGAAAATGTAATTTAGAATTCATTACTTTGCGTGGTTAATTACAGCAGAAGAGTTTCGAAAGATGATGATGATCCAATAAAGTAATAATTTTTTCTGAAACACGATATCAGGGTAAATAAAATAATAAAATGCAAATTAATGTGACTATTTGAATTATGTTGGAAACATTAAATGCATACCAATGTGTAACCCACTCCTGGTGCTGAGGCGTTACACCTGCAATCATCCCCGTGGAATTCAGAGAGCTGAACAATGCACACAAGTCTCCAGAGCTGCTGGCAGGCAAGTTCTTTATCTGAATTCACCATAAGGGTTTTATTCAGTGGTGACTGTGCAGTCAGCCCCCGGCTCTTGGGAAGCCCAGAATGGATTTCCCAACCCCAGCAGCCCCAGGACACAGCAAAGCCGAGGCTTTGTCTCTGTGCCCCACGAATTCTGCACTTCTTGCTTCAAAGGGAAAACGGAGGGCACGTGTTTAACCAAAATACCTCATCTAGAAAGAGAATCAAAGTTCCTTTGCAGTGGCTGCCTGCAATCCACCTGCAGCCAGGCAGCAGCAGAAGGAGCTGTGACCTTATTCCCTTCTCATAAAGGGCACTTAAGCTAAACGAACTCCCTGCCCGTGTTCCTGAAAAACAAAAAGTCTGGGTTTGACCTCAGAATTTCTGCAGCACTCCCTGAAGTCGGTATCTTTTCCCTGTGTAGCTCCAGCAGATTGGAAGGTCAGCAGTGGGCATACGCTTGATGCAATTACAGCTTTCTGAACATTTTTGTCTGGGTATCTTTAGAATAATTTAAATGGCTTGAGTATAACTGAGTGAGAAAGAACTGTCACGCATGAACCACATAAGAAATCTCCCCTGCTGAGGCACAGGGCTGATTTTAAACTGCTACCATTGCACCTGGAGTTAAATTGTCTATTTTGGTAACGTGGGATGTCTTACTCTGGCCTAAAATATGGATTTTCCAAATAATTTTAATTCTCTAGGGCACAGATAATTGCAAACTCCCAGCATCATCCTCCCAAGGCTGGCTGTCCCTGTGCACTCTAAAGGGCTGTTTCCTGACAGACCCTGCCTGGCACTGAGAACATCACAGATCCCAAATATTGGCCAAAACCGTGCAGAGCAAAGGCTGTGAATGTCTGGGTCATACCAGAGGCACCACAACACCAAAAGCAGAGTATCAGAAACATTTGCAGAGCCCCTGCCACCCCAGCAGAGCTTCCAGGAGCAGTTTATCAGGATGCCTGCAAGCACTGAGCTTTATCCAACATAAACACCACGTCCCTGCCTATTTTCATCTGTGCACAACCAGCGAGGGGATGGCAAAGCCAGGCTGCCCCGGGTTCTCTCTCCGAGTCACCCTGACTGGAGCAGCACATTCCTGCTGGAAGCAGCAGCAGGCAGTGCCAGGAACAGCCCCAGCAGTGCCTCCCAGCACAGTCCAACTGTTCCTCTTCACCTCTCTGTCCCCCCAAAAAGCCTGAAACACTTCATTTCAGAGCTGCAATGTTCATGTCATTAGTCACAATCATACTTGCCTTCCAAACAGCTCTTTCAAGAATCAGACTGTATTTGAAGTTGCATGAAAACAACCCCAGCTAATGCATTTCCATTAACTGATTCTGAGGTTATGTCTGAAAAATCAACAGTGCCTTAAAGACAACTTGCTGCCCTTTAGAAAATGTGAATTCTGTTAGAATAAAAGGACACATATCACAAGACCTCTGTAGCTTTATCTGCATGGCAATCACTTCCAAACTGAACTTCCTCCACAGTGTCTAAAATCCACACTCATTTGCTCTGTATTTGGACCATGAATTATGCAACCAGCTGGGAAACTGGACACCACTTTATCATCACACCCTGCCGAGCCAGAAATGGAGCTTCAGATACTCTGAAAACAACAAACACTCCAAGATAAAAGTAGTTTTCTTTGGTTGCTATCATGAACTCTGCTTTACTACTGGACAGCATTATGTGAGGTCATTTTTCTTTACAGATTTACAGTCCAGGGGAACTGCAGCTCTAAACCACATTATCCAACAGCACTGCACACACACTTTTTGCAGAGCAAAACACAGGAAAGCATTGTGATGTTGGTTTGGCTATTTCCAAACTTTGGAGAAAGACTTTTTACAGTGACAAACGAAGGCTATCACAAGAGTGAAATCACTTAAAATTCCCCTTTGTTGTTTATAAAATCTCCGCTTCAACCATGTTTGTGGGAGATATTGATCATTTATGGTAAGGGATGTGAGCAACTATTAATAATTATTCTAACAAAGAAGCTTCAGGATTTAGTGGATAAAAATATCCAGATACAAATATGTGACTATAAACACCAGATAATTGACAGTAAATAAAAATTTACTAACAAGTCAGATGGCCAACAGTCCTCCCCTGCCAGCCTTGGTACTCATACAGGAATTCAAGCAGCAGAATTAAAAGCAGCAGAGCTCTACTGGATGTGAAAAGGTGTCTGGAGTTGCAAAAATCCTTATTTGCACCTGAGAAAAACTTATCCTTGGGAGAAACTGGGTTATGACAAGAAAAGTTTCTTTGAGCCATATTAGCACAGAAACAAACACACAGCACAAAAGTAATTTTCTGTTCATTTGCACTAGAAATTATCATTAGTTTTGAGTTGTCTAATTTGATTGTTTTTAATTAATTTACTGTTTCTTGGTATTTAATATGCGCATTGTTCAGCAAAAAAATTTGACAGCAAGTACCAGAGGACATTAAAATAGTGAAAACATTTTAGACATTTGCATCTTCTGATGAGGGGGAAGGAGGGGTTACTGCTGTGGGAGCTCCATTCCACAGGCAAATAGCAGCTGCATTCTGTGAACTCTCACATCCTTCACCTTGCCAATAGAAGAGCTGAAGATAAATTGAAATTTAGAATGCTCTGCCATCCTTAAAAACTATGAGTAGCACATTACTCAAGAAAGGTCACTAATTAAAGCTGTGTGAAATAGAACAAAACAGTTTTCATGATGATAAAAGCATTTTCTTACTTTAGGAGTATCTGTTTTCCCCTGTGCTGTAAAAATAAATATCTCATTACTTTTATATTCAACTTTTGATGGGGTTAGTTACAGGATAATGATGATTCTTACCACTTTTAAAGGCAGAAGAACCCGGATTAACTATAAATAAAAAGCTGTTTACCTGATAACACTCCTCAGCACAATCTCACCCATTTTATACCAAATTGTCACCTGGAAGCTCATCACAGGAAAATAAACCTGGGCCCTGAAAGAGTTGCTATCATGTGCCTTTTGTTAAAAACCCTCTGTTTGACCTCAGAGCTTGGAGCACAGGGTGTGATTCAGGAGCCCCAAGAATGACCTGACAAGCAGGTATTTAACAGCAACAATAATTCACAACTATTTGACCAAACAATCATATTGCTGATATAAATATTTCCTCTTAATGAGCACTGACTGCTCAGCAGTGATGTGGCTGACACAGAGACAATTCCCATCTTTGCACTGAAAATAAGGCTGCCAAGCTCAGCACACGTATTGAATACACCTCACTTCACCTTGGACTTGTCCCAGGATATAAAGTCCTGCTGACATAAAATAAATTAAAACATAGTTACAAAGATAAATATTACAACTAGATGATGCTACAATTATCTTGTCCACTGTGTAGGCAAACTAGAAATAAACTCAAAAGAAGAATGGTATTTGTGAAGATATTTTCTTGGAGCTTGGTTGTTTTTTTTGGTTTTTTTGCTTTTTTTTCAGGATGCAGCCCAATCACTTCTGGACTCACCTAAGTCTGCCTAAAGTCCACTAACAACCTGGAGATGAGGATGGAATCAGATTAGCAAGTCTGGGAAATCATTTGAATGGAAAATGTCACTTGATCATTTGGTCTTTCACTAACAGCTGAGAAAATGCTCAGCTAAAAAGCCTAAAATCCGAAATGCAGCAGGGCTGTATCATAAATATCCTGAATTAGCTGCTGCTGGAGAGGAGTGCAGACACCTGAGGGACTGACCCCAGAGAGCTGCAAAGGGCTGAACTCCCTCCCCCTGATCAATAACTGATGGGATGGCAAATTGCTGATGCCTGCCTTGATCAAACACGGGGAGCACAGAGAGATCCCTGCTCTCCTCCAGGTCCTGCTCCAAAGTTTCAGGCCCAGAGTGAAGATGGAACTTCAGCCTTGAGGCACTCACAGATACCCTGTGCACTGTTCTCTGAAAGTATTTATTGGACAGAGCTTTCCCTTCCCTTGTCCCACTGGCATCTCCTGTCCTCAGCAGCAATAATTTGATCTCACTAATGCAACTACTCAGGAAAAAAAAAATGAAAAAGTGGGAGGCAATCTGGCTAAACCAGTCACCTTAGGTTTAAAGATTCCTTAAAAAGTAATAATAGTGCTGGTGCAATGTGAGAAGACAGCTCTCCAATAATCACAGACTACTGCAGCAACAGATTCTATAAATTACATAAAAAAGGTATATTTATTTTTACTTCAGTATTAACTACTGCTTCACATAAAAACAGTGGTAATGAAAATGGTACAGAACCCTAAAAAGGGAAAAGTATACAAATTGAACATTGCTGCTTAATAAATTTTATAGCAAAAGAGAAAAATAGCAGCAAGATCCTTTTTGTGTAGAAAATGAGGAATAAAGACAAACTGAACTAATATTTAAAGACATAATAATTATTCTGTAATTTAAACATTTTTTTCAAAGCATGATGAGAAGCAGAGATGAATGGTGAAGTGACACTGAAACTACAGGCAGTAAGGATTATCTCAAAAGGAAAATCTACCAGTCAGCTAAAATAAGTTTATATACTGAAACTACATATTAGCTCTCTCCCAGAAATTATTGGGCATTTGGGGTTATTTCTGCATGCAGAGTCAGTTTTGAGTCAGTATAAAATTGTACGGATTCATGAAGTGTTTGTGCCAGCACAGAACTTTTCACACACACATATGTGTGTCTGTGGAGATTCACATGTGCCCAGTATCCACACACACACACAGCTTCTGGGCTCATTTCCTGCACAGCAAAAATGACTTTTAAGCTCTGCACCTTCCCCCTTACACAGCATCAAGAAGAAGTGACTGATAAAAAAGACATGGTGGTTTTTGAATGAGAAAATGTTTTGACATTTCCCTTGAAAGTGTTTTACCTCTCACATCTGTAATTTGCACCATAGACAGGTTGTCTAAAATATGTTCTTAAACACATCAGTCCTGCTGGTGGAGCATTTCACTCAGAGATTTGTCTGCTCCATTCAAATCCTGTCTGAGGTGCCATGTGCCACACAGCATTTCTTCAGCACTCCTGCTGAAAATTGCTGGAATCAGGGCAAGGGCACACTGACACACATCACGAGGATCAGAGTCACTCTCTGTGATCCTGAGGTAGACATTACAAAAGAAAAGGCATCCAAAAATCCTAAATAATGAAACTGAAGCACAATAGAGAAGAGATGTGACCTATGCTCCACTACGAGGTTGTGTTTCTTCCTGCACCACAAACCTCACAGCACCCCGAACAAATGAATAAATTATCTCATGCTTGACACTATTTCTTCAATGGAAAACCATGAAGGCTTTCACTGGATGCCAAACATCCTTTTTTAATTGATAAATAACCTGCACAGCTGTAGGGCCAAGCTGGGCTGGAGCTGGGGCTCTCAGGGTTTACAAAATCTTGTTTTTGGCCCTTGTTTGAGCCCAGCTGAGCCCACAACTGCACTGTGCCCTTCCACCAGCACCACTCAACACAGCTCTGAGAGAGCCTCTGCTGCAAGGCCAAGGCTGAATATTGCCATTAAATGATGGCAGTTTTACATTGTTGTATAATGAACTTCAGGCTTGGCTTTTCTTGTTATTTTTGTTGTTTGTTTTTTGTCATTTGTTTCCTCTAACTCAGAACCCTAATAGCCCCATCATCTCAGAAGCAGAGCATTTTATTTCTGGACAGTTCTGTTTATAAATTTCTACAGTTTCTAGAACAATGTATTTTTAAAGAGTAAGGTAAGTACTGATTCATGAAGCAATCAGGGTAACACTCCTAAATAATTCACCATGGTGAGGTAAAATGTCAAATACTAATTCATAACTTCATCTTTTCAGAGCTGCGTTTTTTGACTCTTCATCAAGTGGTTTGGAAGCCTGTTTTATTTTTTTTTTTTTTTTTTTTTGAAAAGCTAAATACTCAATAGATTGGAATGTTCTTTTAAAATACATTTAAACAATGCCCTGTGAATGACTGAGTCCTACAAAATTCTGCAGCTCCTCTGGAGTTCACATCCAAAGAGCAGTGCACTCCTCTTTAAACAACATCCAAAGATACTACAAGAACCTCATGCCATTCACTGAGTGTGTCTTGCTTTGATACATTTATTTTTGATAGATAATTCTTAGGTTGATTTGCTTTCTAAACCCACAGGTAATATACCATGTGAATTAATTTAGTTCCATATCAAGCTGCACTCTGCTGTTGTAACAGATGTTTAAAACAGCTCACAGGTGAGAAATTCTGGAAGAGCTAAGTACGTCAGAACTAATAAAAAGTAAGTAAAAGTAAAGTACATCTCTAAATTTTGCCCACCTAGCTGTGTAAATGAAACAGAGCTCCTTTTCCTGTGAAAGTGAGTGCATTCACAAAACAAAGCATAAGCCCATATAAAAGATGAACAGAACAAACCCATTTGTTTTAAGAGATATGGCCCCAGATTTTCAGTGTACTCAAGTTTTATTTCTCGACAAATGCTTAGAAAAGCCCACCAGAGCTGTGTGAGAACAAGCAAGGCTCTATTTTCAGCTGCATTCCCTTCTAAAAAGGCAGAACTTTTAGAAGAGAAGGCTCCAGGGAGACCTCAGAGCCCTTTCCAGTACCTAAAGGGGGACTTGTGACAAGGACATGGAGTGACAGGACACAGGGAGTAGCTTCAGGCTGACAGAGGGCAGGGACAGACTGGATTTTAGGAAGAAATTCTTCGCTGTGAGGGTGGTGAGACACTGGCTCGGGATGCCCTGTGAGATGGGAGAGGCCTCCCTCCCTCCCTGGGAGTGTTCAAGGCCAGGTCACAAAAGGCTTGGAGCAACCTGGGCTGCTGGAAGGGGAGCCAGGGGGGCTGCAGTAGTTTAGAGGATCTTTAAGCTCCCTTACAACCCAAAGCACTCCATAATTCTCTGGCTGTGCCTTGAAATATGCAGGTTGCTGTTTTCAATATTGGTAATATACTGCAGTACCCAGCCCAGGAAAAAACTCAGTTTATGACTTAAGAGCTACTGACTTTAGTATTTGCAATAGGGAATGTGTAAAAAAAACTCCTGTAAAATATTATTTCCAGTTAAATCACCACTGCACTGTTAGCAAGCTAATAAATCCTTATGAAGATCAGACATTGAGGAGGATGGATGATTATCTTTCTGATGGAAGGAAATGGCATGGTTAGGGAGGATGACTCTGTCTGCATCTTGAAGATGTGTAAAAAGAAAGTTTCTGCCTTAATTTATGCTGTTTGAAAGCCCTGAACTAGTTTTTTTAAAACTTTATCCTTCAAAGGCATTCTTAATATTCAAAAAGACCTTGCTAATTAACTCCTAAAACTACCTCAAGTCCAACCTGCTTTTCCTGCTCCTTAGAAAAGTTTTAATTACACAGATTAAGCACTGGAATTCCAGCTGTCACCTTCCAACAGCTTTCTTCCTTTTTAAATAAGGTGCTTTTGTGCTGATCTCTCCTCTGCTTTGAGCAGAGCTTTGGATGGGTTGTTTTTATGATGTAGCAATTCCCTGTGACTATTAAAAATGATGTGACAGCACAGAAAGCACTTTTAACCAGCTACAGGACATCTGGCAATCACACTGGCTTTGCCTACCACTGAGAGAGAATTCCCTGGCTCCCCTGGTGGGGCTTACAGGCACAAGGGTGTGGGGTGGCAGGGCAAGGGACAAAGGGCAGAGCTCCTCCAGGGTGGATTCCAGCTCCACTGCACAACCATTAAACATCACAGCCTTCCCAGACAAGTGCTGGAAACTTTTTTTTTACTAGAAACACCCAGAACAGCTTGGCAGGGAAGCAGCCCCTGACCTGTGGCCCTTTTTTCAGCAGGAGGTTGGATGAGATGACCTCGAGGTCCCTTCCAGAAGAGACCTTTCCACGATGCTGAGAACACAGGCCCAGCATGAACCACCACCGTGGGCAGGGAGATGGCCACAGCAAGAGCATTTCACAGGAAAAAAGGGGTTTTACCTGTGCAATTCCAGCTGCCCTCACTCCACGAGGAAATTACAAAACAGAGTGAAAAAATCCACTTAGTTGTGAGAAGGTCTCCTGGCTTCTTGTGCCAGGCTCCATGGCAGGGCCAGCAGGTGCACCCAGGTCAGGGTCAGAGAGCTCCTGCAATATTCCAGGTGCAGGCAGAGCTCTCCAGCCTGAGCACCCAGCCTGGGTCACCCCTGATGTCCTCTGGCCTTCAGCCTCTGGTCACAACCAGATCTGCCTGAGAGGCAGGAGCACCCAGGTACTGAGGCATGGAGATTGCTGACCAATTTGAAAATAGAATAAAAGTAATTACTAATCATTACTAATACAATAAAATGGCTCACACCGAATTTGCAGTAAAAATCTAAATTACTCAAATTATCTTTTAATCAAGGTCTAATGATATTTACTGCAGTGTGCTCAGCAGGAAGCACTCTGCTTGTTCCAGCTCAGACAAACTGACCAAGATCTGAGCACTTAGGAAATACAGGCATTTCTCACAAATGTCCCCAAAACACCTTGGAAGGGAGCACACACTTCCCAATGGACATGGGGGAGAACTCACACATCTCAGAGTAACAGGAATCTGTGGAGCAGACCCAGACTGACTCAGCAGTGATGCACAGGTGATGCAGGGTCAGGTTAACCTTAAATTCTCCTCATCAGCTGATCCCCTCCCAGTGCTCGGGGTCAATTCCCACCAAACCAGAACTCAGCAACTCCCACTGCTCCCTCCTTCCTTGCAGCCCCCTCGAGCTCCCAGTGTCCCACCTGAACTGCAGCATCACTTCAAACCAAGGCTTCTCAGAGAAGTTTCCTTCTGGTGACAGCACAAACAGCATTTCCTTGAAACACAAGCATCTGCCACGTGTGATGTTGCCCATCCATCAATTTAATGGAGTGTTTTGAGATTTAAACAGAAATTTTTCAGGTAAGTAGATGGAATGCAAGAAGAATTCAAAGGAATAATGGTGTATGGGTTACATCACTTTCAGATGTTTAATGGCTTCTGCAACTCTGAACTTCTGCTTCCAATATATAAAAAAGGAATTTAAAAAATCCTAACCAAGATAAAAAAAATCATATAAACAAGAAAATCTGACATGTTCTCCTAATAAACTAGTATGTTTTTACAGATCTTTTCTATGTGTAGAATGTGTTGTGTGCTTACACCAACTATCATCTTGTGAAGGCAGGAAAGGTCCTTCCAAGCCCTGAAAATCAGAGAGAGCAATATTCATGTGTGACCTGGAACTGCACACTTACAGCCTCCTGCTACTTCATGGAGCTCTTTTCACTCTTTATTGGTACATTTCAGTTTCTTCTGCTTTGCCCTGGATAAAGGATTTGGGACTATGAATAAAGAGTTCAGCAAGTTGAAGGACCACACTGGTTTTGCAAGTAAATAAGCATCACTCAAAAGACAAACCAGTTCTGATTACAGTTTTGTGTTTCAATAGCTCACATCTCATCTGGTTTTGTTTGGGTCTTTAAATCGATGAAAGGGTGCTGGCAGTTGTGATTAAGAGGTCAAGCACTGAATACAAAGTTTTTTAATCTACTTTTTTCCTCAACCAGCACTTCAGTGCCCTGAGTTACTCATACCAGCAGGAGGCTGGGGGTGAACAGTGCCCCATGGCCAGAAATCCAGGAACAAGCCTCATTATCACCCATGCCTGAAGTAAATAAACCCAATAGGAGTTCACATAATCCAAGCACACACATTGCCTTTCAAATTCAATAACTGCATTTGTTTCCTTCTTCCGAACTATCAACTCCTCTTTGAAAAGCTTAAAAAAATTAAACATTGGGTTTTTGGGTGGGGCTTTTTTGTGTCTGTGTTTTTAGGAAAGGGAGCCTCTTTTGTTGTCACACAAAAAAAGAAGCAAGAAAGGTACTCCCTTGGACAGAGTCCGTTAAAAATCAGATTATTTCCACAGCATTCTCCTATTATTCACCTGCCAGTAAAATATGTACACTCATTGTCTCTCTTTGAATGCCTATTTTTATCTGACTGAGGCTATATGGTCATTTTTGTACTTATTACTGAGTTACTAAGTTTTTTTTCTTCCTTCTTCTAAAGCATGTTTTTCTGTTCTCAAAAACTGGGCCACATGCCTCTGAGGAGAAAGTAGTGCATTATTTCATTCCCACCTTTTCTTCTTTTTTGGCATCTCTGAGGCCTGCTATGCCCAGAAGTGCTTCCACTCAAGCTGGACCATCAAATCAATTATCACAGCAGTCTGCTTCCCAAATATGAATGGCAATGAATGACAACAGGCAGGGAGAACTTTCAGCTTGGATTTGTCATCGGTAATGTACATTTTTTTTTGGTTTGTTTTATAGATGTTTGTTGGAGTGGCAATTTGACCAAACTCTTCCCCCTGCTGTCTGCAGCTGCATTCTGGGGGTCCCCACATGAAAAGCTTCCCCTTTGCTAAGCCAAAGACACGAGAGAAAATAAGACATGGGGACTGTTCTCACCATAAAAGTTCTCTTTTCTGCTTCTCTTTGCTACAATCACCACTGTCAATGAAAAATAAAGCACAAACTCCCGTTCCCATTCCAAGATGCTCCCAAATTCAAGGTGCATTTGTTTTGACTGCTGTTGCATCATTTCACAACAGATCCCCACTTCCAGCAACGTGTCAGGGCTTTGCAGCTGGAGTGAGCACGGCCTTGTGACAGCACTAAAAGATTAATTACTGCATGGCAGGACTCATGGATAAGAGCTACAATATAGGACAGTGCAAGCAAACATAGAGAAATAGGAAAAAAAAAAAGTTTTATCCCTTACTCACAGTCATAGGTTCAAATTAATGTTTTCCCTAATGAAAAACCATTTATTGTTCTGCTAAGAAGAGAATTCAGGCACATAAATACAACATGGGATTGTGAAAAATGCCTTTCTTGTGCTCTCTGCCACTGCTCATTGACAAACCTACAAAGGATGCAGTTTATAGTAAAGCTCAGCTGAATTTCTGGAGACCTGATTGCACCCTGTGCAAGGGGATTTTAGCCAGGAACTGGGACACATCCCCAAAACACTGCAAAGTTGGCATTACTGCCAGTACACATGATCACAGTGGTCATACAGAAAAGACTGTCTTGCCTATTTTAGTAAAAACTATTTCAGCCACGGAGGCAGCAGTTTATTTCTTCCCTCATAGACACACACAAAAACTAATGCAAAAAACCCTTTACTTACGTCCTTTTCAAAGGTTCCTGAGCTGTGAGAGCTTTGATCCTGCCAGGAAGGGAGGGTTAATGGTTCCATCTAGTGGTGTCCATGGACACACGGCCCCGGTGGGCAGAGCATGGACAGCACTGGGAAAAGCTCCCCAGGCCCTCTGCCCAGCCCCAGAACTCCTGGTGACATCACTTCAACCCATTCCAGTTTCCATGTGCTCACAGGTCCATCAAATATTTAAGGGACAAGCTTGCAGTTTGTACAAGTTAGTCAGGTCACTTATTCATTTGCTCAATGTTAATTTTCATTGCAAACCAGGATCCAGGCAGGGCCATTTTCTCCTGAAACCATAAGGGCTCTTCCCAGGAGTGCCTCCCAGTTTAGCCATTTGCTAGAATTAAAGAATTTCTGCAGTGAGCTGTCAGAAAATTCTGTGTATAAGATGACATTTGTGGATCCTTTTGTTGTTTTTTTGTTTTATTATTTTTTTTAAACAACTGCTCTCATCTATGGCCAAGGAGCAGGTTCTTCCTGGGTCAGGCTACTCGAGCAGCTGACAGAAAACAGGGTTTTGCTGCTGGGGGCTTTGATGCTGTCTCAAGAAAGCTGCTTTCATCCACTGCCCAAGCTCACCCCTCAGCACAAGAACCTGAGGAGCATCACCCTGCTCTCACTGACTTTCATCTCCCCACTGACAGGGACACTCTTTAGTAAATGACTGATTTAAACTCCTCTTTCTGTATGCCTGGCACTACAACAGATGCTCAGAAACAACTCATCATTTTCCTTCTTATAAAATAACACCCAGAGACCAAAGATTAGCTAAATAAGGTCTGGGAGGTTTTATTTGTCTGGTAAAGAGTGAATACCTCACTTGTGAAGACATTTCTGAAATTACCTTTTGGAATTACACAATATCCCAAAAATGCAAAATGTTCAAAATGCTTGCAGAGCCTTATTTATAGCAGAAATGCACATATTTCAGAATATACAGGGCAAAGAGAGACTTTACAGCAACCAAAACCCCAAAACACACAAATGGCAGCTCCAGCCACCTCTACAAACCATTTCCCACTGCACAAGAGAAGGAAAGGAAGGCTTGAAACATTTCCTTTGGTGCTCCCCACTTCCCATCTGCCAGTTGTGACTTCTGCTCTACGAGATAAATAACAAGTCAAGAGTGAAGAGCTGAGCTGCTCTGCAGCACATCCCCGGGCCTGGCGGGCTGACTACCTGTCACATAATGTTGGAAGCAGGATTATGCCTGGAAAGGTTGACAGACCACAGATTTATCTCTCTAAATCAAACACTGTATGTTTAGCTAAACTCAGTGAACTTTAACTAATTAGCCCATCATTACAGTAAATTCATGTTGAGTAATTTTCAAATGGATAAAGCCAGAGCCCACAGTATTTACACTTAACCTGAGGTACTGAGAGTAACAGTGAGCTATTGGGAGAGATTGCTTCTTAAAAAAATACCAAATGCAACCTTTTCATGCCAACTGCTCAAGGTGAAACCCCTTCTAAAACAGACATTAAAAGAAATATCTAAAAATAACCACATATCTAAACAGAGATGAGCTCAGCTGGAGCTAAAAACACTGAGGCTGTGGGGTCAATCCATGGATGTCCCATTCACTTAAGACTTGGACTTGATGATCCTTGTGGGTCCCCTCAAACTCAGAATATTCTGTGCCTTTTGTGAGATATCTATGCACAGAAAAACGGAGTTGAAAGTGGAATCAAAAGGCTAAACAGTCCCATAAACATCATGTTTTCCAGTGCTTCTCTATTTTATATAATGTTTTAAATAAAGGGAAAAAATACTGGGGAACAGGAGTTACACTTGAAGTCTGTTATAAAGATACTTATATCTGGTAAAAAAATAATCTAAAATCATAATCGCAGAAAGACTTTTAGAAAACAGCAAAAAAAGATAATTTTAAATTAAAAAAACCATGTTTATCATCCAGTTTGCAGCAGAGTGAAAGTGTTCTTGTTGGAATAGGTGATACATGACAAGTGCAAGGATTGTCAAGGGAGACGAGGAATCTCCAGTGCTTGGAGAGCCAGGGCTGTAACTCTGCCTGACTCCTCGCTCTGCTCTCCTTTGTCTGCACTGGTTTGTGAATCAGACTCTCATAAAAGAACAGGAAATATGATACAGGAGAGGTGGAGCTGCTCTTGGCCACACAGAGAGAGTCTCCAAACTGCACTTGAAACAACGAATGTGATGGGAGAGTCTTTGTCCAGCTGACGAGTTCTGCTCCTGTTCAATATCTGCTCAGAAAGGAGGAGGGACAATCGCAGCCTCCTGCTCCCTCTGCACTGCAGAACACCCCAAAACCTTTCCAAGCTACGGAAAAGCTTCTCCTCCACCACCACCAGCTGCAGGTGTAGGTTGTGGCTGGCCCTGTGAGGGTCACCCAGCTCAGGGCATCAGTGCCACATCCTCATCCTCTCCAGGTGATGATGCACTGCCTGACAACGCTCAGCACCCAAGGCTCCCAAGCACCTAGGGCTGCTGCTCCTGCTCACCATCATCACCTCACTCCCCACATCAGTAAAACACACTGCTGAGCCCATTTTTACATAAACCAGAGCCCTCTCTGCATTTCAGCTCCTGATACAATCTGCACAGGACGCCAGCTGTTAACTTGATTTGTAGATAAAAGATTTTAATTTTTTTTAAACAGCACTTCTGTTCAAATTCAGCCTCTATTTGCCACTGCTTTTGTAAACAAATAATTGAGCTCACTTCTAAACATTCCTACAAGTGTTTCTGGTTTCCATATTAAATGCAACCTGTTAATGGCTGGAGCTGCAATTTCTTTTCTTTCTTGTATTCAGAGGTTCCTACTGAGACTGAACTGCCTTTTGTTCACTTACAAGTAAAAAAAAAAGATTTTTTAGGAAGGAATACATCTTCATATTTTACAAATGGAATAATGGACCATTAAACACTTCACTGGAGCAGAAGCAGATCCCAGCTTCCATCTGGGTTCATGGCACTCCTTAGAACATCAATGAAGTTAAACACAAGAATTTGGTAATGTGTTGTCACCTACATTTAAAAGTACTGCATAGTTATTGTCTGAGGAAGTCTAATAAGAAGTTCTTAATTCTGCTCTTTGACATTCATTCTACTGTATTCCTCCTTAATTCTTGGAAATAATAATGAAAAAAAGAAATAAAAAACTCTTTTAAGAGCTCTTATTTTCATTTACAAGAAGCTGTGCCATATTGAGATTCTCTAGTCCTAAACCATACAGAAGGTATTTTATGCTAGAAAACAAACTCTTCAAACAACACTTCTCAAATGTACTCTACCCTCCATCCTTAAAAGGTTCTTTTTTAAGGTAATTTTAAAAGTCCTTGGTAACCCAAAGTTGCAGCCATCATGTTTAAAGACCACAACAGGCACTTAAAATCCACAGATTCTCTTACAGGGATGCCCTTCTATGCACGTAATTCTCAGAGTAACACTGCCTTATTATCAATATTTTGCAGAAACTTTTCCCTCAGATTGGTATTTCAGTGATCTTCTAAGAGTCCTCTTGCATCATCTCTGAGATATTTTGATCTTGTGGCAGCTTTAGGATAATTTCTCCCTTTTTCCCATCATCCATGAGCCTCTTTGAAACAAAAGATATGAATATGCAAGCATGAATTAGGTCTCTTTGCTCTTCAATACACCAGAACTGCAGAGAATCTGCAGGGCATGGGAGATGTGCTTGGAAAAATTACCAAACAAATCGAGATTTGAACTATTTCTGTCCTGTTGGAACGATCCCTTTGAGTTTGCTACCAACTCAATTCATGACTACGTGGGCAGAGGACACTTCCAGGAACTGAAGGCCCCCAACAAAGATTATGGGTGGGTTTGTTGTTGTTTTTTTTTTTTTAATTTGGGTTGTGGGGTTCTAAAAATTATTTTTTAATAAAATTTTACTGCCAGTTATAGAGACTTCAAACAAATTAAACCTTTGCTTCCCTGAAAATGTCAACAGATTTAATTTTTTTTTTTAAGTAAGGGATTCTAGCCACACAGAAGAATTGAAGATGGTCTGGAAGATGTTTCTACTGACACCTGGAGGGCAAAATGTGCTCCAAAATCAGGCACTGGACAGCAAGCACCAGAAGAACTGCCTCAGCACAGTAACTGTGGTGCTCCAAGGGGCTCCAAAAAGAACAGCTGCTTAGTAAGAACCACAAGGTGCTTTGTTTTATTACTCATCTCCCCTGCCCTATAATAATTTGTTTAATGTTAAGTCTTACTTTTATTTATGGCAGCTCACTGTATTCATCCTGAAAGGAAATAACAGGGCAGGTGAACAGGCAAAGCAAGGCTGAAACCATCCCAGGAAATTGCAGAGCTGGAGTTCTGCAGGAGAATAAAACCTCCCAAGGATGGCAGGCACTGAGCTGTATCTAGAAAACCATCAGTGATAATTCAAACCCAACCCTGATAGTGTGTGAAGCTTTACAGAGTCCCAGAGACCATTTCAGAGAGCTCCCTGAACATTCAGTGCCCCTGGGAGACGCCAGCAAAGCCAAAGCCCCAGCTTTCTGCTGCTCTGGAACACAAACAAAGCCCCGAGAGCCCATGGGGGCTCAGGAGGTTTGTCCCACCAGTCTGTACCCCGTGCAGTGCTCTCACAGCTCCTCACACGGCCAGGGAAAGGTCTCAGGGTGCATTTAACCCCGAGGGGTTTGCAGAGAGGGGCTGCTCAGAGGACAGGGACCTGAGAGGGACAGCCCTGCCCGGCCACCAGCCCCTGCCCCTGCTCTGGGCTGGGCACCAGGACCCCCCCAGCAGGGACTCTGCAAGGACTGAAGGGTTTTGTCTCTCCCCTGGGATGATTTCACCCCCAGCTCAGCCTGCAGGGCTGGAATTACAGACTTCTGCAGCATCTCCCCACCCTGAGAGCAGCTCCTCTGCAGCTCTGTGCTCCACTGCCCTGCTCGGGCTCTGAACCTTTCATCCTTCACTTTCTACCCACCAGGGCTTCAGCACAAATGCAATCCCAGCAAAGTGCTCAACCAGCTCTCTAAAGGTTCACACAGCTCCCTAAGTTCTCCCCCCTCGGTGCTACACAACTTTCTGATTCTTCATCGACACATTTTAAGAGATTTTCCTAAGAAGTTTAGTTACAACTCAGAATTACATTCATAACTGCTTGCTTAGATGATAAGCTGCCACTCCTTTAATACAAAACCATGATTGCCTTCAGTGAAGAGAGAACTTTTTTGAAATATATATTCCTTAGTAATAGCATCTCTATTATTTCAACAGAAAGTAAATATTCAAAAGACTCCATAAACATAATTCCAGCTTCCCTCTGAGTGGTTATCCATTAGGAGAAAAAAGTGACACTTCTGGTAAATCACCCTTTAAGGTTTTCACTCTAGTAAAGTAGATTTAAAAATAAAATAAGCTTTTGTCAAATCCATTTTGCAATGAACAGATTTTACATGTGGAGAAATTGCCAGTCATCTTTGGAATGTCTAACAGGAGTGATGAAGGATTTTTCAGGAGTGAATCATCAGATCTAGGTGGTTTTTCTTGTTTTGGTTTGAGTTTTTTTGTGGGGTTTTCTGGGTGATTTGCTTTGGTCTGATTTTTTTTGGTAAGGAAGTAAATTCCAAACTGTTGATTCAACATCTGGCTGGATTTTAATCAGCCTCTGGTAATGATGGAATCTGCCCTTGTCCTCAGACTCCAATTCTGCTCTATGAAGTCATAAGGACCTTTTGGGTCCTCCATCCCATTGTTTTGTACAAAATTCTCACAGAGCTTAAAGCCAGGGGAGCTGCCAGTGTAACCTGATCACACAACAGAAAACCCTGTGTCCCTCAAAGTTGGATTATTTCTCCCTCTCCTGAGGGAATACTGGCAATAATGGCTTTTTCTTTGGCTATTGTGTTATTTTAGAAATGTGTTCCCTTCAAAATGAAAAAAAAATTGCCCTCGTCATGACTGAACATTTTCCCTATTTCAGTGTGGCATGTCTATTTTAATTTGTAATTTAAATTTGTAGGGAAAAATGCAGGAAGGCTGACATCCCACTCCAGTAATATATTCATGGAATTACAGGCACATAGACAGTGTTGTAAAATTTTATATACTTGCCTTATAATTATTTAAATAGAATCTTCTTCAACAACAGAAGAAATACCCAATGCAATAAAAAATGGAAGGAAAAAATACAGAAAACACAGAGAAAATGAGAAGTGAATAGAATACAGATCTAAGGAAGAACTCCAGTAACTGTTATTTTTAGACATCCATCTGGAAGACTGTACAGTGTGTACATGGATTTTAAATACCAATATTATGACATTATATACTTCCATGAGAGGGTAAAGGAGATGAGCTAATGCACACACTAATAGATATATTAGTGATAATGCTCTCACAAAATCTACTATCAAACCTCTTATAGCACTTTTTCCTCCAAGAAGACAAATCAGGTGTGCAACATGCAGAGAACTTCTCTTGAGACAAGCACAACAAACCCTATCAAAGGTCAACTTCTGCAGTGTGTTTTGTGGTTAAATAAAATCAACTCAGTCAAGGCTGGTGCCTGGTTTTTACAGAACAGAGGCAATTCTAGGATTTGAAACTAGTTACTCAAAAGAAAGGACTACTGGAATTATTATTAATGTAAATCATTGATTTCTCACATCTGGTTTTAGCCATCATTAAAAACAACTTCACCCTAATTGCAGCACCTTTTAAAATGTAACAGCATTCCAACTGAAACAAGCCAGCAATGCAAACGTCCCACAATTACCCAGCATGGATGTGAGAGCAATTCTGGAACTGCACACATTACAAATGTAACAGCTCAGCCACATTATGCTGAGGCAATAATGTGCAGTAATTAGAGGAACCACCTGTGCTGCAGTTTCAGAAATGCAATGGAGGCAGCAGCAGGAAATTGGCTTTGCAATGGTGATTGACCAGCTCTCAAGGTGGCTCCTGAAACTGCAGCTTGCCTGCAGCACAACCCTGAATGCACCCTGAGGAAGGGCATCCTCATCCAAAGTCAGGCCTGCAGGCTTCTACACGAAATATATTGTGAATAAATGGCCAGAGATGCTTTGTAAAAGGATGCAAAAAACCATACCACAAAACCAGCCACCAACCTGCCAATACACAAAACACCTTCCTAAAATTATCTCCCCCAAAATTCCTAGAAGCACAAAAGCAATAAAACTGAGGATGAGGTGATGCTACAAAATCCACCCCACAAACTTGGTAACGTTTCCCACTTGGAACAGGCTGTAAAGACCAAACTCAGGTTTTGGGCAGCACACCTCCAGTGAGCACCACGCTCACAGCAGAGGCTGCAGCACAGAATGTTGTGTGGTGTCCTCCCTCCTGTGCAGAGCTTCTCCAAGAGCAGCCTGACTGGGGCTGTGTCTCTGCTGCCAAGATGGTACCAGCACCCTGTAGCTGAGCATTGTTATTTTGGGTGTGCTGAACAGAGAATCTTATTTTCTCCTGCTAATGCGACGAGAAAATTAGAAGTTTCATGATTTTCTCTGTTACGTCATAACCCACAGGGTAAATATTGCCTTTGCAGGAAGGAAACTAATTAAGTTCTTACAGTTCAGATGACAGCCACAATTAAGAACTCCGGGCCAGGCTCTCCATGCTGAGGTTGGGGGACTGTCAATTCCACACCGTGTGCCCAGCACAGGGGGGAACAGAAAGCCTCCCTATCTACAAAATAACCATTTGGACCTGAGGTCACTCAAATTAATCCCCTCCTAAGTCACCCACTGCAACAGTGCTTTCCATCACTTCCCTTTCCATTCATTATGTATATATATTAAAATATTAAAGCCGACGTGCTTTACCTCAGTAAACAGTACTGTGGGAGGAAATTTTTCAAATAGAAGTGTTTCACAATAATTGCATGATAACAGTGTCAGCACTGACAAAGGAAATTCAAATGGCCAAATGCAAATTAAGTTAGCCTTGCATATCGTTCATTACTACTCGTGTAGTTGGTAAATTAATGCATGAATATCCTTTCTCTGCATGTAAAAGAAGTTCCTCTAACTTCAGCTACTGCATAAAGATGTAGCCAAAACTCAGCTATCAATCTTGGGAAATGGAGGCCTTCCCATCCAGCAGGACATAGCTCATTAAAATAGAACAGTTTTCAGATTCAGTGTGAATTAAGAAATAAATAAATTCAGAGTGGTGGGTGACTTCCAGCTCATAGAAAATCCTCCCATGCGACCCTGGCAGCCTCCTCCTGCATCACTCCCTTCGAGAGGCTGGTTACTGTGAACAATTCCCCAGGTCTCAGAAAAGCTTTGTTTTAGTTCTAAAATTCTATTTTGCAACACAGGACATTCAAAAAGGCTTTTGGGATTCTAAGGGATTTTAGGAGGTTCAAAAGCAACTGTGCCAAGTCAGCTCTAAGAGAAAGAAGCTCCATAATAAAACCCTCTGTGTGACTCCAGAGCTGCTCTGGGTGCCTGCAGAGTCCTGTGATGAAACCAACACAAGCAACTTCAAAGAAAAAAATACAAATAAATACAAAAGTGCATCAAAACTTAAAATTAAACACAGCATTCGATTTCAAGGTCTGGAGCAACTGGCAGAGTCCTGCACTTGCCTGGCACAAGCTCAGATGTACCATGCTACAACCTGCAGAAGAATCCTCAGGGCCTCCATGGAACTCCCACCATCACTCATAGACAATGGGTTTTTACTTCAAAAGGCACAAAAATTTAGAGTTTTCTATTTAAGGATCTTAGGACAATTTGATGAGTAAAGGAACACCAGCACTGATTTTTAAAAATGCTGAAATTTGAAAAGATATTCTGATACTTTACAGGGAAATCTTTTCCCACTAAGCTGAAATGCACTCTGAAGCACACTGATAAAAGCAAGGGGTACAGAACTCTCCTCAGCCTGGGGAAGTTATTAAATGCTTTAGATGAACAACAAACTCTGGGGTAATTGGCTCCAATGACAGTAACTTTCTGAAGGACTTGTGCAGCATGTGCACAGGGCTTTGCCATTTGATGGCACATTTTCATTTTTTCTGGTAAAATCCTTGTCTTGGAAAACAAGAATACATTAAATGGCAAACAGCAACTCAGATTTAAGCAGAGCAGCAGCAATAGATACGAGGTCCAGAGCCCACAGTCCCATTTCTCTGTGTCTGAGAGCTCACCAAACATTTGTAAACACTTCACATGCTCTAGGCCAACACATGAACAACCTCGTGCATACCAAGGTCGGAAAATCAATTTTAAAGACAACAAATCAATCTCCAGCACTTGCTCTGGAGAAGGGTAACACACCAACAGAGGTGAAAGCAATTATGCAAATATAAAGAATTCTCGAATTTCTGTCTTTCTCTCCACCCAATCAGAGCTCCTGAGGTGTTTTTAGAGCCTCTTCATCCCTTGCATGTTTGTGCCCATCTAAAAACCTGGAGAATGCAGTCTGAGCAGGCTGGAGGCTGAAGCCTCTGCAATCCCCTTTTCACTTCTCCTCCACCCTGCTTGTAAGGAGAATTCCTCTGAAATCTCATAGAAGGGTTTGGGTTGCAAGAGACCTTAAAAATCCTCTATTTCCAACCCCCAGACATGGGGGGAGACACCTCCCACTGTCAGGTGAAATCTCCACATGTTAAAGCTGTTTCTGTCATGCCAGGCCACCAGAAAAATGTATTATCTAACACCACTCCTTTAATTACAAAAGCTGTAAGACAAAGTGCAGACACAGTAAAAATAGATTATACCACAAATACCTATTTTTAAACAGCTTTGGGACTGTTTATGGAGCTCTCAGGACCCAAGTAATTTGCTGAGATTCGATTTGAATGGTGCCCATATTTATATTTAGAAATAAAAGCAGACTTAAAACCACAATAATGCCGTGATAGCAAAATGAGTAAATTTATTATTGGTGATCTTGTTCAGCTCTTGCTATTATAGATGTGGTAATTTTGAAGCACTTGGATCATGTGTGAGTCTCATTAGTCCACATTACCTGCCTGTAAGCAAAAACCCTCCATTATACAACTGAATAGCAAACACATTTTTAAATACTCAGCTCCTAAAAGTAAAAATGTTTGAAAAGGTGAAGAAATAAGTGTAAAATACAGGCTGTTTTTTAAACTTGAGACTAAATTTTTATAGTCCATTATGGGTATTTCCAGCTTCATAACAGCTATTTAATGCTAAGGATCATGGCACAGTTCCTCTGATAGACATTTTATTGAGCACAAATTCAGTGCACCTCCCACACCCTTGCATTTTAACACTGATAATATTCTCATCAATTCACAGATGGAAGCATATCAAAACCCAGCTGATTTAGACAACTGTCACACACAGAATGACTGACAATGCTTTCAGGAAAGCAAATTTGCTTTGACTGAAGGTTTTTATTTGAATGTGCTTCAGGTAAATGAGGGTTGTGCACCCAGAAACTTGACTAACCCTCCAGATTTTATTGAATATAAACAGTGCAAAGGTAAAATTAGTTCAGCCAGGTGGACAAGCAAGAGTGAGTCTTTAAGCATAGCTGTATCTCCAGGCAGAAGACACGATATTCCTAAAATCATAACCTTTTATTATAATTCTGATGCAATTTAAAATAGGGACCTACTTAAACCCATATTTTAAATTAAAATGTCTGAATGCCATATGAAAATTATCAAAAATCATTAAAAAATATTAACACTATTACCACAACTCCTTTTTCTCTTTAGAAAGTTCAACAAGGAGTGGAAATCATTCAGATGGCTCCATCAAAGAGTCAAATCAGATGCTGCAACTGAACCAGGGAGGCTCACTGTCCCCCTTTCACTCTCAAAGTATACCCTTAGTTTGGAAATAATGCCAGTGTAGCCATGGATTTGATTTTGATGCATGAATTAAAACCTAATCCAAAATGTGTACTAAGAGAGCTCAGGAAATACTCAATAAATCCAGGGGATCCTGCATCCATGTTCCTTACAGCACTGCATTCCCTGGAGTGAAAGCCACAAAAATAATGGCCCAGAGCACCAGGGAGGCTGCCAGAGTTTGTACACATGGGAGAGGGCACTGGTCATTAACATTTCTTAAAGAAATTAAATTCCATGGCAAAAAGCTTCAGAGCTGAATAGAAAGAACCCTGGCACAACAGTTAGCTCTGTGGAGAATTTGCTTCAACAAATTTAGAGAGAAGTTATTCCTGAGTTGGTTGTCTTTTAATAATTTCATAGCCCAGGGCCAGGGGAAAGGGCAGAGATTATTGTGCAACAGAGGTGCTGGATGCAGATTTTAAATGGCACCTGGTGATAAACGCCACCCAACATTGGCAAACTTGCAAAGTGCAAGTGGATTTTTGGGAGAGGAACCAACACTTCTAGAAACTGATTTCTAATTATTATTTTATAGCCTCCCTGAGCAAAGCAATCCACTGAAAGGACAATATCTGCACCTAAAATCCAGTGGCTGCAAACAGTAACAACGGAGCAATGAGCTCAGGAGAGAGAAACCACACTGAGAATGCTGCAGAAGAATGAACACATGAGAGTAGAATGAAATGAAAAACTAGAGGAGGGAGCAGGAATTTATTATTATTACTTCCATGACCTGGTAACAAAACCATTTTTACTGGAGAAGTCTCGGGTTGTAATGCAACCCATTAAAGTGCAGCCTTTCATTTAGAGGCTCAGCAAACAAACATAACACAGTTCAACATACTTTAAATGAGTTTTATTTTTCTGAACCTGTCTGTACATTCCACCATTTGATTTCTCCCCAGCAGGAGAATTGCAGTGTTGAGCAGTCCCCCTGTGCAGGGCAGCTACAGAGCTCCACTCCCTTCCCTTCTGCACCTCTCACCCAGGCTCAGACTGACTCTGGAAATATTTTAAAGACAGGACCACATAATCACAAACATATTCTACAAAGCACAGCAGCAAACTCTGTAAAAAAGGAAAATTGAAGAGGTGGAATGACTGGTTGTAAGACTGTAGTAACTGGAGCTCTATTATCCAAATTAATTAATCCCTCCTAGGTCCAACCCACTCACCCAAAGCCAGCAGGGAGCACACACAGGGGGATTTTTTAGCTTGTTTTGTTTTGCAAAGTTGTGGGGTTTGAGGCAAACTGATCAAAAATGCCACTAGTAGTGATAGTACAGTTTGTTCCTTTTGAGTTAAATTGACTTTGTGAAACCACTGGAAGAAAATACAACAAAAGCTAAATTTCCATGATCTTCTGGTTGCAGCCACTGTGAGGGTGTGGAACCTCTCTAGTTCTGATATTCACCATGAGAAGATTCAAACAGAATAAGCAAGTTTGGGAAAAGACAGATCCAGAGCATGTACATGAAAAAGGTACAAAAGTGAACTCACTGCACTGATGAGTGGTTTGGGGGACATTTTCTTTGTGGGTTTTTTAGGGGTCTAGAGAGGGTTTTTTGCCTTTCTGTAGTGGCCACCTGTGACCCAGTAATTAGCAAAACTACAAAAAGCAAGCAAGGAGAAGTCATTCTTTCTCCTTGCTAAACTACAACCAGAAGTGACACAGCAAAATGACATCTGTGTCCAAACAGGCAGAAAACAACAGATTTTCCTCTCAGCCCATGACGTGTAACCAAGAAAAGTTCACGCCCAAAACTTTGCTGGACAAGTCTAACTTTGGAAACAGCAGCACCTTTCTTTTCTTTCCTTTCTAGGAGTGTCCCAAATCCAGGCTGACTGCAGAGGAGTTCAGCTCTAACAACTTCAGAGAGCTCCTGCCCTGGGCACTGCCCACTGACTGCATTATTCCACTTGCTGTGTGGACCCAGCAAGCCCAGAAATCCCCCAACCTCTTTTTTCCATGGCTTTTATTTCCTTTTTTTCCCCCCTTCCACTGAAACAGAGTTAATTGTTTATTACAATGTCTCTGGATGGCACTGTGCAGGACAGAGTGGCACCAAGGAGGGAACTGTCACTGCTCCCTCTGGTTTTAAAGGAGAGATGTGGAAGTTTGTAAATACAGTCCCAGGTTTTTAATGCTGTAGTTCACTGCTCTGAAATTTCACAGCCACATTTTTAGGCACCTTTTGGTGTGTAGACAAGTTACCCTCTATCTAAACCACAAGAGGAAATTTACATGAAGGTTTAAATTAGATATTTGACTGGGACTAATGTTTATTGCCCCCTATTCTCAATTTTTAGCTACCCCTGAAAATTTTGCATCTGGGTTTTCTTCTCTTACACACCACTCACATCTGGCCAGAGTTTGGGAATGGAAGACCCAGCCCTTTTCTCACAGTGAGCTCCCCAAGGTCAATCAGCTCCTTAAAAGCCAGACCCCAGTGGAACATCAACTGAGTCAATGACATTTCAAACACAGAAGTCAAAGTAACTACTTAGAACACCAGTGAAAGGGAATTTCAATTAGCTCTGTCCCCTGTTTTTGCTGAGGACTCCCTGGTTTTGACTCAGTTCAATCATCTTCTTGGTTTCCTCAGCTGCAGCAGATTTTGTGCCATCTCCTCTGGTCCCTGGGAAACTTTGCTTTGTCACCACTTGGTGACAAATGTCTCCTCAAGTCACAACACAGATTAACCATCTCTCAAAATGATACTTCCCAAGACAAGGGAAAAACCAAATTTTGATTGAGGAGTTCTTTCACATCTGATCTGAGAGCAGAAGCAAGCCCTGGATTAAGAATGATACTGGAACTGTAGCAGAATTCACTTCATAGCATGAACAAATTAAGTCACTTCACTTATTTTTATTTTTTTCATGAGATCATGCATATGGCAAATTAAAAATAATTATGCCCTATCTTTGCTATCTAAAGAGGGTAATAGAATTTGCCTTTACTCTAAAAAAATCATTAACCAACGTGAACCTAACCCCAGCTCACTAAGGATTAGGTGGATAAACATGGCCTATTTATGAATCCATTTTGCCAAACATATCCAAACCAAGCTTTGATTTTATGCCAAATACCTTCAACTGCAGATTTTTTTAAGGCTGTATTTTTTCCTGCAAGACATATTTCAAATGAAAAATTGCAAGAGACAGTTACCATGAGCTTTGATGAAAAGTAAAAGCAGAATAAATGCATTTCACAACATGTGCACCACTGGCACATCATAAGCAGAGAAATGAGCAAAGCAAACACTGCCACTGATTACCTTCTCAAATTTTCTCCAAATCAGCTTTGCAGGAAGAAGCAGTTGCTCAGTAAACCAGACTAAGTTCAGTCCAATACTATTGTCTTCCTCAGCAAAACGAAGCCACCTTAATGTGTTTTTACTTTTGAGAATACAAATTCTCTAAGTTCCTACCACAGCAGAACACACCCAAGAGCAGTGCTTGGAAACGATGATCAGCTGAACACTCAAATTTTTATTTGTTAAAAAGCTAGTATTCATCATGGCACCACCTACAGAAAATTAATTATACTTACAGTTGTGAAAATTCAGCATAAATGGATGTTTAAATGCCATTTCAAACACAACAGGAGCCCCTAGAGAACACAGTTACCTGGAAGTACAGCTTAAAAACATGGGATCACAAAGGCCACGCTGGGTTTCCACAGGAGCTCAATGCCCAAGAGCAGCCCAATGGTTTCCAGTGACAACTGTTGGCAAGTCCTTGCCAAACAACTTCAGCTCGCTGGGTGTGTAAGTCAGAGTTGACAGAAATTCTCTTACCTGGCGCTCGCGGCATTCGTTTCCTGCGGTCTCTGAAAGCTGCTCCCGACTGCAGGGCCTCCAGCAGACTGTCCATCACTCCTGTCTCGTCACCCTCTGTGAGCAGCAGGAAAAGAACATTGAAATCAGTGCAACCCAGAGCAGATTTCAGGAAGGAGAAGCAGCAAAAGTGCTGCCACGTTCCCACAACGCCGCCGAGCCCGAGCCAGGCAGGTCCCGATGCGACGGCAGCGCTGCAGGTCCCCTGCCTGACTGGGGCATGATGCTCCATTAGGCAAAGCTGATGCCAATCCTACTGTGCCTTCACTTGGAGATGTCATCCCGTGCATTATTGATGACATCTTCAGCATGCAGACAGGCAGCTGCTGCTGAATGGAGGCTGCTTCGCTGCTGAAAGATTTGAAGGCTTTTCTGAAGTGGAAACAGGTCAATTTAATCAATGCACGGGGAGAAGCTGATGACACTGAAAGGCACCAAGTTCAATACTGCAGGACAGAGAAAATATTTTATGTGCTGCCTCCCAACTTCATGATTCGCTAAATCTTTGGGAAAAAATTATCCACACAATCAGTAGCATGGCTGGTCTTCAGGCAACGTAAGGGAAGAATGGAGAGGGGATAATCGTGCAGTGGAAGGAAATGGTGCAGCATTTCTTAACAGCTGAATTTTACTTGGGCTAAATTTTGCTTTTTTCATATCCAAGCTAACTTGCAGCCTTTAAATTGCTGGACTTCACGGTGCATTATGGAAATCTGGGTAGAAAAATTACTTCTTTTTATATATTTGAGTCTTTACATTCCTTCGCATTTCAGTCTGTTAATAACAGTCGATAGCAGCATTCAGCAGCATGAGAAATAGAGGTCAGAGAACTCCAGAGTTACAAAACTATTGATGAATGCCTTTTTCTGTTCCCATATCTATGTTATAACCCAAAACTAAAATATAGGTTAGACTCAGCAGGTAGGTGGACATTTTATTCTTATCTCTCAGACATCAAACTAATATAAATTTC
Source organism: Rhipidura dahli (assembly GCA_013399225.1). Lineage (NCBI taxonomy): Eukaryota > Metazoa > Chordata > Aves > Passeriformes > Rhipiduridae > Rhipidura > Rhipidura dahli. Next base: position 3,004,039 of record VXAC01003307.1, on the reverse strand, counting down.
CCCATCTGGGAATGGGAAGATCATTACTTTATGCAAAAAAAATTACATTATAGGAAAAAACTTCTGACTCACACGAAGTGTAGGAGGTTAAATGCACATTCAAGCTCTCAAATGTTCACGTTTAAAAGCAGCCTATTAATGAATAAGCTGTTCTGTCCTGGTTCCCTATTACATTCAGATTTATTAGACTCAATCCAGACCTGATGTAAGAGCACACCTAAAACAGCACCTGGTTCAGATTTCTACAAGGTGATCATTAGAATAACTACTTGATAACTTTAAATTATACATCAGCCTAAGCTAAACCATTTTATACCCACTGTACAACACATCCACAAAGATCTCTCCAGTGGAGGAGGAAAGGGAGCAGAGCAAGTGCAGAAACCAGCTCTGAAATACCATTTTTAATTACATTCCCTCTAAAAGCCTTAAACAACTAAGCTCCTGCAAAATAAATAAGCAAATTAGCTTCTCTCAATTCCCACTCACATCCAAGGCCAGAATTTTCTCTAAACTGTACAACATAATTGTTTTTCTTTGTGCCTCTTATCCTGCCCATGCTTACTCATTGATTTGTTGTTGGCTCTGTATTAAATTTACCTTCAAAATCAAAGGTCTGTGAATACACTTTGTCCAAATTAATACACATCAAGTTGGTCTGAAACATTTAATGGAAGTGACTGCAGACCCAGAGCTAGTTAATGTATCTCTAGAATATTTAATGTGTAGAAAAATTAAAACGTTCTTCGATCTTCATTAAAAGTGAGAGTTGGCAGAGTTTATTAAAAAAGACAAAATTCCTTCAACACTTCATGAATGTTTATGCAGCCTTCCACTTGTTTTTTGCTGAGTGAGCTGCTCTACCTGCTAATTACTGCAACTGCCAAAACCCACCCTGGTTTTGGATGCCAGAATCTACAACATAAAACACACATTAAGGAAGCTGCAGGACACAGGGATAATTTTAACTCCTCAAAGTAAAGCTCATGCAAGGTCTGATCTCATCTTAATCAAAGTCTTCAAGTGGTTAAGTGGGAACTGGACAAAAAACTGCATTTTCAGGGAGCCTTGATTAAAACTGATAAATAAAATTCATCAGGAATTTCAGCCTTTCCCTACAGTTCTTGCTGAAGTTCTTCACACAGTACCAGCTAACTCCTCCATTTTTCTTTTTTATACAACCCACAGCAATTTGTAGACACAAAGAAGAAACAAAGGTAAAAATTGCCAGAAGTTTCCAAACTGAAAAACTTATTTCCAACATTTCTGAGAGCAGAAGTAAAATACGTAACCATTATTTCTCTTTAATATATCTTTCCCTGTACACAAAGACAGGAGTTTCATCTGGAACAAGTAATTTTCTTCCTCATTGTTTCTTCTCCAAGTTGGCCCCAAGCACTTAAGAGAGAGCAAATGTGTGGAGACATGCAAAACTAAAATTGGCAATTTGCTTTGATTGGCCTGAGCAAAGAGCCAGCTCCACCACAGGGATTACAGAGGACTGCAAAGGCAAAGGGATTCTCAATCAGTAATTAATGTGTCAGCTAAAAGCCCCATTTGTTTTAATTTGGGTTTCACACTTAGATGGTACTGCAGCTTTGGTTTAGAGACCCAAACTGTTTGTGGGTGTGCTTTTAGGTTACAGAAATACTCATCCTCTTGCAGGTCCCACTGTTTAGGCCAGTGCTACTCATCCCATCGGGGCAACTTTTAATGATAACAATAAAGAAAAAAATCACTTTCTTCTTCTACAGAACAATATTATTGCTCCTTGCACTGCTGAAGTGACCCAACGTGCCTAAGATTTGGAATAATAAAATCCACTGAAATAATGGAATGAGGCCAGCCAGGAGGGAATGACCAAGGGCTCCAATCTAAAGAGGTGACCAAGGAAACAACAATGGCCCAGCATGACAAACAATCAGGACACTGTTTCCAGGAGCAGGGTACACATGCCTGATTACAGCATTCACAGAAGAGAAATCACAACTGGAGAAGCCTTTCATGTAGCCAGGGGAGTGGATTCCAGCATGAAAAGCCTGAGGCAGCACAATTTCTTTAGACTACATAAAGCAGGCACTGAAAGGATGTCAGACAACCTCCTCCTGTGCTTTGGAGTCTGTGCAGTCCCACAGAGAAAACTCATCCTCCAGAAACCTTCCCAGGGGCCAGCACTGCTGAGGAGCAGCAGCCCAGCATCGAGGCTCAGCCACTGCAAGGATCTCTGCAATCAAATCTGAGGCTGCTGGGGTCTCTTTCTGAGGTTTGGATGAGATTTGGCAGAAAGCAATACTGCCAGAAAGGATCTGGATCTAACTTCAGGCTGGTATTTCATAAGGTGCCAGCTGCTGGAGTAACCTGGGACTGCAGAAACTGCACTTCAGCTGAAGCCACAGAGCTCAGCCAAGCTTACAAAGCATGGGCCACCTCCAGTGTGTCTGCCCTCCCCAGCTCAGGTTCAGCCCTGGGAACATGCTCTTGTGTCTGGCTGCCCTCCCTTTCTGTTGTCTGCACTGATTACTACAGGAACACCCATAGATTTTGCTGGCACATTTTTATTTTCTATTTTCCACCTGCTCTTGCAGAATATCTCGTACTCATTATTACAAATATAGTGATTGTAAACTGGCAGAAGTTAATAATAAGTGTAGAGATTGCACAGCCATTTGGGCAAAGGTTTACAGGAATTTTACAGGGAATTTTTCATAAATTTGGGAGCTTACTGAAAGAGTCCAGTCAAATACCACATTAGGCAACACATGCTGCCTCCTGCTGCTCCAAAGGGTTGCTAAATTATGTTTCTATTCACATCTTGCACTACCCTGTTTGGCTTTGAACTTTTAAGCACTTTTCAAAGTCTGATGTGTGTCCTGTAGAAACTTTTAAACAAGACTTTTTATTCATAACCAGCACCAGAATTTTTAATTGCAATATAGTCACTTTAAAAGGTCAGCTCTCAGTGTCTTTGGGAAAGCGTGTTTTTGTGTTCTCCTGACATATTTGCATTTTATTCATTTGCTAAATTCATTTGGCATGCATAATAAATATCTCCAGGAAGCAGTCTTCCTCGGCAGTTTGCAGCAGAGTGGTGTCTCCCGACTCTTATTTACTTTTTAATTAAAGGAGAACAAGTGAGGACAGTGTGACTGAGAAGTGAACCCCCATCTCATGGCAGTTCACAAAACAAATCCTCACTTACACGCCAATTAAGAACCTTGTTTATAACAACCTGATCTCAGGCTTACATGAAAATAATAGAAGGGGAAAAAAAATGAGCTTTGTTGTACTGGCAGGCTATTGAAAACAATGCTTGAAATGCACATCTGTTTCCTTTATTGCCAGAAAATGTCACAATGGTCAAGGTTTGCTGTGGCTTCACTGAGGTGCAGCCACACAGCCCCCAGAGCCTCATCCTGCAAGGACCACTTACAGCACACCTGAAACAGGCTGGAATGGGTATTACCTGCAACAGATGGGAAGAGATTGCCTCTGTGTGGGAAGGAAAAGATTATGCAGCTCACCAAAAAAAAAAAAAAAACCAACCCAAAAAACCCCCTATGATAGCTGACTAATTGCACCTGTAAATAAAGTTGTGCTGCAGCTTCAAGGCTACACCTCGGCTGTGGTGCTGAGCTACTTCTAATTTCTGTGATGAGCAGACACACAGGGCAGAACAAAATCATCAATGCTTTTAGCCCTGGTTAATAATTTCCTTTTAAAGGTTCCTTATAATCGTGCAAATGCTCCAACATTTTTGGGAAAAAATGAGTTTTGGGAACTCATTTTCAGGAAAAGAGAGTTCTTACATATTCTTGATGACTTTTTACTTTTTTTTTTTTAAATATTGGTGATGGTTTGGGCTGGGATAGAGTTAATTTTTTTCACAGTAGCTGGTGTGGGGCCATATTTTGGAACTGGAAACAGTGCTGATAATTCAATGTTGATAATTGCCCTTACACAGAGCCAAAGGTTTTTCTGCTCCTCACCCCATCCCACCCTGATTCCTGAACAAGCCTTATACTAAAGTTGATTAATTATTTCTGAAATGCTTTTTAACACTGTAAGTTCTACAAAATATCAATTGTTACATTGAGATAAACAAAATTACAGCCACTTTCAAAATTAATAACCATACCTACATTTTGAAATACAAATAATTTCTCTAAGGAAAAGCAAAGTTGAATTTGCATAGACAACTTCCCGAAGTTACTACTTGTTACTGTTCAGTAAATAGTCCCCAAGAAACCTACTTTCAAAATAAAAGAATCCAATTGTTCCATCTTTCTTTCCTGCAATTATCCCAACCTCAGATTTGGCATCATCATAATAATTTTTGCCCCCTGATAATCCATCTCAATTGGAAGGTACCATATGGGCCACATTTATTATCAAAACCAAATTCTTCCGGAGCAAAACATTTAAAGGTGAGATTAAATTTCAAGCTGCAATTTCTTTCTAACTTCCTGTCCACACTCACATCTATTTGCATTTCTCCTGAGCTGCTTCTGACCCATTTAGCAGCAGTTGATTAATTGTGACACTCACCCCCCCATTCTCAAGACAGCCCCAAACTCCTGCATAAACAGATCTCACAAAGTTTTTTAGCAACTCCTGCAGAATTGCTTTGAAGGAGAAAACTCAAAGCTCATCGTGGTTCTGTGGATGCTCATCTTTAGGCATAATGCAAAGCTCAATCTATTTTTTGTTCTCTGAATATTAGATTTCAGGTGGTGTGCAGCATAATCAAACAGACCATCCACATCAATATAAAAAATAATGACTTCCCAAAGGAATTGGAGCATTTGCCTCATTGACATCCAGCACCATAAACTAATAATCTTTAAAATGTAAATAAGACCTGAGTTTTACCACTCCACGTACCCCATGCAATCACCAGCCAATACATAAATCCAAAAGGACATTTACAAAATAACATGTAACTCATAATAAGCTTAGTATGGATTTCTGTTTATGCTAAAGGATGTGGAAGGAAGACAAACCAACCAGAAAAGCACAGAATCATTGGAAAACTGCAGCAAAAGCAGCCTCTGGAATTATACCCTGCACCAGTGCTGAGGAAACACCAGTTCAAGGAGACACAGCAGAATTGCTGCTCACACTGGAACACACCAGTCTGAACAGAAAGCACAGGAAATCTTATAAAGGGGGACTTGGAAAGGAGGAATATCCATCAACACCAGCACAGAGCTTCACTGGCATTACCTTCATCTGCATTAGGGGAGATTGTTAATATGTCTTCAAAACAATTAATTCAATCCTAATTGGGACTGAGGAAGCTCATTCTATCTTTTCTCCTAATACTGGTAGTTAAAAGGTGATTTTAATTGCCATAGTAATCAAATATAATGAAGAGCAAAACTGTTTCTGATTAAATAACATTTGCAGTCCCAGAAAGCTGAGTTCTCCAGCTCCTTTCCCCTCTCTCTGCCTCAGACATGCTCACAGAAGCAATGCTGCAAGGATTCTGCAGGTGTTAAATCAGATGGAACTCGTGGAAGGCTTCTCCTCCAAACTCATCTCCCTTAAGGAGAAAGAACAGTTCATGATGTGAACTGGGAAACTTCAGATCTGTAGGTGTGTGCATGAAGCACTCAAACCTTTCTGTGCCTCCAAACTTCACCAGGAAACTTGGACTTTTCACCTAATGCTAACAATTTTGATGTTTCTAGCACTTCTCCATATTTTTGCATTTATCTTTTAATGGTTTGGAATGTTCAGCAGGTTTTTTTATCAGTTTACATGTGGTGCTTATGGGGCAGCTCAGTTGCACAAAGCACAAAACCACCAAACTCAGTCAAGTGGTCTTCAAAACACTGCCAAGTGTGAGTTGCTTCATCACTAGGAATTACTCAGAACAATTCTCCATTTTGGCCACACTGGAGTCTTCTACAGTTACATAAGCAACAGATATTAATTTGAACAGTTCATTAATTAGAACTAATCTAATCTGGATTCTCCAGTGACCACTACAAAGTTACTTACTACACTTACAATGGAACTACACAAAAAGCTGGAAAATGCAGGAACCCAATTGCTCTGCCCTCAAAGGCTGCAGCACTGAGCTCAAATTGGACTCTGGGAGATCCAGAGAAAGAGCAGAGAGAGGGTGAGGTTAAAACAATCCTTTGGGAGATAATCACATTGTCAAAATGACAGCTTGAGAGGACATCTGCCTTCTTCCTCTGAGTCTTCTGTGTCACACTCACTTAGACAAATTTACAAACTATTTATATAAGCAGCAATGAGCACACAGAAGTAGCTGCATCAAGAAAAAAAAATTAGTTATTTGGAAAAAAAAAAGTCAATTGAATATCAATGTCATGGAATCCAGGGAGGATGGAGGTTTAGCCCTCCTCCTGCCACAGCAGCAGAGTTGTAATATGCAAAATGGATATTTCAATATATTTAGAAATAGGAAAAAAGATATTGTAGAAGTATTAAACTAACTTTGTGTCCCAGGTTTACATTAGTTATTTAAATGGCAGTTTTGGTGCATCAGGCCATGTAAAGACATTCATATATTTGCATTTTCATTAAGCAAAAGCAAAGTTTAACTTCAGTTGTATCAGGAAAAGTTATTCATGACGGAAAAACAAAATGCTGTCAGTGTAGAGTGGCATCTGTGCCAGTGCTCAGAGTGGTCTCCTCTCAGCTGCCTGAAAACTGAAGGGCTGCAGAAAAATCAAAGTGAGCTCTCAGGACTGAGCTGAGGCAATTTTAGAAGCTGTGACTTCAGCCCTTAACCCAGCCCAAGGCACCACAGCAGTGTCTGAGTGGGCTTTCCACCCTTTTCAGCAGCTCCCAAACCAGTCTGGCTTGCACTGGCTCCAGTGGCAGCTCAGATAAACTCCCTCTGGCACAGGGAGGGTGATCCAGGGATATTTGGCTGGTTCTTATCCCACTCCCAGAAAAGTGCCTGTCCAGATTACAGTGGACTTTTCTTTTGGGAGGTGGCAGATATTAAAGAAATATTAATCAAATGCTGAAAGAATGAATTGGAAAAGTCACATCAGAAACCTTCATTTAACTTCACAAAGCAAAGAAAATGTATTTATGCACCCCATGTTTGAATTTTGTATTTTGTGTATAGTTATACTGGAATTAGATTAATCTTTACATGATCTGATATCCATGATCCTAATTGGGACTAAGAAAGCTCATTCTATCTATCTTACTAATACTGGTACTGGTACTTTTTCTCCTAATGACTGGTCTGTCATCTTTAGAAAACAACTGATTTGTTCATTAGAACTTCTGCCACAGAATATTCCATGCAGTGACACTGCCAGTTCAAGCAAGGGCAAAGATAACAGGATTTGTGGTACCATTGCAGAAACCCTCCAAAAAGCAAGCAGCATTTTTCCCTGAGCAGGGCCTGTTAAATGGATAACAAGGACAGGTGTTTTTATAGCTGGGTCAGATTAGCACATTAGCACAAACTCATGGAAACTGAACAAAAAATTCCAAGTAATCTCTTGCCTAAATCCAATTTTGCCACCTCCACTTGCCTTCTGGAGGCAGACAGGTAGAGAATGAAGCCTGTATTTTACAACCCTCTGGAAATCTGCACAGCAACAGCACCAAGCCCACACCATTCCTTCCCCTTCCTTCCCTTCCTCTCTTCCAGGGTGGCCTCGTGTGAAATACAATATTCTCACAGCTGACAAGCTCAACACATTGCTTTTTCTCTGCTGAAATGTCACTCTGTGCTCAGGCTCCGAGCTCAGCTAGGTTTTCCAGCTCCTAACAGGGCTACTGGGAGAACATCCATGCTAACACAGACCCCCAAGCCCAAAAAGAAAGGCATTAATTGCCACAGCACCTCGATTATGGAGATGTTTACAGAATGAAACTAACAACAAAGCAAGTCAGACACTTCTTGGAAGTCAATCCATAAGAGAAAAAAAAATCAATTAAGTGCTACAAATGCAAAAAAGCCAATAATTCACATCAAAATGCCTTGAAGGGGACATTACAGGTAAGAAGTGGCAGACATGGAATGCCATCATCAGGTGGCTGGGACAAACCAGGATTTCCCATTTTGGAAAGCAAACTTTTTTTGAGCTTTTGGAACAGTCAGCAAGTATTTCCGACAGTGATCAGAAACAGCCTTCTGTCTGTTCCTCCTGAGCTGGCTGTGCCTGTAGCAAGTCCCTGTGCCAGGAAGGATGCCTCACCTTTGTTCATGTCAATCAGCTGCTGCTTCTTCTTCTGCCTCTCCAGCCTCTCCCGCTCTGCCTTCTCCTTGGCCAGCTTGGCTCTCTTCGTTTTCTCCTCCAGTTCTCTCCTCTTGTTGTTTTCTTTTAATGCCTCCTGCATCAGATGAAATGAATGTGAGTGTCTGTGCACCAAGGAAACCCCAAACAACCAGGTTAACATAGATCCTGAACCTGCAATGAGAGGAAAAAAACCAGGGACCTGACCCAAAACTTGGGAGCATCCTCAGAAATCTTGGAGGGAACTTAACAGCCCACATTATTTGTACACATGAGCATTACTGATCAGAACACTGGGAACTGAAACAGCTTTGCATTTATGGTGAAGGGAAAATAAGAACTTGTTTCAGCAGCAACTTGTTTGTATTTTTCCCTATTAAGATTGCACATCTGCCTCAAACCTGTGCCTTGCTCTTGGGAGGGATGAGTGGGGATGAAGCCAAGCTTCCACTATGATGGAAATTCAATTACAAGTGGCTGAAACTCAGGTACTACTAGAATTTAAACTACAATTCATCAAATTTTTTTTGTTGAAATAGCCAGTCTGGATCACTAAAATACAGAAAACACAGGAAAAAGAAATGAAAAACAGTTGAGTTTTTAGATTATGACTATAAAGTCTCTGAGATAGCTGGTTACACGAACTAGCAAATCACAAATCCAAGACTCCCAGGTGCTTCCAAATGCAGAATATTCATTCAAGCAAACATCTTTCAGTGGGCAAATGCCATTTCAGGAGCTTCCTGAGGTCGAACATCTCATTTCAGCCCAACCCTCACAGCTGAGGCCGTTTTGCAGAGATTTTGGACACCAGGCACTGGTGATGGGTCCATGGCCTCGCTGCAAACTGCACCAAGAACTGCACTCAGTGCCCCCTCACAGAGCCAGCTGCACCAGGAACACCTTTTCTTTCAGAAAAAAAGGGAACTAAAGGGCAAAATCAATGTTTAATCCCTTTTGCTTTTGGACAGTTCTGTCGCTGCACATTCAATCACACTTGACAGAGATTTCATTTTCCTGCAACTTCCCAGGCTGTAATGGAAGTAAATGCCCCCAATCTTGGGAGAGAAAGCAAATCTGAAATGTCATGCTTGCACTGGTAGCTCACTGCCATTGACACGCTGTGATTAGATCACAGATTCTGTCACATTTTCTACCAGGAAAACTACAGCAGACTGAACTAAACAAGCTCTAAAGTTATTTTATCTGGAAATTCTCTTTGAGCACAACTGTATGAGTTTTATCTGAAGGAAGAGTCTGTGGAAATTCAGACTGCACTCCATAAAATACAATGGATATTGAACCAGTGGTGATTAAGAAAACAAAAAGCCATTCAAAAGAAAGGTTTAATCTTCCTGAAGGACAGGAAGATAACAAAATACTGATAACTCTATGTGAGAGCACCCCTTTTATCTATCTACACCCATCCACCACCTGGAATGTACTTGCTTGTTATTACCTTGCATCAGGCAGTTGGACTCTTAACCATTTCATATTTGTTGTGCCATTTACTGCTCTACATTTAGTCAGGGTTAGATGAAAGCTGGAAAAAAAAGGCATTGGCAAGAACATACTCCCACCTGGTAGCAAATTCAGTGCAGCAAAATGAATCAAAAAGCAAAATAAATCTATGTTCATCTATATTTATAAATGTACTTGAATTAATTAACTGCCAACCAATTTGATGCCAGTTTCTCAGAATGAACTGATGATGAATGTAAATAAAGAGAATTCTCACTCAGGTGTACACTGGTTTCTGCAGCAGTTGCTCTGCCTCAGTTACACCACCAATCCTTTCAGTTTCCTTTTCTACAGTTCTACTGCAAAAGGGTTATTTTTCTCTCTCATGTGGCTTTGGATACTTCATTATTCAGTATTCCTCATTCTCCAGACTGTGGAAAAGCCCAACAATATCCAACACAAAGGGGATGTGATTCTGCCCCTGCATTGCCACAGTGTCACTTGGGCCCCCCCAGTATGGAGTTAAACATTAAATAAAATTGTAAGAAATCCCATGCTTTCACCTCTTTTTCCTTTGGCATGCTTTCACACTCCCCCAGACCTTTTCTCTTCCAAACATTTGAGTTGCAGTGGATTTCTTTTAACACAGAACAACGCTATTCCAGATTAATGGGGTGTTTTTCAAGTATCAAATGCCAGTGATCCCCTTCCTGTGTAGTTTTGTAGGTTAAATTACCCCAAAAGGTGAAGATCAGTTTGCAGACTGAAAAAAACCCAGCTGAATAAAAATCAGCAGTTTTGTTACTGCAATATAATTCCACAGTGACTGAGTACTTACTACTCTTCCCAGGTATTTACCACACAACTAAATTTATTCTCTAATTAAACTAATCTACCAGTTATAAATCAGACAAAGAAGCAATCCATTGGTAAGAATAAAAGCCTTCTCAACAGCTTGAGAACACATTTGGAAAAGTACTGATCTTGATGCTGTCTTCTGAAAACACACAAGTGCATGCAAAAAGGGAAATCATTTCCAAGTGAATCTCAGCTGACACAAATATTTAAATGCATAAAACCCTTTTATTGATGTGCTGTTCATGACCCTCTGTTATTCTGGTTGTTGCATAAGGGGCAAGCAGTTTTGCTAATTCAACAGCAAATTAAAAGTTAGAGAAAGTTTGAGTGTGGGTTTGCTTTGTTATAATAAAAACAAAACCAAATTATTGTCTCTCCTAGCAGAGAAACAGATTCAGCAAGGAATATTATCTCTTTTTAAGTGAGTTAGTCGAAGAGGCACATAGTTTGATGTTCCCCCTTGTGTTTATTAGGATTCACTGAAGTGCAGCTCTTGTACTCAGGACTGCCAGTTTACAGCCTAGCTTCCTTAAGAAGCAAATAAAAAATTAATGCATCTCTTGCATTCTGTACATATCTTAAGTTTTGACAGACAAACATATTCACACATCGACACGGTTGTAAATAGACTCTCAAAGGTAAATTATTAAAAACCAGAAGAAAGAAAACAAACTGTAATGCACAAATCTCCCTGGATATTAAAGATGCAGTTGGCTACAAAGCGGTCATGCACCAATAATGAGGGCTGCCTGGGATCCCTCAGGCCTCCCCAAATTTGCCTTGCAACTGCAAAATATGTCAACTGAAGTTCCAGCAAAATAATCTTCTTCAGTCAAAAGTCATTAAGAACAACAAACTCAGATTAACTGCAAGTTAATCTACAGAAATAAAGAGAATTTATATACAGCAGATTGAGAAATGTAAAAGAAAGAGCTTTCATAGGTATTGCTTGGAGGATAACACATTTAAATACATTGTTATCCCTATGAATATAACAGAAAAGAGATGTAACGAGCTGATATTAAACAGGAGCATACAAATTGCACTCCTGAGTGGGGGCCATGAAGCAGTAAATAGAGAAGATGAGGTTTGGAACGGTGCCTGGGGCTGGTGCAGCAGGGCCACCCCTGTGGCACAAATGTCCTGGCCTTGCCAGGACACATTAAGGGCTTGGCCAGTGGAGCTGTGGCTGCCTGGGCAGGCAGAGAGAGGGCTTTGCTGCTGCCTTTTCAGCTGGGATGCAAACCCACTGCAAACTGGGCAGCGATGTGAGGCAGAGGAGGCTTGCAGTGCTCACTGAGCCACAGATAAGGCTACCAATGAAAAGGTGCATGGTGTCAGTTAATTACTCGACTGTGTAAGTTGGAATCATCATTAAATAGCCCCTGAGTGGACAGGCTTGGGACTGTTTCCACCTCCAATCAATATCAGGATAGCAGAATAAACACACACACCTCGTTCAGGTTACTCCTGAAAGAGACACAGAGCTGAAGTACAGCCACACACAAACAAAACTGTATCTTTGTCTTCACGAAAATACCCCAAAACAAACCCACAACAACTTGAAAACCCCAGGAAAACAAATGTTGGCTGTTTGGTTACAATCCTAAAAGAGAAACCAAGGCCCAGGGCAGAGCAATTATTGTTTTGTTCCAAAAGTAATGCTTCTGGATCAAGGAAGAGACAAACCAATATTCTGGCACATTACCACGTGAGCACAATCCTTCAGATTTTTAACAAAAATTCACTCTAAGGTAAATCTGTAAGAACTGTTCATACAAAAGTCTGAACCCAGTAGAAAAAGTGAATTACTCTTTGTAACAGCAGGACCTTGAATGTGACCTGTTGAAAGGTTCCAAAGTTTCTGGGTAGAAATTCTCAACAGATTTTAAAAGAGGCTCTGAGCATTCCACACAGTGTAAAGACACAACACCATTAAACAACAAAATAAAACTGCCTGGGCTGGAAAGATTTTTGCAGGCTTCCTTAGAGACATGGTCAGTGGACTGAGGAAGGGAAGCATCCCAGAGGGTGTGTGGCATTACACTCCAAAGAAATAACACATGGGGAAAAAGCACACTGAAGGCACAGGCTCACACAGCTGCACTTCTTTTTCCTGAGGTTTCTTACACCTCCCACTTTGTGCTTCCCTCTGTGCTCTGCCAGGATTATCCAATGCCATTAGCTTGCCTGGATTCCTCTAAACGTGCTAAGCAAGCAAATATGAACTTAAGGAAGTGAATGAGCTGTAATTTACTCCAACATCAGCAAGCTAAATGAAGCTGCAATAATGCAGTGATCAATCTGAAATCACAATTAAGACAAATGTGGATTCCAATTATCAAATTATCTTAATAAGATATAGGAACAAACAGAATGATGAGACTATGTATGTGAAACAAAATATAGAGATTTTAGAGAGAAGTCAGGTTCACTCCAACACGTGAGAGCTCTTCAGAAGCAGCTGAGTGCAGGTGTTGGCATCTGCAGCCTGCACACAGCACCTCTGGAAGGGTCTCTGCTGGAGCCAGGACCAGGCCAAAGGGAGACACTCAGGGCAGGTAATGAAGTCACTGCTTTACAAGAGCTTTTCAACAGCTTCAGTTCTGCCACAGTCAAAATCCCAAACAGTGCTTTGCTTTCAGAGTGGAATGAGGATTCAAAATCCTCATTTGAATATTACAAACTTCCAAGATAATGCCTGGAAATAATGACATTTCTCAGTTGGACTCACTGCCACCAGCACTGAATATAAAACAAATAAATCTAAAGAAAACTTTTTAATCCTGTTACTTTCAAGATTAGGAAATTTAACTTCATGGTTCCCTTTAGACCATGTTTTCCCCTACTACTTTTGAAAATATTCTTTAATCAATGGCACCTCTACCCTGAAATAGGACATCCAATGCTTTTACCCCATCCACAAAGGCAACCACCTCAACAGAGAAACAACTTAGGACAGAACAAAATCCCAAATCTATGCAGTTATTGCCACACTCGCCAACACAGTGTACTTGAACTCAGTTTAATTTCTTTTATTACTATTTATTTTTACATCTTTTGGGGAGCTTCCAAGAGAAATGTCATCCTTGTGTTTTACATCATGAATAAAGCACTTATCTAGCAGCACTAACCCCTTGTAAATAAAGCTGAATTACTGCTCCTACGTGAATGCTTTTGCTCCTGATTCCACCACCTGCATCCTTTCCTAGCCTGGACCTAATTCCTCATTTGCTCAGCATAATGATTAAAACCTCTTCTGCTCAGCACTAGGTGGATGCCTGCACTCAGATGAGAATTTAGAGAGCTTACAGAAGGTTTGTATTTTGGGTTTGAGGCAGGGGGGGAGGAAGGGCTCGCTGTATATTGCCTGTTAATAAGGACAGGGTTTCACTTTTGATACCACCTCTTGGGAAATTTCGCTGAAGAAAATGCTTCTTGCTCATTATTCTTTATTTTTCCATAGCTTCCTGCTAGCTGGAAACTGTTATCTTTCAGACTGCATTAAAGAACTGTTACTTTTTAGGCAGAAGGGACAAAGTGTATTCCCAGACAAATAACCAGGGAGAACAATGAATAAACAGAGCCTTTCTTTTAAACCACTCCTGAATTACAAACTCAATTTATGAGTTTGAAAGCTGGGAATTTAGCCTGACTGTGCATTGTATTTCACAGTAAATCAGATGTTTATTATGTATTTATTTATGTATTGTATATTCATTGATTTCTATTACTGTAGCAAACGACCTGCTGCATTCCAGGGACATTTCAAAAAAGCCACAAAAAAACCCTTTCCTGAGTCACAGAGCTTGAAACTGACTTTGAAGCAAGTTATAAACAAACAAATATTAGGAAGAAGAAGAGGTCTCACAGGTACATTTATACTCAGGACACTGAATCCACTGTGGTAAAAACCGGTTTTTATGAAGGCAGCATAACAGATGTTCTGTGTCCTGTCTGGTACAGGGCATCAATCTTACAAAATCTTAAAAGCCCAGAGTAGTGGCCAGCAATAAAGAGTGTTCAGTTTGCTGATTATTTAATGTGTGCTCTCATTCTGGGGAGATTTTCAGTTTGTGGATGTTGCACTGCAGGGCACAGAGCAGCCATCAATCAATACCAGGGTTGATGCAAAAGGACAATTTATTTCACTGGTGTTTTACCAAACCCATCCCTCATTCTGCCAGCTGATGAGTGACTCACATCTGCCTAAATCCTGACTTTGCCAGAATACAACCCCTTTTCTCTAGGTACATTTCTCATGTACTTTGAGATTTAATTCCTTATTCAAAGAGCTGCATTTACACAAATGTGAGGGAAGCAGTCAGCACTGATAAAACTGTCTGCCAGGTAAAAAAATATCACTTCACTGAACAAAACAGCCTCTCTGCATTTCATACAACTACACCCACAAATGCCTCTTCCTGCTTCTGGTTTTTTAGACTCAAAATTCACCTTTAAGACTATCTGCATTAAAAGGAAGCCCAAAGAGCAAACAAAGTTTAAAACATTTAAAAACTGTGTAGGAACAAAGAACTGTTCCTCTCTAGTGCTGAGGTACATATTCCATACAACTTCCACAACCCACTCAGACTGAAAGCAGGTTTATGTCTGAGTGCAGATGGAGGCAGGACAGATCTGGTGGATGTTTTACAATCCTCTACCACCACCAAAAACAGACATCCAGAAAGTGACAGCTTGAAAATATTACAGGTCACCTGATATAAAGTGTGATCCAGCAACTTGAGGAACATGCATGGAAAAGAACAAACTGGCATCTTGCTCCAGGCAGCTGATAAATCATTATTTGATAAGAGCCTGATCCATTTGGGTTTGATGTTGGATCAGGTTGAGATTGTCCTCAAGGACAAACAAAATCTGTGTTTACCTTCAATGGAATAAAGGACTAAACCAATAAAAATCTAAAAAATACTTCTTCTTCAGAAGAGACCTAAGTATCCAAGAGATATCTTTAACTGCAAAGAGGAAAAGAAAAACAACCACCATAACAAAACCACCCTTTTTGCTAGTTTTTATTCAATCTCTCTGCAGCTGTCAGCTCCTGGAGAACAATACACCTTTTCCTTTGTTCTTCTCCAGGCCTGAATTTGACTCGTGTTCCATTGGTAAAGGAAAGTCATGCTGAAATACTTTACTTAATTCCTGGGATGCTCCAGCAATCTGAAGAACTTTTGAGCCTCTAAACTAAACTGGCTCGTGGCACAGGAAAGGAGCTTTCCAAGTAGACAGGCAATAGCAAGAACATAAAAGAATGGTGAACAGGAAGAAATGAGTTATCAATATTTATAAAATATTTGGAATTATACTTCAGCCAATTACCAAAATACTAAAAGAAGTTAATGGGAGCACTTAGAGAGAGCAGGAAGGTATTACAGCAATCTGAACTGGGCAAATTTAATATACATGAATGCTCTAGGGAATGTTTGGAGATATTCTCTAGCCTCAGTCTTATCTGATTGCTCCTGAATTCTTATCAGTAACTATTACTTTTTTAAAGTAAATCACACAGATTAAAGGAGTTTCTGCATATTTTTCCTCTGGGGAAACTTCTTGCAAGCATCAAAATGTTACAGAAAATCTTAATTCTTTTTTGTAATTTTTTTTTTCCCTTACAGAAAAAAAAAAAAAGTTTTACTGTGAACTTTTAATGTTCGCCCCAGGCCTTCCTCAAGTGTCTGGAAAAAATTAGATGCCTGAACAAGAACCTTTGTGTCACTAAAGTCTACAAGGTTCTGCTCCAGTGAATAAAATAAGTCAGTAAATTCTCCACAGACCTAATTACAATTACTGCCACTGCTGCCTGTGCCTGAACAAGTGCAGTGACCGAGGCACAAGTGATGCTGAGCAAAAGGAGGTGTCTCCTCAAACCACACAGGCCTTGGATTTCATATTTTACATTGCAGCACTGCTGGTTAAATTAATATCCATCACACTTATGGTTCATCCATTTCAGTACTGAGTAACTTTTTTTAAAATAGGCCTGGAAGATAAAAGGACAGATAAAATGATAGAGACCATAGCATCAGAGGGATATCATTAACTACTTAGACTCAACAGCTAGCATTGGAAGAATATCCTGGGAAAGTATTTTGTCCACTTTCTAAAATGATAAAGGAATGCCAGAAACCAGCCCTGCTTTTCTGGGAGCTCAGAAGGACTGTTTATGGTATGCATTTTCTAGTGAGAAAAACTTTTGCCTACCAGAAAGAAACCTTACACTTGGTTTGTCCACCGATAGTCCACACACCCAAATTTTAAACCCCAAGGAAGTCCATTAAAACGGATTCATTCTACAGCTGAAACATAAAGATTCAATTAAATTCAAAAATTTTAAAATTGTTTTCTAACTACCCACATCAAGGTCTCAACCTTATCCACAGTTAAGCTGTCAGGTTCCACACTGGAGGATCATATGTCATGACCAAAATCTAATTAATTCTGGAAATACTCACCAAGTTTCCTGCCATGGAACAAACCACAAAATTAGTGTAACAGAAAAAAACCAGAAAGACAAGGAAAGAATTAAAATTGGGACAAAAAAAAGATACAAGAAAATATGTAACAAGTTGCAGGCATCACTCACCAAAAACAGAGTTCTGAAGTTGCTCAGGTCACCAAAGAATTCTTCTATGCTTACTGCTTTGGGGTCAAAGGTGAAGTATTCTCCCAGATTCTCATACAACTTGGTCATGTTGTTGTGCATGTTGGACAGCTTCTCATACTGCTCTCGGGCACTCTCAGCAAAGCTGTGAGGTTTGGTTAAGGGAAATGACTCCAAGGCACAGTCCCACAGTGATTAAGGAAACAAAGCACATCAGAAAAGAGAACCCAGCACAAAGGTCACGACTGGAAAATGTGCAAGTGCTGCTCTGCTTCCAAACAGGACACATTTATGAATTAATATTGACATGGCTGCAAGTTCACACCAACATTTCCATAACATGATCCCTTTCCAACAGTGAAGATTTGCCTCTAACAGAGAATACAACTTGCTCTATAAAATTTGTAAATATTGTGGACATTTTGATTTGAGGAGATGAATAATTTTATAAAATGCATTCTGTGGAAACACACAGTGAAACTCACTTTGCTGTGAGAATCTCTGATCCCTCACTGCTCAGGTGATGTCCTGTCCCCCACCTCACATCCATATATTTTATATATAAAATGTGCATAACTATCAGTGACAAAATCATACAGTATGACAACTAATTTTCTTTGCCTTTTATTAGGAGATTCTTCTCTGTGGATCCCTTCCTACCCAGCCACACAGCTCGTGCCTCAGGCTGCCAGTATTCCCTGTATTCAGCTCACTCTTCTGAGGCACACTCTCAACTCTGTAATTTCACAGAATTTACAAAAATGAAATATCCACCCACCCGTCCCAGCAAACTGACAAACAGCTTTGAAAAATTATTAGTGAGAAAAACACCATGGAACAACAGAAATCTTTTTTTTCTTTCCTCGGGAAGTGTGGAAGCCTAAAAATGAGACTGAGATTGACTTTCATCCCAGCAGCCATCATTAAAAGTTGGACATAATGCTCTTAAACAGAAAAATGTGGTGCTTTTCTTCCCTACATGAAAAAAAAAGAATTTTTGAACAATTATTTTGCAAATAGAGGAAGGGTGCCAGCTAGTAAAGGAAATATTAGTTTGCCTTAAAGCAAGCACATTTCACTCTGCTCTTTTCTTCTGTGGGCTTGTTCAGAGCCACAAAGTCACAAATCACTGGGAAAACCAGAGCTGCTACAGGATTAAGCCAGTTCTGCTGATAGTGAATTGAGGCTGATGAAAGTGTTTGCTGCACATATCAAACCCCAGGAATAAAAACATGAGTTCCTCCCCGCGTTACAGAAGCGCTGCCGCCCGGCTCCCCGCGGCTCTGCCGTGTAGCAGCTCCCATCCCCGCGGGTTCTGATTGCTACCACAGCAGAGCTCCTGCTCCAGCCTTCCCAGCCCTTCCCTCCCACTGGAGAGCTGCCTGCTGTCCCTTTTCTAATTGCACAGGCTCCCTGCAAAACAGCAGCCAGCCTGCAAACCCAACAGGGCACAGAGACACACAGCAAAATCGGGACAAAAATCCATTTCTTTCTGACATGAGACTAAACCCAACAGTGATGCTCCAGAAAACAGTCAGCAAATTGCAGAATAAAGCATGGAAATTCACGTGGATGTTCTACTGATAACACTTCTGTAGCATCTGGATGCTGCTGAGTACCTAAAAGGTACAAGCCACATGCAAGCACAACAAAAAAGGAAAGAAATACCTTCCCTTAGAAAGAGGCCTAATATTCCACCTGGATTTTCCCATTTTAATCAATTAGTGAGGACATAAACAGTCATTTAAAGGGTTCTTAAAAGCATGATTGAGAACTTTACCAATATAAATTTTTCCAGGCAATCCTCTCTTCTTGCCTAAAGCCTCAGTGGTGTAAGAGCAAAGCTGGTAGCTCGTAATGTTCATTTAGGAACAGAAACCAACCCTGTGATGGACATTAATATATAAAATCAAGATTCTGAAAGAGTAATATCTGCCTGAATAGTGCCACTATAGCAGTGGAAAGACCTCATTCTCAGTTTATTGAAAACAAGTTTAAGGTGCTTGATCAGAATTTCAGGCTTGGACTGTTGAGTTGCTCATCTCAACAGGATAAACCTGGTACAGCTCAGTCTTCAGTGACATTTAACTGCACAAAAGGAAATGAAAGTTTAATGGCAAGAATACATTAAATAGGTAATAATGGCACATTACTGAATTATTAAGCACAGTCTAAAAATTTCAGAAAAACATGAATTTCTTTAGAGTCAGCAGATTGCTGTCATGAGCAACTCACCAAACATACTAAAAAGAAATACAAATATATATAAATGTACAAATTGATTTTGTGAATCCTTTAAGAACAATTGTACATAATATAATACAAAATCAAAAATGACTGGAAAGTCTGAAAAGAAGAAAAATACTTTGACAATTCCAGATTTGCAGCCAATTCTTGGAGACAAAGCTCCCAGTTCTCCACTCACACTGCACATTCCCATAAGAAATAACAACAGTAAGCACTAAAAATCCCCAATACTGCTACTGAAAGCAGAAGATATTTTAAAGCACCACTCTAGAAAATTACACTATGATTTCAACATCATTATTTTTTATCTGTTAAGTACCACAAGTCAGAAATATCTTTAACAGATGGCCTGCAGGACAAGGGGATGCCAGCAAGATGCATGGATGGGATGAGCAAAGAGAGAACTGAGTATTTCAACTGGGCTTAGTTCTGAAGAAGACAAGTCAGAGCTGTAGAGACAATGGTTCCCAGTCACAGACCATGCAATATGACCAAAGTTACTGGCACACTTTATATGCCTCACCCAACCCTTCTTCTTAAAAGCATTAGTAGCTTAAAGCATCCTCTTGAAATGCATTAATTCAGCCAACAGAGCAATTCCAGGGGAGCAGAGCCAGATATGTCTACACTATTTCATGAAAAAATTAGTGAGGAATCAAAGGTATCTCGACTTTGTGTAACAGCAATACTTAATTCCAACAGTTTTCCTGAACAGAGATTTAACCTTTACTGAGTGCTCATTTGAAAACCCTAAACATGGTTTCATTCTCACCACTCTAAACCAAACCAAAAATGACAGATTTTTTCACTAACAAGTCTAAAGGTGCTTGTTCAGGTAGGAGAAAGTACTTTATTCAGAAGCTGTTTTTTTCCACATAACCATATTTCTTAGTTTCTTTCATAACCTTAAGAAAATTCTATGCCAATACTTCACTGCAGAAGCTTTTAGGTACCCCATGCAAAGCCTAAAATAATTGAAGCAATCAATGGATGGAAACCTTTACTATGCTGCTGTGCTTCCACTTTATGTCAGAGATAAAAAAATCACTAATTATGGGAGAAATTATTTCTTTAAGACCATAGGAGGACCCCTACCTTTACCATTCCATGTTTTCTACTGGCTTTTCCCATTTTCATAGATGAAAAATGAGACCAGAGAAATCAAGGTTGAAGACAATTACCACCAAGTTGGTAAATTTACTAAAAATATTTCAACCACACCAACTGCATTCCTGCACTTCAGAACTCTTACAAACCATTGCAGAGCAGGATTCTGCCTTGAGGAACCATCCCTTTTAACCAGTTAGGAGAGAAAGTTTGATTCAGCAGTGTCATCTTTAATGAGGGATGCACAAGAGCTCTCAGTTTCTAATCTCCCAGCTCATTCATAATAGAGCATTCTTCGAATTGAACTGCAGAATTACAAACAGAACTTATTAACTGAAGACAGAAATTCAGCTTTAATAGCAGTAAGTCATTTACACTGATGGCTCTATTTTCACCTGCTATCAGGATGTAAACACATGCTAACAATTTTATCACTCACACTACATCCATAATGCATCTCTGTGACTGCACAGCAGCCAAAACTTCTGGAGCATACACAGATAATTATGAATCACAATTATACCCCTAATCTTTTCTTCCTGTTGGAAGCCTTTGCAAAAACAAAAAACAGAAAAAAAAAAAAAAAAAAAGCAGAAATCATCATTGCAGTGCACTTCTACCCAAATTAGAACCCAAAGAAACCAAGATCCATAGCAGAAGCCCCACTCCCCATCTGTGTACACCAAATCATGTACTTCTGAAAAGCTTAAAGATTCCTTAATAAAATACCCATAAAAAGCTCAGTGTGAGAATTTCTTTCTCATTACAAAGCAAATTACCTCATCATTCAGCATTTGACAGAACAGCTCAGGAAAAAACCCAAACAAACCAAAACACAAAAGAACAGTGGATTCTGAGCTGTCTCTGAGCAAGGAGGGCTATTCCTCTCCCTTTGCTCCATTAGTACCTGAAATTATCATTAACTATCAGAAAGGTGTAGCACAACTGCACTCCTTGTAAAAAGACAGGATTTCACTGGTTTTTGTGTTCATGGAAATGAAGCACAAAGATCATGACCATCCAAGAACAACCCTGGCTGTGACCTGCTCCCTGTCCCAAAATGTCAGAATCCCACTTAGGTTCATGTTAATTAAGATGAAGCTTTCTGACTTGTCCCTTAATGGCTGTAAAACTTTCATCTTGGTAAACACCAAAAAATCTGTCAGTGTTTACTCACTGCCAGCTCTAAGCAATCACATCAATTCCTAACTGCAGCAGTCAGACTTCTCAATAATGAAAAGACAATTTCCATTGATTCCACCACACTGCTATGCTCAGGAGAAAGCTTTTGTCAACATCATTTCAATATTACTTTTTTATTTATACTTCTGTTAACAAGCACACAAAGATCACTGCTCATTTCTCTGCAAGTCCCAGGGGAAGTGTCCGGGTAAAAACTGATAAACGAGGGCTACTTTAGAAAATATTCAGTCCAAGGAGCAAACTCCACAGGCTGTTTCTCAAACTGTTTTATACTGGGAAAGTTGGCTCAAAGATTGAGGGTGGCAAATTAGGAATTTCCTGTGGTAGCCAAAAGAAGAAAACTTGAAAAGTAAATAAGAGCACTTGGCTCTCCAAAGAGAACGCAAAAGGCAAAATTTCTAAAGCCACAGGCTCCAGAGAGGTAAAGATCTTATCTAAAAAACAACCCCAAACCACTCCAAAATTAGAGCTAGGCATTAACCTAAATTAACCTGAACCACTTGTGGGTTTTATTATTCAAAGAAAAAGAAAGTTGATGACCTCAGAAGGTTTCTTTCCATAATTGTGACAGGGAAATACCTCCTGAATTCCATACTCCCATTTTTAGGGGAGGACAGAAAGATCAAAAGAGTTTTTAAAAGCTCTAAAACCCTGAAAGCAACCCAAACTTTTCATCCTGGCAAAAGCAAAACTTTATTTCCACTGATGAAGTCACCAGAATCTTCAGACTGCCTGACAACAGAAACCATCTAGTTCTTAACTCTCATTTGGGGTATCCTGATTTTTAAATGATTCGAAGCAGTATGAAGATCAGTATTTGTAGCTATTTTTCCAAACTCAAATCTCTTATTTTTTTCGTGGTGGCAAACAATTAATCACTATTCCTGCATTAATTAGAAGGCAACACAGAAAACATGATACTCAAGCACATATCAAACAGAAAATGTTGCCTGAGTAATGGATTTGTAGCATCCCTTCCCTGGAGAACAATTAGATAAAAATCTCTTTAAATGAATAAAAACAAGAGAGAAAACAACAAAAATGTAGCCAGTACAAACAAAATGCTGTTGTAAAATTTGTTTTGCATATTACATTCAAATTAGTGGAGACTGCTTCAAACATCACAAAGTGTTGCCACGTTCCAGCAACAATAAAAAAGTGCTGAAAGGTACTTGAGCAGAAGCCTGGCCACTCCTGGAAATAGGAGATGAGCTTTGGATCACACAATCAGATGCCTCCAACAATAATGACAGCTTTGTGTGCCCTGAATTTTTCCCAGAAACTGCAGCCACGTTCCCTCTCTTTGATCAGGCAGCTTTGCCTCCCCTCAGTTGGGTTTCATTAAGGGAGGGCTGTTGGAGCTGCACAAACTTCCATCAGGAGATCTGATGGTTCCATCAGGGAGAGGAAGTTTTTGGGAAAGGCTGGGGAAGGAAAACAGACATTGCTCCCTGTATTTCCTTTAGTGCTGCAATGTCACAAATCCTCAATTTCTTGTTTTGAGAAATTGCTGATTGGGTGATGCTTCAAGAGCCCAGATGTTCCAAATCAAGGAGGAAAAGGAATTTTATGTCACCTGAGGGAAAAAACCCAACACAGAATAACTTTATTCAAATTGAGATTTGCTTAGTGAAAACAACTGCTCTAATGAAGTGTTCACAAACCCAAGGAGAGGAGAAAATGAAAGTGGAAGACTACACTAAAATGAGTTTATTTTGCACCTAAGTAACATTTTGAATACCAGGTGCCTACATAAAACCACACATCAGGTATGGTGTGAGTGAAGTGCTGTAGGTCCTTCCCCTCCTCTTTTCTCTCCAGAAATGGTTCCACATTTTTGGGATTAATACCTCATTGGGCAGTTATTTGCTAGAAGTTCACCACTGCCTGCACACTAACAGCCTTGTCCCCAGTGACTGGGATTAAACCAAGGAAAGGGAAGTTATCTCTCAAAATTCCATCTCAGACAACAGACACTTGGGAATATTCCTTAAACAACTGCTCCGGCCAGAGGGAGAAGCCAAGAGCAGAACCACAGGGCAGTCAGGATCTGAAATCAAGGTTCCCTTTACTCACAGGCTCCTCTTGTTGCTCAGTGACATCCTTCTCCTCCAGAACACTTGAGCTTTAAAAACAATTTTTCTATTTGGAGTGTGGAGAAGTGTGGAGGGGAAAAAGCAGCTCCACCACCAGCATTTTGCTAAGGCAGTTTCTCAGGACAGTTTGATTTTGGTATCTAAAGTTGCAGCTCCAGGGATTTATAGAGTGCACTGTCCCTTCAATTTCTGAGTTTAAAATAAGCATACAATAATTAAAGGATGGACTTCAAATGGACTATCACTCTAATAAAGCACAATCCTTTACAAAAATATCTTTCAGTGATCTGATTGAATACAAACTTAAGGATGAAAGCCCAGTTTCCCTCAGGCAATGATTCACAACCAAGGAGCCATTAAATTTCTGTTGGATGCACAGAAGTAGAGTTCTGCTCATAGAATTTTATTCTTTGGAATCTTGCACATGATTTTCCTGCTGTATAATTCTCATGTGCTATGCAGACTGCTCTCAGGAAGTCTCTCTGTCTCTCTCCCCAGCCAGCCAACAAAAGCTGTTTTTATCCTCTCCCCCTTCCCTGTCCCCAGTCCTCTCTCGATGTCCCTCAGCTCTGCAGCACAATTTCAGGTGCTGTCCCCTCCAGGTGCAGAACAGAACAGAGCAGAGCTCCCTCCGGTGGCACAGCCACATCAGCTGAGGGATCCAACCAAAAATGCAATGCACATCTCTGACCAATTGCCTGCAATTAAATGTGCACAAGTTCACACTGAAATTTACAGAATATGTGCTTTCCAATAAATAAAAATTAGGAGTATAAGCAACTGGAAGTTCTTGACTGTCACAGAGCTACACCTGTTGCCATCACTGTGCCTCCCCATTTGATATTCAGCAGTTTCTTCCTCTATTCACACTGCAATGGAATGCACAGATGATTTGTACACTTCTGTTCACAGAATTCTGACTGTAACCCAAAATGAAAGAATCAATATCATCTTATGTCTCCTCATATCAGGGCTTTCCTTCATAAAAAGGAATGAAAATCTGAAGGTAGAAATAAACTGTCAGAGAAAATTGATACTGAGCTTTGCATAACACAATTTTCCTTCATAATGTTCCAAAGTTCTTGTATTTTAAACTATTAACTTTATGAAAACTCTGCCTCAGTGCAGACCAGTGGAAATACAAAGGATCATTTTCCAAAGGGATTTGTCAATTTTTTTTTTAGTGACATCAAGTAGCTGTGAGAGAAATGAACATTATGCAATAAAACATGACACATTATTAGGTGCTTTTCAAACTCAATCCAAGTAAAGATTATACCTATATAATCCTATAGTTATCACCTGGAACACAGTGAGCATTTTCACTTTGCTTTAAGATGGATCACAGAGGAAAAAAAATAAATACTATGTGCTGAGAAAGGGAGGGGAAAGCTCTTTAAAAAGCACTGTTGAGTGTGGCTAGGAGAGAGATTTAATTCTTTCTGCACACATCTGAATGGGGGGGAAACAAGGAGAGAAAACCCCTTTAAAGAGCAACATTAATGCAACAAAAGAAAGAGTCCCAGCTGACCCTGAGAACCCAGATGAACTGGGGAAATTCACCATCTGGGAAAGTTTAAAAAAGCTTTTATTACACATGACTGAGGGCATATAAGCACAAAGTTTTAAGTTAGTCCACAGATTCAGTATTTCTATTTAAAAAGTCAGGATTTTTCATGAAGATGAATTACTAACATTTTTCTTTCCTATTTTTTTTGTCTCTATATACTTCTCCTTTTACTTTTCCTCCCCCCAGACCTGCTCACACGTATTTCTGTGAGATCCCATCACCTTCCAGCCTTACTTCCAACTCTGTCCAACAACTGGCAAACTGACCTGACTTCTTTGGTGTACAGCATCTATAAAAACATAAAAACCATGAAATCAACACCCAATGCCACCTCTAGGCACCAAAATAAAGAAGACACCCTTAGCAAATATTTAAATTAATTAATTTTACTTTATGAGGAACATATTGTTTATACTGCATTTCCTACTGTGTTTACCTTCTGGATTTTTACCTCCTAAAAAAGAGCAGCCAGTGCACCATTTGCCATGAACCACATCCTCCTCCCAGAGGTACAGTCCATCACTGGTTTTCTCCATTATAGTGTCCCACACCTCTCCAAAGTTTCTCTCACACTATCAGGTCTTGATTCCTGATCCACAACCCTTCAGCATTTCTCTTCCTTGTTTGTGCATTATTTACTGATTCTTTTAGCTGGTAATTGAGCTGATGGATTAAATTTTGTTACAGGCTCTCTCTGAAGCAGGTAGACAAAAATGGATTTCCCAGCAGCCCCTGAAGAACCTGAATGATCCCTTATCCTGCTGAACATATTGTTTCCTCTCACCATGCTGTGTTCATACCCTTAAGGCAGCCTGTAGTCTGAGGCTCATCTTGTCTCAAAGCAAATCAACAATTTTCACATTACTGGTCAAGCACTGAAATGCTGATTTACTAATCTCTCTCTGTTGGCTTCTATCATGCTTTGTTCATAAAACAATGGAATATCTCGTGATCAATTATGCAGGCCTGGGTAGAATTCCTTTCCCAGCAATGGGTATAAAGATATTAAAACACATAGATATAATAAAGGGAATAAAGCCAGGTACCAAGCAAAAGCCCAGCAAAAGTACTGTAAAAAACCCACATTAGGATAAAAATAAACATCTGGAATCCTGCCAGATGAGACCTGGGCAATTTAAAGTTTTTCAAATTCCATTTCACTAAGCAACACACAGGCTCCATCAAATTAAACAATTCACATGAAATATCTAAACAGCACGTCTGGTACTTGATGGTCTGCAGTAAAAACAGACTCACAATTCTTCTGATGCTTAGTGCACCACAGAGGAAAATACAGAATTTCAGAATACCTTAAGGAAAGTTGCATACTTGGTGTGATTAAAAAACCACACACACACACAGAGAATCACCCACGTTCATCCCACAAAGCTTCACCACGGCTCATTAAAGCTCAGAGAGAGAGAGAGGCAGTAAAACAAAGGAGGGGCTTTAGGTTTGGAATGGTTGGGTGGTGCTCTGGTCCAAGATAAACCTGCTACTCCACATGCTCTGCAAGAAACCCTTGTAATGCAATCCCACCCTGACTTTTAAACCTTTCAGATTTACCAGCAGACAGACTGAATCCTTTCCAGCACTGTGTCTCATGCATCTCTCAGTATTTACTCAGAATAAACAAAGCAGGGGGCAGAAAAATGAAGGCTGTGACTGCTCAAACCCTCATTGCTCAGCCCTCTCCTACCAAAGAAACGTTCACCTTACCCTGTCTCTCAGAAGGGAAACTGGACTTGGCCAAGCAGAAGGAGATTAAAGTTGTTTTTCCACAAGGTTAAACTCATCTTTAATTGGGAAGTACCTAATTCTGCAAGGGTTACAGCTTAGTAACCATGCATGCTCAAAGCACAAGAGCAAATGAAGGAAAAGCAGTTCCCATTACTTGGCCAGTGTGAAAACCTGCACAGCAATTCTGAAATTAGGTTTGTAATGGGATCATGACAAATTGATTGATCTTCCCCCCACTCAATTGAGAAAGATGATTATTTGGGACAATAATTAGCAACACTGGCATTTACTGTCTTACATAAGGAACCAAACATAACTGGTTTCAGTCATTCTAGTAGGACAGCGAAATTATTCACCTTTTTTCAGAGATAAATTTTTGTAAGTTAACTTTGTCCAAAGATTCAGAGCATTCACCTGCTGCCCATCCCAGCAAACACATGGGGT
Source organism: Rhipidura dahli (assembly GCA_013399225.1). Taxonomy (NCBI): domain Eukaryota; kingdom Metazoa; phylum Chordata; class Aves; order Passeriformes; family Rhipiduridae; genus Rhipidura; species Rhipidura dahli. The sequence goes on along the minus strand of VXAC01003307.1, from coordinate 2,976,454 downwards.
AATGAGCTGCAGCTCTGGAATATTCATCTGCAGCAGAATCAGCACATTTAACCTCACCTTAATTCAATTATGGCTGTTGACCTTCATGACAAACACCCAGTCACACCAAATGTGACACTGGCCATGCCAATACTTCAAAGCCATTTTAGTGGGGGAATTTTGGTTTTGGTTTTTTTTTTTTTTTTTTTAATTCCAGGGTGAAAAATTAGGTAAATGAAGGGATTAATAAATGCCACAGAGGACATTTCTCAGTGGAAATCAAATGGAATGGCAACAGTTCTATCATGACCACCAGTGAACAACAACAGGCTCACCAAATAAACAAACAAATAAATTTCAGCTTCTGGGATTGTTTGTGTGAGTGCTGTTGAGGACTGAGAAGTCAGAATGTGTTGCTGATGTTGAGCCCTGTAACTGCAAAAGGTCCTGGCCACATTTCTGACCTGCTGATTATTTTATTTTTAAACTGGTGCCTATAAAAAGGCAGCTCTGCACACAAGATCATTTATGTGCTGGGGAGACACTGTCTCCAAAGACTAAGTAAACAACTTAAGTACATTTGAGCTCAACAACATCAAATACTGGTGGTTTTTTCCCCTATAGCTTAATAATGTCAATTGAATATACGTAACTAAATATAGCCCAAATTGCTTGTAATCTGATTTTTAACTTGGCAGGGTCAGTTCTTCAATAGGATTCCAACTGCTGAGATGCCAGGAGCTTAAACAATTAGCAATGCAAACATGGAGAAGGAAAACTCTGCTCATTCACCGATGCCCTGAATTTCCTAAAAAAAGCCTCTAATTTGGAAAAGAAAAGCAGATTATTTGTACAAACTAATTCTTCCTATCTTCTATCGGCCTGCTTTCAGCAGAGGGATTTTCTGCCAGTGCTGATGAAATCCAGCAGCCCCTCAGATGTACTTCTCAGAATTACAAGCACGAGCAGTTTAATCAAGTGTGTCTTGGTTGCTGTGGCAGCCCCATTTAAATATCAGGCGAGTGTTAGAGATAAAAGGTTTTTAAATGTAACCTCTCAGAAAATGATACACTGTCAATTTCCTTTTCAAAAGTGCATTTTAGGGATTCTTTTCTTGCATTTGGGGCAATACAAAATAATGCAAATCTGGGGCACACAGACTCGGGGGCTGTCAAACAGCCAAGCAAATCACTGGAATCTCAAATCTAATACCCAAATCATCAATTTAGCTGTCTTAGAGCTACAAAAACTTAGAACAGAGCGTCCTAGATGCAAAATTTAACACACACCACCCATGTGATACTTTTTTCTTTGCTCACATTAATCAATTTGCATAAAACCCCACTGAATAGGTAGTGCAAGGTGGCTATTCTTAAGAACATTTTATTAACTCATTACCAATCAATTCAAATTGACATAAGTCTGCAGCAGAGCAAAAAAAATAACCACAATTCTCTTTTAGCCAAGAGGCACACTTGCAAATGTTTTCAAATGTCATTTTTGTAGACAGCAAGAAAGAAAACTTTATACATGTATTGCAAGAAAAGGCAGATCTATCAAACTCTTCTGAGGTTTATACGTGAGCTGGAATTGGAAAAATCACTGAATGGTTCCCTCTTGCAGCTCCCAAAGCACTGAGAAATGCCTCTGCATTTAAATCCACATTTAAATACATTCAGGCAGAAGATAGTTACTTCAAAGGTAGGGACATACATAAAGGCCCCAGAAATGTTTCCCTGTGGGGTTATTTGTGAGAATTCCCTGTTTATGAGCAACTTCAGATATTAATGTACATTTTCTACAGAAATTAAGACACCATTACATCTCAAGTTCCAAAACCAAAACCAGGCTTTCCTAAAAAACCACATCTCCCAACACTTGAAGGGAATTATTCTTCCCTGGGAAGCCAGGAGGAAATCCCAGGTGCAGAGGGATGCCAGGAGTGTTCCTGCCACTGCCACTCTCCCAGCACTCCGGGGCAGGGTGGAATTGCTGCCCTGCTGCTCTGCCCCTGCCAGCAGCACAGCTCCCAGCCCTGTGCAGGTGCTGAGATCCTGCTCTGGGAACATCTGCTCCTTCCCCAGGGACAGACTCTGCAGTGCAGCTCCTCTGAGAGAATCACCAGTGGATGTTTAATGCACATTAAATACTGAACATTCCCCCTGCATCAGAGTCCCCCCCACCTAAAGCAGACTTGTCCCCAGACCATTTCTGTACAAGTGAGGTCCATCAAGTGGGGAAATAAACCCCTCCTATTTAGCTGTGAAGCTGTAATGGTTATCAGACAGAACTAGGAGCATAAATGCACATCAAGTGAGGATACATGCCTTTCAGGAAGGCAGCTTTTTTATTCCATAAAAAGGATTCTGTTCTAATGAATGGTGTGCCTTACTGGAAATTAAAATTAGTTCACAAATTGCTGCTGTTCCATTTAATGATAAGATGAATGCACAGTGCTTGGAGGTTTTTTTTATCTGCAGTAATTTTTGCTCTTTCATTCATCGTTCTCTTAATTTTGCAATTCTTTAAAAACAAGCTTTTAATTCTTCACATGTATGCAATCAGTTAGAAAACCCATGTGGCAGCATTTAGTGCTCTGGTAGGCCAAAGATTCTAACAAGTTTAGGAATATTAATGTCTCTTATTAGGGTAAATGACACAGCTGGAAAGAGAAAAGCCATGCAAGGTCTCTGTTTAAGGACACACCAGGACATGCAGGACCCTTGGCAGGAATAAATTCATGTCAGATTTTTCATAAAATATACACAGCCAAAGTCATTCTTCTCCAGGTAGCAGGATAACAAAAAGCACTAAACCAGTGACCAAATCTGCCCCCTCACTCTCCCCCTTCTCCCTGGAACAGTGTTCAAGGCTCCTGTTTATTTTCTAGAGGAATAAACTTTTGTCACAGAGTGTGTGTGAGATCTTGGAAAGGGGAAAGGACTGGTATTTATTATTTATGTATTTATGGTTTTAAATCAATATTAATGTTAACTCTGCACAACTTTTCATTTGGTCCCTCTGAAATTGCTTTTCATTCTGTTGTTTTCAATCTTTGTTAATAACATTTACATTTCAACTCCATTAATCTGAGTATCCTTCTCAATTCCCAACTAGACATCCATGTTTTAACATCACTGAAATCAGCGTATACACCTACAGCAAGCAAATATAAAATTCAGAGTTCTGCACCTTGAAAAATATCTTCAATTAGAGGCACAAACTGAAATAAAACCAGGAGTGAAAGCCAGATTTGGCACAGTCTGTAATTACTTTTCTAAACTGTTGAATCAGACTCCCCAGTGCTGCATGCAGCAGGGCTAATTATAGAAGAAACCTCTCCCATTTAAAGCTGAATTATTTACAAATTCATCTTCAAGTGAAATACAAATCCAGCCATGGATCACACCATGAAGTTGTTTCAGGAATCACACATAAGTTATTTAATATAGCCAGAAACTCAGAGAAGGAATAATTTAATCCCTTTATTTTCTTCAGCCACATACACCGAAATGCAAAACTGTATGTGCTAAATAAAAGACTGATTTAGTCAAGTAAAAAATTGCCTTGCTTAGAAACAGACCAAGAAAAAATCCAAAATGAAAATATAGGTAGAATTTCTATTCATCTTTTTGTCACTCACTGTACCAAAAGCTTGTTTGTTAAAAAACAAGTTAGAAAAACTAAAATTACTTAAATTCTTTCACAGAATTTGCTTCTATATCATGAATTAATGAATTCATGATATAGATGAATTAATTTAATGGATTTATATAATGAATTAATTTCATTATTATGAATCAGTATTATGAATGGTGTTTCTCCTGTCAGTGGCCTCCTTCCTTTATTTGATACTCCAAGCAGGATTACTCTCACATCCTCTGAAGAAACTCATCCACAACTCCTGGTAAAGAGCTTTGTTTATGACAGGAGCAGCAAAGAGAAACTATGCCTTGGATATTATAATTCCTGCATCCTAAAACTCTACTGAGACACATCTCAAATTTTCTGAAACACTCAGAGAGATGCTCAGCCTGAGATTCTGTAACTTTCTCATCTCTCTATGTGCCATCACCAACAAATCTTCAGGCAGCTGACAAAATCAAAGAAATACACACTGCAGACTAGGGTGTCAGTTTTACACCCTCAAAAATTATTCTTCAATCTAGTAAAAACATGGGAGTGTAGAAAACTTCAAAATATTCAGTGATAAGCAGAAACAAACTTGATCACTTGATATAACAGGAGATGACTTTCTAAAGAAGAAACACACCCCTTATCAGGTCATCTCTTAATTATGCAAACACAAATCCTGAGGTAGAATCAGCTCATTTCTTACAGGCTTATCTCTTTTGTCATGCCCCCAGAGTCCCAAGGGTGCCAAAAGCTGCCAGGCATGCACAGTTCTGGGGGCTGTTTCAGTTGCAGGAGTTGGTAATCTCCCTGGGAATCAACATCCATGCACTGGAGCCAGGCTGCCCTGGACACTCAATTCATTTCCAAACGTTTCACAGGATCCTCCTATTTTTGCCAGTAAATACTTTTTTTTTTTTTACTCTTTTGAATTGTCAAACAAACTTCCTTCTCTAAGAAATTCAGTTGATAAGCTGCAGAGAGAAAAAAGTTAAATATTTTATCTACCTGGCTCTTTTTTCTTGCCAAATCATTTGAGTGATGCCAATCATTTCTATAAGGAAATACAGAGATTGCAGAATGAAAATGCAGCTGAAAAGTAATTTCTATAACGTGGAAAGCAGAGGTGTCAAACTTAACAAGAAACAACAGTGGCAGAGGTGCATTTCAGAAACTGGTTACAGTTATGAACAGGAGTGGGGCTCTGAATTCAGCCTCTGCACAAGGCACAGGACAACTCCAAGGCAGTACTGGAAGTTTTTCTGATATGAATGCTTCTCAGGGCAATAATGAGCTTTGTTTAACAGCACAGCTGCTACACGTGATTACCAGCAGCAGGTCTCTTACCCTCACAAGTAAGACAAGGTGAAAGAGAAGATGTAGGGAGTAAGAAACAATTTTCCACTTAGTCAGGAGTTGTCTCCCTTAAGCTACTTTCCTGCAGTCTTGTCAGGAACTTAAAATAAATCCATACAAAGAAGATATTTAATATCTTCTTGTGAAATTCTGTCACTGGCTCCATTCAGATGGTAAATCCTGCAAAAACCTGACTTTGCACAGACACAGCAGTGGGGAGCAGCTCTTCACTGCATCCACCCACCAAAGGTGATGAGCAGCTGTGAGCAGCTCTGAGCATCGATCCACCCCTCATTCTTCCCTCTGAAAAACCCCAAACCCCACCGTTTCTGTCATGACTTCTGCTGCAGCAAGAAGGGGAAGGTATCACAGGAGCTATGTGAGCTTCTGTAATGCACAGTGACCTTGGCCTTGCCCTGCACTCCAAATGCTCCCACAGCCACACATTTGGGCACAACAGAAAACTGGGGATTTCTTTTTTTTTTTAATTCCTTTTTCTTTGTCTTAGCTGCAATTTTGTGAACTTCTTGTATCTACAGTGTACTTTTTACTTGAAACTTTTGAATGAAATGAAAGCTGGATATACAGAAACAAGCTAGACAGACATCACATTACAGACTGGCACAGGTTTTACTTGGTAGTGCTCGAAGAATCCACAGTTTCTGTTCTCTATAGAAATTAAAGGACAGAACACTTTTGAGTGAAAAGAAATGTAAATATTTCTCTAAAAATGATGGCAAAAAATAACCTATAACCATTAACAAAGTGAATGCTCTGGCCTTCAAGAAACACCCTATCTGGACCTAAATAATAAATATATCAACTTCACCGCTGGTATTTTTCTAGAATTGATTGAATAATTCTTTCAGACAGAAAAAAAAAATCCCCACACTGAGTTTATGGCTGCTCACTGTAACTACTTCCTCTGAGAAAGCTGTCAAGCTGCCCCCTTGAAATCTGATTATTGATGCTTTCAGTTCTTCGTTTGCTCACATTCACCGACGCTTTTTTCCCTGCTCTAGAAGAAATGTGTGAAAGAAGAGACTTAAAACCGACTTTCAAGTGCAGTAAATACTTAAGCAGAGGATGAGAATGCTCAGATCAGCAGTGAGGATGTGCAAAAAGGATATGCTCATCTTCTCCACAAACTTATCGTGCTCATCCTGGGTTTTAGGGAAGTTCTGGATGTCCTTCTCCAGGCGCTGGATCTGCTGGTGCATGGAATCAAGGTTGCTCTTCAGAGTCTGGGCTGAAACTGAGGAAAAAAAACCTGAGTGTAAAGCTTCCAGATTCCAGAAAGGGAAAAAACAATGTCAGTATAAATAGTCTTGAAGAGAATGAGTCCATTAAGTAGACTCACATTCTTCTGAATTACTGCTCATAAAAATCCCTCCCTTCATAAAAATAAAGTGGAAATATCTCCTGTAATATACCTGATCATCATATTTAACACTGAAATGTCACCACTTAATTCTACCATTAGTTCAAATTATTCCATTTCTATTTAAATTTATGGTAAAAATTCCAATATTTCTAATATTATTATTTCTAATATTCCTTTAAATCTAATTCAAAGATTAAAAACTAACTAGAGTTCAAAGAGATTTCATCTTCTTAATGCATGTAGTTGGTTGAATGAATGATCTTATTATTAACATTTCTGTTACAGGAATGATTTAAGGAACAGACATGGGGGAAAAAAATTAAATATTTTTCTTATATTGAAATTACATTGATTTCTGGGACCCAGAGCTGTGGTAATGACAAAGGTAGGTCTGAATAATAAAAGCTACTGATAATCAAAAGGAAGTAAAGGACTCACAGTACAGCACACTAATTAAAACAGAGGGTACTGTAAAGAACTCCTGCTTGCTGTGTGACAAGCTACTCTAATGAACACCACTGTGATGCTAATTTGGATTAAACAACCCCTAATTGATCCATCCTGTGAGCAAAAAATGACAGCACCATCGTGGCAGTGATGCAATCCCACATCACAAAGAAATTCCAGACCTGGCTGGAGAGTGAGGGAGTCTCTGCAGAGAAATTCCTGCTCCAGCTGGAGAATTAAATCTGACCTGTTAATATTGACTTGAATACCATAATCCACAAGGCCCATTTGTCATTCTCATTTTATCATAAAGAACAACTGGACAAGCACTTCCTCTTCATTTAAAGCTGACTTTTGGAACCCAAGCCTCTCTTCCATTCTGTGCCTCCTCCTGCACAGTTCACAAATCAGCACTTCCAAGGAAAAGCAGAGAATCCCAATCCCCCTAGTGCAGCCAAGAAAAGCAAAGGACTCCATTTTTTTAAGTGGTTTTTATTATCTTTTGATGGCAATCAGTTTGCCCAAAAGTTCCACCAAGTGCTTTCTAAAGAACCGTTTAGTTTTCTATTTTTTTGCTATTTAACAAAAATGGTGCCGTGACCACGTGAGATTAAAGAGCAGAAGGAAGTTGAGTCACGATGACCTGAAAAACAGCACACAGGAAATCAAAATCTGGTAAATAAGGAAGCTGTTCCCAGAAGAAAATCAATTTTCTATTCTTTCTAAGTAACGACTCACATCAGCCATAACACTGATTTCACGAGCGTGCTCAAATACATAAGGCACCAATAGAGCTGTCTTTATGGCAGCCATTATCTTGATTTTATTTTCAATTTTACCCATTTTATACCAGGTACCAAAGGAACTACTAATCATGAAATCCTAGAATTGTAGTGAAAGTTTTTTAAGCTTAATTCAGCTGGGGTGAGAATCTATAGTGACCACAGAATCCTTGCAGCATTTAAATTCACATTTGACAGTTACCCTTGAAATCAACCACTAAAACACTCGGAATAACATAAATTATCAAAGCTTTTAGGTTATGGCTGCATTAATTTAATCATTTGATATTATGATCAAAGCACACATTTCTGCTTGAACTGAAGAACTTGAATTACTGTAATGTTTTTATAGGCCGTTGTGGAGTTGGATGGGGAGAAACAGCACTGAAGGAAAAGGCTGGAACTGAAAAATAAATGAGGAGGATGCAAACAGTGGCTTTGTTCATAAAAAGAATAGCAGCTGGTACGTAAACAGGCAACATAACACAAAGTTTAACTGTTTCCAGCAACTTGAAAATATTTAAATGCATGACCATGTAGCAAGAGTAAAAGTTTATTTTTGTCTGAAATTCAAAAGTGCCAAGAAATTCAGCAAGCAATGACAGGTAACTGTTAGCCTCTGTGATTAAGATGGATGGAAAGTGTTTTCAGTGACACTGCTCGATAAAATTAAGTTCAGAAAGCCCTGGATGAGGTGCAGGTCTGGCTTGGAAAGCATGGAGGACCTCCAGCCAAGCGAGAAGGCTGCATCCAAAAGCTGTGCTTCCCCATAATTAACTTCTATATTCACACTCAATTAGCAAAAAGACATTGTAGAATATGCAATTCTGTTAGCGTTTTTTTATCCCTAGCCCAGGCAAATGTACAAGTTTCTGTTGAAATAATTTATGAAGTTGTTGTTCTGCAAGACAAATTTAAAAAGACGACAGAATAGGGAACATATATATATAGACTATAATAAAATATCTGCATTTCCTCCCATAAACCCTTTTATTAGAGATTTATTACTTCAGTAACGTGCAGAGGAATCAACATGAATACCTTTTACTTTCAGGGAAATTCATATAAATTTCTTCAAACTCTTGCAAGGTTTTAATTTATGAAAGCATAAATTCTACTTGCAGCACAAAGCCATTTCCTTGAAGCCATTTCAAAATGCACACACTGAACAGCCTGTCCCCTGCACTCCTCAAAGACAGAAGCTTGTTCACCTTCAATTTGCCCATCATTCCACGTGAAAATTAGGCGTCTTAATAGAACTAGTCTCAAAAATGGACATGAAAGGCAGCATTTGGCCTTCAGTGGCACGCAAGCACCATGCAAGGGCTCTCACTGAGAAAGCCTCTCTGGAGCAGCCATTCCAACATTATTCCATTTAGTGCTGCAGCAAGAGAGAACAAGCACCTAAATCCAATACATAAATAACTGATTTGAAGGCAGGAACACGAGGCAAATACAGAAAATGAGGAAAACATGAAGGAAAAAAGCCTAGCAGCAACAGCCACCAGAAAAAAAGCCCAAACACTCGAGGATGAACAGACCCCAAAAAAAGGAAGCAGCCTAAAGGATGCCTGGCCATTTATGTCCTTGGATTAGCAAAGATAAAATATTTGCTGCATTTCCAAATTAAAGCAAATCAAGAGCAGTAAACAGCCCACCTGAGCCACCCTCACAGCTGTACAGGACAATTTAGACTCCCATCCACAGCGTTCAAAAGTCAGTCAGATTTGCTGACATGGGGAACAGCAGAGACAGAGAGTATAAAGGAGTTTAGAAAGGAATGATGTGGATTCTCAGACAACAGCTTCAGAAACATATCAAGAGGGTGGGATGTGATTTTTAAAGTCTCTGAGAACACGTGCATACAGTGGGGGAAACAGCCTGGAGGAACTGCAGTGTTCTCCCCAAATGCCCTGCCTAATAAAACCACAAAAACCCCAAAACCTATGTATGGACCCATCTTCAAGGCCAAGGAGAGGAAAAAAGGCAGCAAAATTTCTGAAGTCTGTTCCAAATTGTGTCAGTCAGGCCCTAAGGAAAGGCTGGCTTGCAGAGGGCACCGGCAGCTTGAACGGGGAAGGAAACAGAGCATCTTTAATGTGTGCACCTCAAACCATGGTGATAAAAGGTTCCTGACACAAAGAGCCAATAGCAGAAGTCAAACATGCACGTTCCAGCTCCCTGCAGGATCACTGTGACACACAGAACTAACATGAACAAGGTGATGTGCAATAATGCACTGTCCAGATTATCCCTCTCAGTGGCAGACTAATGCAAGCCCTTGGATCCATCAGCATTGTCTCTGCACAAATACTGAATGCAACTCACTTAATCGTGCATCATTAAATCCTGGACTGATTAAAAGATGATTTTGTATATCATTATTTAATTATGGGAGAAATTCACAGTCACTGAAGACAGGGCACAATATTATGTTGACATGGAAGGTAATAATTTCCCTCACCTTATTATTTTCCCTGTATTAATTGCTCCTTGGAAAAAAAACCCCTCAACCCAATCCTATCTACTTATTTTGGAGAAAGCAGTTGCACAGTCTGCACGCTAAGGAAGGCTTAGTGAGTGTCTGGTAGAGCAGTTTAGTCCCAGAAAAATGCTACCAGCAGTTAATCTCATGTTGATGTTGAGCACTAGCTGGTCCCTGTAGCCAAGCTCAGCATTTTGTATTTACATTAACACAGCAACAGGACCAAAGGTCAGACTAATCCTTTCTAAAATACAATTGCATCAGACTGAGAGCCTCCCCACAACAAGAGGTGAAATGATACATAACTGGATGGCCATGGGCAGTTTGAAAAAACTCTGAAGTGAAAGCCCACAATATCAATTACTTCAGTGAGCAAAAGCAAGTCTGCATGAAGCAAATGAACTCATGGATTTTTAAGTCTAGACAGTATTTGTATCATAACTACATTGTAAGCATACTAATGACTATTTATTTCTTCTTGCCTGAGGGCAGATGGAAGTGTTCCACAAAAGAATGAAAGGCAGTTTGGAGGGAAATGGGTGAGCAAGTACATAATCTGCAGGAATTACAAGCATTGATTACTCAATTCATACCAAGTAAGTTTCTATTTGTTAAGACAATAAATGTTTAAACACTTCAGGGTCAAAGCAGATGGACAGACCTTACCCAGATCTTACCCAGCCAGAGGAGTCACCATCCTCCTCTTCCAAAAACTGGGGAAGCTTTCTGACACAAAGCCCCTGTGCTTAACATCCAATACATAACATCCATGCATAACAGACCTTTTCCCTCACAGAATTTTCCCTGAACCTTTCCAAGTTTAGGAGTAATAGCAGGTCTGTCTGTTTATATCCTATTACTGTGTCCTGGAATTTGACTGGAGAAGGCTTCAAAACAGAATTTTTGAACAGATTTCACACATAGATGTGCATTTGCACTTTTGATTTGTGTGCTAAGATTTCCTTTCCCAGGAGAGGCTCAGCATCTCAGCTGCCTGCTCACAGCCCTGCTGTGGGAGGGCAAAGGGAGGCAGGGACACAGCTGGGCTCCACCTTTGGGGCTGTTACAGCACCTTCAGTGCCTTGGCCAAACCCAGACACAGCACCTGTGCCCTGCTGTCTCTGTCCTGTCCACCTGCAGGTGGAGGTGAGCACAATTTTAACACAGAACACTTTGTAACAAGTCCAAACCCGAGTGACTCTTGGTTTGGAGTTCAGTGAGAGATTCAGTGTCAGGCACTCTGTGTGTGCCACACTCCCACCTTCCCCTGTCAGGAGCATCCCTATTCCCCCCAAACTTCATTCACCTCACTGACTGAACAGCAAACAACAGCCTATCACAGAATGTTTGCACTTGAACTGACTTTTCGTATTACTACTACAAATCTTTTAGAGAACAGATGTCCCAATTTTAGGAAAATAACCAGGAGCACTGGAGCTGATGGGTGAGAACAGCTCTGCAATCAGCAGCATTCTCCTGGCAACGTGGGATATCACCTCCAGAGCACTCCAGAAACTCGCCGCACTTTGATGTTGATTTAATTACAAATGTCTTTCAAGATCTCCAAAGCTGAGTTTATTTTTAAAAGAGAGCTTATAATTACCAAATCAGAATGTATTAAATGAGCATACTGAAGCAGAACTGCTGGCAGGGGTGTAAGACAAATTGCAAATGAGGCACAGGAGACAAGTAAACAAAGTAAGGAATGCACAGAGAAGGAGCAAAGCTGCTGTCACACAGGCTGCTGCTGATGTAAAAACTCACAGAGGTGCTGGGCAACTTCACCCAACTGATCTCCCTTCACTCTCCCAACCTGTAACTGGAGCTGGCCTTTCTGACTGCTTTGCAGAGGTGCCACAACCTTCCCCATCTAAGTGCAAATTCAGCCACAGAGAAGCAGGGAAAGAAAGAACAAAGTGCCATTCTGTAGCTTCCAACTCTCTCTAGTGGCTTGTATTAAGGAATTCTAAATGGATTACACAACTTAAGACATTTAAAACAATCTTCACTTCTGAATTGGTTTAACTACAGCCAGATATTCTTAAATGCTTTCATTTCTTTAATAAGCAACAGCCCATGAGAGTCATTTGGACTGTTCTTTCATTTTGCCCTTGACACTTACACTTCAGGGAGAGAAGCAGAACCTTAAAATGCAAGCCATACAAAAAGCTGTTTAATGGAGATTCCAAATTATAACTTCAAAACATAGCTTCAGAACACTGAACAACCACAGCTCTGTGCACCATTTACTACACAGACAGCAACTAAAAAAATCTTCAAAGTCTTCACAGACTGGGAAAATTCACTGAGCAATTCTGCAGAGTGTAAGGCAATCCAGCACCTTAGCAAGCCACCAAAAGGATCTCTCAGACAAACTGCTCCTTGGAACTACAACACAAGAAGTGCCTGTGAGAGGTTTCTGCCTCCCTGCCTTCCTCACTGATGCCTGCCAGTGAAGGAGAAGCTTTTAATGAGCTGATGCATCCCCCAGGCACGGGGCAGTGCTGGGTGCACAGCCACAGTGCCACCACAGCAAGGAATCCCTGATGCTTCACCCACCTGTGTGTGTCCCACAGCCAGGAGAACACCCAGAGAGCTCCTCCCACACCAGAACTGCAGTTGATGTGAGAAACAAGGACAGAAACAATGACAGAAGTCTCTGCACAACCTGTGGCTATGATGCAAAACGCCAGCAGCCTCAGATCCCAGCAGAGAGAAGTCCCAGATGCCAGAATTAACTGTCTCCTCCACAAGACACTGTCTGCTTTATACACTCATGTGCCACATCGGGCACAATCTGATTCAGCAATTTAAACTCTGTAAGGTGGAAATGCTGCACATCTCTTTGCTAAAACAGAGTTTTTTCTGCTGCAACAAACTATAAAACTTTTGTTTGACAGAAAAACGGCTGCTGCTTATGAGCATGTTTTAAATTGCTATACTTCAAAGTGACAGTGGCACAGGAGGTTTTAAAATATTTCCCCCACTCTAAAATTATGCCATTAAATCACAGTGAAGTACCTGTATAAAATCTTGAAATTAATATTTTATTACAGTATTTGTAATAAAAAAGTATCACATATTTGTATTCCACAGTGCTTCTGATTGCTAATGGCCTTTCTAGAGAGATGCCTCGACCATCAGAACCGTATGCTTGCAAATTAATGAAATAAATTTCAATGTCCACGAGTGACAAATCTGTGTGGGTGCTATTGGCTCTTTTTAGTCCACTGCACAGACCTAATTCACCTCCACAAGGCACCTTTCACTTGATTTTACTTTTGATAACACTTTAAAAGAATTATCAACTGGCACACCTTTATAGCAGGCAAAGAATTCAGAATGTTAAGTGCTCAGAAAAGTCCTCATTACTGAAAGAGACTGAGATATATGGATACATACATTATATATATCCCACTTGCACAGTTAATCTCAACTTGCTGTGACTCTCACTGCTGGCAGACAAAGCAAGCAGGTAACAGGGACATCAGGAACTGGATATTCAAGAGATAAAGACACAGCTATGGTTGGTTTTTATGTTTTATTATTTACAGGCACAATGTTTGAGTCATGAACTGGGATTTAAAACTGTTGCTCTTAATATCTAAAATTAAGTTGCTGTTAACAAACACATGGCTAAATTATTTTAATCATCTTAATTTTGTGTGTTACCTATTTCATTTTCATGATTTTTGAGAGGCTTGACACTCAGGAGAGTCTTAACTTAAAAAATACATTTCTTTTCTAAGTAATTCCAAACTACACTTGTAACCACATGATTGGTACCTCTTGTTTTTACTCAGAAATTTGACTGAATCTCAGAACGGGATGGGAATGGAAGGGGATTTCACTGACATCAAACAATGCACTTTGTCACAACCTGGTGAGTTTTGGTTGGTTTTCCTTTCACAGTCTGCTTCCAGGAAGAAGAAATGCTGTTCCAATGATCTCTCGACAGTTAATCCCCTTGACCTTTGCTTATATTTTCCAGAATAAAACTGTTTCCTAATTTATTTTCAGTTTTCATAAACCTCCAGGTTGATCTTCCATCTTTAAAAAGATTAACTATTTTATTATGCCTAATATCAGATTATTGAAGATTTTAGTACATGCATGGGCAGTTCATCTAATCCCATTGACCTTTTCATATTAAAATCCAGTTTTATGGTTTATCTGCTGTTTGTTAAAAAAAATAAAATCAGCCATTGTTCAGATGCTGGTTCTTTATCCTCAGACGAAAATTAAAGCTGAACAGGACTTCTTTTTCTTTACATGGAACTGAGAATATGCAGCCCAGATTTAAAAGAAGTTGAAGAGGCCAAGTGTAGCATTTATAAGGAAGGTTATGTAGTCCAAGCTATGAGGCTGCCTCAAAAGCACCAGCATCCATCTCCACTAATGACACTCACCTGTCCAGCTCACATTTCCTTACTTACAACTCAGGCAGAGATAATATTTGCTGGTGGGTTTCTCCCTAGTTTATGAATCACTAACTGATGCCAGCATCCTCATATCCAGCCAATTTATTCCAAAAGAGGCTTCCCACAGGAAAAATAAACCCAACTGTCCATCCCTGAAACCACTGGTTTATAAACCACCAAAACAATAAATAGGAAGTGCAAATCTCTTCCATGCAAAGCACTTCAACTTCCTAGCCAGCAGCAGCAGCAGATGTGACAGAGCAGATTAACACTGCAGGTAATGAACCCCAGCAAGGGCCATGGGGAACAGCTGAAGCAACTCACACAAACCCCATTTATTCTGCCAAAACTCTGCTCCAGAAAGCAAAGAAGGGCCAAAAGGGAAGTTTTGGTCATTAAAAATGATCAGTAATCTGTGCTCTGCTAGAAGTCAGTGTTGTTTATAGGAAATGCAGCTTTTATCTTTCAGAATGAAAGAAATTTAACTGCAATAAAATATTTTTCTTATGTATTCTAAGCATCAGAATTATTAGAAGCTTTGCTCCCATTAATATGCTTTCTCTGTTTAGGATGCTACAGCTTAACTAAACTTTACTGATTCTTTCAGTTTAATTCCTGAAGTCAACTTACAGAACATCAGAGCCTTTGAATCAAACTATAAAAATCTCAAAGCTGTGAGGTCAAGTGTCAGCCACAGAAGAAAATTCATGAAAGATCATCAAAAGTGCCTGGTAAACCAGAAGACTTTACAAAGAAAGGAAGAAAAAGATTAAAAGTCACCTCAAGAAAAGAATTATCAAGTGGTAGAAAACATTTTTGGAATTTAAATAAGATACCCAACTTCTACTTGCATAAATTCATTAATCACTGCATTAGTCCACCACAGAATATCCTGAGCTGGAAGGGAATCACAAGGATCATCCAATCCAGCTCCTGGACCCCAATAATCCCACATCACCCCTATTTTGTCCAGAGGAAGGACTTTTTTTGTCCATTGTCAGGCCTATGAACCACCCTGCAGCAAAGTGTGGCAGGGACACATTTAATCAATACAAATAAAATACAGTTTATAGGCAGAAAATAATATGGAAAGGTGCACACAAAGTTCATGAAGCAGCAAAAAAAAATGTATGATAAAGACAGACACATAAAAGTGTGAAGAAGTCTGAGATGAAACAATGGCAAAGTTGGGTTGATGGATGAACTGTTCCCCAGGTCCTCAGGGAAACAGAGAGTTCTGCTCTCACCAGACAGGTTAAGACAGAAGAACACAAACTGAAAGCAAATGATGGCCTAATTAATAAAGTATCTATCTAACAGCTAATCACTGCTCTGAAGAGAGACACTGACTGATAACCCCGGAAAACAGGAGAAAAACATTTCTGAGAGAAAACCTTGGACAGAGGTAGTGGAAACGTGTCTCCAACTACTTCTCCCCTCTATTTTCCTTTATCTTCTTGTGCTCCCCCAGGTATTTATCTTCTGATGAACCATTAATGCCCAGGGAAGTGAAAAGTTTGTGTTATCTTCAGCTACCACCTCCCTTTGCCTTCAAAACCTCAGGAGCAATGTGCCAAGCAGCACAGCCTGTGTCCCCTGGAAAGGAGTCCAACAGATGAACTAAGCAGTCTTAGTAGGAACTAAAAAGTATGAACTACTAATAAAGTACAATAAAATAAAAAACAAACACTGCAGCACAATTAAACTGAATCTATTTCCTGTGCAGCCTGGGAGTTCCCAGAGCACCTTTGTTGCTCTCCATCAGGTGTGGAGACGAGGCACCTGCTGTGTGTGAGGCTGATGGGCACACACAGGGCTGGCTCCTCAGAGGGTTCATGGGACACTGAACCCCTCACTGCACTGCTGACACAGCTCCTGAGCATGGATTTTCAAGCCCCTCACTGAAATACTCTGATTTTCAAGCCCCTCACTGACATACAGTTTTATTTCCACAGCCCACTACAGAGGAAGAGGAGTTGCTCTGTTACTTTTTTTGCCTTCTGACTTCCCAGCTCAATAAACACCAGAAAGGCACAATCCACGTGGATTATCAATTCTTACACTTTACATAAACCTACAGTCTCAGATGAGATGTTGGAAGCATTTGATGTCCAAGCAGACATCTGTTACCTTTAGGTGCTTTGTCCATTTGCTTACCTTTACTTGCACTCTCCACGTGCTGCAACTCATCTGGGAATTTTAAGATGTCCCGGTAATTCTCCTCACAGATTTCTGCCAGAAAATGCAACAGGGTCGTTTTCTGATCTGTTGATTTTGTATCTCGAATCTAAAAAGTGAACACAGCAGAAAACAAAGAGAAAAAAAGTGTTTCAATAAAGTGAATATTGTAGATGTCAAGTCATGAGCAAAATGTTACCTACACAGGCTCCCTGCAAATAAACAGATAATTTTCAGATTATTAATTTATTAAATTCTTCATAATTAAGACTACAAAAGGAATCTACCTTATCAAGTATTTAAAAAAAAAGAATGATTAATTTTGATGAGAACAAAACCTGATGACAGTCCATAAAGTTCTGAGATTTTAGCACTGCAGTTCAGAACTCTCCCAGATAAAAAATAGCTGTGAACAGAGATTAAACAGAACAGAATTTAGAACATTCCTTCAATGCCACGAATGCAAATCCCTGAAAGGCTCCACAGCTGGACATTGTCCTAACAGCCAGAACTTGTATTTTGACCAGTCAAGTTCAACTAACTCCTTGTTGTAAATCCACAATTTGTCCTTGAAGCAAAATGTAAACCATGCTGCTTTGGGCTGAAGATTTTGAGACCAATTCTATAGAGACACAAAATAAATGCACCTTGCCTTACTGGAATACAGAATGACACAAAAAGGCAAAGGTAATCCTGACTAGGTAAAGGAAATTTAATACATCCAGTTGTTTTCAGGAAAAACTGCAGGAAAACTGTGCACAATATGAAGTAACAGGTAACTGTATATTTTTGCTGTTCTTTCAACTGCAGAGGCACTTTTTAGTGGTCTGCAATAAATCAGTATTCTTGGAAGTGATAAGACTGTTCTCTGTTAGCCTGAGTGCATGAACTGCTGACATGAATTTTTTTTAGTTAATAAAAAGCAAAAAAATCTGAAATACTTGTCAGAATATAGGACCAGTGTAATGTTTCCAATAAGCTCGTGGGTAAATTCCATGGCAGACTGCACGTGTCCAGACAAAGGAACAGCACCAATTTAAGAGAATGAGAGAACAAATTGAAGACCAAAATTCCTAGTTTGCCCATTTTTGTGCAGATGCCAAGAAGGGATGTGTGAGCTGATGGAAGACCCAGCAGAAGCAGAGATTTCCTCTTGTTCACAAAGGCAACAGACAGAGTAGGTGCAGGTAAGAGTCTGAGACAAGGACACTTCATGTGACACAGAGAATTAGTGATACATCTGGAAGGAATTGTTTTAACAGCATTTCCCTTACTCATCCAGTACAGTTCTTACACAGAAGTAAGCTGCAACATACACAACAAATGAAATAAAGGACTTATTTAAGAAGAATACATAAATGCGTGTGTAAAATCTCCTATTTGTTTTCTCATTCTCTAAATCACTTGAAGTTCTAATTCTATAATCCTCATGACAGGCTTGCCATCGATGTTCAATTTAATAGAGGCCTTTCAGCTTTAAGGATTACCCTGTTAAGAATAAATGAGTGCAGTGGAAAAACAGGCTTTTAAAAATATAAGGTATTTAGGCAATTAAGAAAGCAATTTAATTCATACCAATTCAGCGATTAAAGACTAAACAATGCTCAGTAATGGTATGCAGTTAAAGGGCTTTCATGTGTTACATACACAGAAGTTCTTCTGACTTGAAAAAAATTGTAGATTTAGTGGCTAAACATCTGCATGGAAAAAAGAAATTGCATTTCAATTTGTCTGTGAACAACAGTAGTGGGATTTGCAGTCTTTGATCTCTCTGACATCATCAAGTGGATAAAGCAGGTTTTTTCTAAATGGACAAAATTATTTTGCTTTCAAATTACTACAGAAACATGTTTTGCCACCAAGAGCAACATCAGAACAAGAGTCAGTATTAGCACCTTGTAGCAAACATTTATTCACATCTTGAACAAATGTATCAAATTCACTTCTTTGGCCCAATCATAAACAAGTCTCTGCTATATTCATATAACACCATGGATACAGACAGGTCTGCTTGATGTTTAGAATCAGTATCTGTGATTTAAAAATCAAGTCCTAAGCCTACTCATATAATGAAAAATAAGATAGGTGCTGTTTGAGTGTAGTTCAGCACACACTATTTAAATACAAAACTAGAAATGAAAGGAAGGAGCTGGCCAGGTGACACCATGGCCATGTCTCTGCAGTCTCTGTATTCCCACACTGTACTTGGATTCCATAAATACTCATATTCAATAACCCAGTCATTATTTTAATGCAATGCTTTTTATAGTCAGCTTTTTACTTGCAGGAATTTTGTCCAACAGATATAAAATTCCTTGAATTGTAAAGAACTGAATGGCTTAGCCTGCTATCTGCTGCTCTACATGCCACAGCCAAGTGGATGAAAAGAGAAAAGGACCCATTAAGTTGTGCTTACAAGGCCAGGAGGTGGACTTTGATGAACCTCGTGGGTCCCCTCCAACTCAGGACAGTCTATCATTCTGTAATTCAGGATAAATTTTTAACGCTGTGGTGCTAAAATTTTAAAATATGGGGTTTGAGTCTATGGCCTTTCTTTCCCCGAGAGACAGAATTTGGAAATAACACACTTAGGTTAAAAATGAATTAAATAAATGGGTAGATCAGTGTGGGCTACAAAAAGCAGCTCCAGCTGAATGCTGAAGCATCAATTGGAGGGTCAATACCATGAAATCCAGGAAAGGATTAAAGGCCAAGGTACACAGAGCACAACACAGCACAGCCATACAAATCAAGGCAGGCACAGAAGAAAGGTGTTGAATTCTGCAAGCCAGAAAAACACCAGCAGAACAAAACTCTCCCTTTTGCAGAGTGAAGCATTCAAACCATGCCAGTCACACCACCACCCCTGCCAGGATGGGGGTGGGTTCAGCCCAGGTGCTGCTGGATGCAGCTTGCAGGGGTGAGGGTTAAACACCACAGCCAATGCAAGGGAAAGTTTCTGTGTGAACCATCAGCAGAGTGCCACTTTATTATAGCTGGACAAAAGCTCTCTGTGGATTTTTATGAGATTACAGACCTTCTCCTACCCTAGAGATCCTTCCCCCCTTACCAGAACAACTAGGGCTGCTGGGCAGTAAATGTGCCCTCATCAGTACTCCTCAGACTGGATAAACAGCCTGCCTTGTGCTATTAGCACCATGAACAAAAGGAACATAACAGCACTTAACAGGTGAAACACACACTGATCCAGCCAGAATGCTGCCAAAGCTTTATTGAAACTGAGCTGTTGGTCTCCACTTTAATTCAGCACCACAGGACCAGCAGCTGTACCTGCACATTCCTAAAGCAAACCTCTTTCCTCTCAGTTCCATTCCCCTGGAGCAGAATTTGGAACTCCTGAGGGGGCTCTGCTGCACTGGGGGCTCCAAAAAGCAGCTGGATCCTTTGTACATCTTAAACAAACACAGCAAAAGCTTTACCTGGAGTGAGTTACTACAGCAGCCTCCCTCAGCCCGAGCACTTCTCCTGCCACATTTCTATTTTTACAGAGCATTTCAGGCTCGGGCAAGGAAGATGCTCTGGTGCATCCATGGGAAGAGCTGCTCTCCCCTGCCAGGCTTGGTACCTCCCATGAATTCTGGTGGTGATGTCTCTCATTGGAACAAAATTAAGTTCTCTGCCTTCTGCCACAGGTTGTTTACAAATCATTTCTATCTTCAATAACATCACATAACATCCAGAGAGATAATCTGTTTTTAAGGCTTTGCAATTACTATTCAGTCATTAGCCTTCTAGCTCAGACCAGACAGGCTGGAGTTGTGCTTTCTTTTATTTTCTTTACCATGTTTTAATAGAAGTTTTAAGAAAAACAGATTTCTGTGTATGAAATGACCAGCTCTGTTGTAAATACATTTATTTTCCAAAACCAAACATTTATCCCAGATCAATACTTGCCTTTTTACTTCTCTTTTTTTTCAGACTGAATAATGTAAGTACTACATCTAGTAAACAGACAATTTATTTTAAGATTGTTCAAGAAAGAAGCAAAAAAAATCAATATAAAACTCTGGTTTTATTGAAAAGTGAATTCATCACATTAGGATTCCTCATCATGAAGTGTGTGTATTCTGCACACAGAAATGTGTACACAGACATTTTCTACCTTGCTGACAGCTGGCTCAAAAAAATAGAAAATTTTCTTATCATGGGTAGAAAGTCCACTAAATGATAGCCACTGGTCTTAAAAAGGAGTTATTATCTCAAAATACAAAATAAAGGCTCCAAAATTCTCCTAGACAAGCTTGAAGACTGCAATACATTCCTTAGGAGCAAAAAACAAAGACACCTTCAAATTATCCAAGGAAAACCTGTAGCATGGTTGCAGTGCCTTCTCAAATTGATATCACACACAGTAAGTATTTTAAAATTTTAAAAACTTTCAATATTCACACAACTTTAAAAGTTTAGGAGCATCCAAATGCCCCACAAAACACACCCAGGTAAAGCACATGACACTGCCCCGGAGACCTTGCTCTTGCTGTTAGATGTCACTTATTTCTATCAGAGCCTTCTTCAGCCAAGGAATATAAATGAGAAATGTTAATTCCAGACAAGATGTCAGTGAACAGGACCCCCTGCTATGCTTCCACATGCACAAGCTTTCATTTTCTCAGTTAGTGAGCAACAATCATGGATTCTGAGACTGTTTGCATAAGAAAAAAAGCTGGTGGTGGCTGGAAATAGATATTAAAGGTGGTGCTTGTAAGAGATGTCCCCACCTGATACAGTTGAGTATTTTATACTCCTCACAACAGTTAAAAACCATAGTCTTAGTTCAGAAACAAAGCCAATCAAGTCATTTCACTTTTCTGGGTGGAAATGGGAGGGCAGAATTTGAAAGCTTTGAAACAGAGGGACTAAATTCAATTATCACTTGAAAATGATCAATGCACAAAGACAGCCACTACCCAAATATAAATCTGGGTGATTAACAGTCAGTTTAAAAAGTGTCAAAAATACTGGGTAAGCACCTCATTTCTAAAATGAAACACCAATGGAGTGCAGGGCTGCCTCTTTCAATATGATACTAAAGGCTAAGTACAGGTGCAAAAACATCTGAGAAAAAAAGTCTTGCAAAAGCACATTATTAAACTGATCTAATTCAAATTAGAATGGCAAATACATAAAGCAATTACTTTAAATAGAAAAAAAAATCTTTTAACATGAAAAGTAAACACTAAAGTTCAGTTGCAAACAATGCACGTCACACTGTGCAGGGAACCTGATCCACATTTCCATAAATTCCTGACATGCTCTGAGTTTGGAACCCAGCAGTGATAATTCATAAGGTTCAATCAATACATGGAGATATTAATGATACAATTTCATGCCTGGATCTTGGCAAGATCTTTTTTGTTTCAACCACCATCAGTGTCTGTGATTATTTTTAGCCATGACCTTATCACAAAATATACCTGGTTACCTAAATGCAACAGCACAGCCAGCATTTGATTTCATTACACAAAATGTTTTTGAGTATTTTCTCAAAATCTCATGGGGAGGGGGTGAAGGAAAAAAAAAAAAAAACAAAAAAAAACCCAGAAAAGGACATTTTGCTCAGAAATATTTACCTTGAAAACAAATTTTAAAAAGTTAACTGAGTTTGTTTCTGAGGATGATGCTGAATTAAATGTATTAAACAGACATAGATCTCTGCCTGCATTATTTCCAGAGGAATTTAGCTGCAAGCACAGGTAACTTTGCTTCAGCAATTACTCAGTTCAGTAGAGAACAGTGTGCAGGACGAGTCAGTCTGCATCAGCTGTGTGAACAGGTGAGGTGTGCTGACAGCAGTTCAGAATCCATCAGCTGGAGCACAGGAACCCCTCCCTGCTCCCAGCCCCGGCTCAGCTCCTGCACACCCAGCACTGCCCTTCCCACCTGGCAATGAGAGCTCTGCTTCAAACTTCCCTTTAGATTCCACTATGACCACAAAGAAAATGCAGCAGATCTGTGAAAAAAGTCCTTCATCTTGGCTTCTCTTTTAATAAAGTTATTAAAGAGTGAAAATGTTTCTCAGGTGATGATTTTTACTTTATCAGAAGTTGGCAACATCTTTGCATTAAACCACGGCAAGCAGAGCCTTTCTCTGCTGAAATGTGCCAGATTACACTTGTTGTGTTTGAAATATGGCTTTCACCCAAGGTGAAATCTCCTTGAGGTTTGCACCACATCTCATGGTGCCCAAAAACAGGATCTGAAATCTGGATCCTCTCATTAGGCCAGAAGAAAAGTCTCTGCAAGTTTTATGCTACTTTTTTTTTTTTCTTTTTGATCCATTTACAATCATTGCATGTCTTTAAAATAAAGATACACACATTTATTTTACCACACACAAAAACAATTTTTCCACACTAATATCTGCCTGCTCTGGACTCTGGAGTTCTTGGTGAACCCCACATTTTGCTGCCACAGCTGAAGGCTGGCTTTGGTCCAAGGTTAAACCGTGTTCATCCTTAACACAGATCCTTATTTCTGTGGCTGTGCATGAAGGACAGCTGGGGGGAAGATGCAACAACAGAGGAGTAACGAGGTATTTGACACACACAGACTCTGTGTAGGTTCTATTGACAAGGAAAGTAAACAAACTCAGATTGAAAACATTTGTTCCACTCTGCACTCCAGAAGAGACTGACAATGAAACCGCCTTAAATCTCTGCTGCACCAAGACAGCTGGAGCAGGGACCATCCTGGGAATGCTCACTCTGGATTGCCCTGGCCTTTATTAAACACAGAGGTGCCGTCAGTAAATTACACTGAGTGCTTTTCCCTGCTTTGGGCACTTTCTCCTGTGTCCTGAGTTTCAGAGAGCTGCACTTGGGTGTTTTATGGCTGCAGCTTACCTTGCAGAGAAAGCTGATGTTGAAGCCAAGGGATTGTGCATTTCTGGAGCCAGAGTTCATGTAGTTCCCAAGGAACAGCACCAGCTCTAGGAGCTTGCTGAAGCTCTCGCTCTTCTTGAGCTCCTCACAGGCCAGAGTCACTGCCATGATGTCAGGTTTGATGTTGTTCACGTGCTCCTCGAACATGAGCCGGAACAGGATCCCGTTGAGCCGCGCCCGCAGCATCTTCACTGAGCTCATCTGCAAAGCACCAAACATACAAAACCAAATGCTTATTTATGAGAAAAGCTTCTATCAAAACCCCCAAAGCTGTGCAGCCAGCAAGACTACAGTTTCTGTATGTTTTCATTGCCTATCTTGTATTTCCAGGCAGCCCAGAGTCCTACCACCTTTGTGTTTCAGACACTTGGCAAAAGAGAGCACAGGACTAATTCCTTCCTGCTCTGACAAAAAGATGGGAGGTTATAAACCATGAAGTTGTAACATGGTAAATGACAGAGATACTGACAATAATCTAAAATCCTGATTCATTAATTTAAATCCCCAAGACCAAATTCACTAGGCTAGGTAACAAAACATGGCCATGTCTTTCATACTTTGCACAAGTGATCAGAGCTGTTTCCTCCCACTTAGCACTCTGCAATTCACAAGAGAAATTTAAATTAGGAGAAAAATATGTACAGAGAATTTTTAAACCACTTAAAATTTTTAATTTAATTGCAAGAATGATTATGCTCCAAATCTATCTCATTTTACTTAGCAGAACACAGAAGGATTTCTTCCCCCACGGATTCACCAGTGGTGGTGTTCCTGAAGCACTTAGCAAGAAAAGCTTTGTTATGTGACAAATCACAGATCTCAACTATCAAAACAGAAAGATTTCCATGTGCTCCTGTCTTTGTTGGCCAAAATTTTACCATGGTCCTTTGAGGAACCAGGATTTTTCTACTGGTGTTATCTCCCCACAGCTACCAGAAGCAGCAGCAGCAACTTTCACAGGAAGGACTCGAGTGGCCTGAATAATAATGAATTCACTCTGAAATGAACATAAACATGAAGGCATTCCAGATGGTCTCAAACAATTCCTATGATCAGGCTGGAACAAGGGAAAGGAAAGGATAAGAAAAGCAGCATTTCAGCACAACTAGTTATCTTTTTCTATAAATCTCCATTGTCACAAATTTCTCTCTGAGCCTCTATAAGCCAAAATCATTGAAAGTCTTGAAACATTATTCTTCTAATCATTCTGTATTTGAGAAATATCATCCTGAAAACATCTGCCTTGAAAGGATCTACTTACACTAATCTGCAGTAGATGGAAATTAAAATTAATCACATAATTTGCTTTAACTTTTGTAGAACAATCTCCAATTGCTGTTTTTACTCAAAATGGCACAGAAAAAAGTTGTCGAAAGCTTCAGATCCCAAAACCAGAGTGCAACAAAACATGGATAAGCCCACAGGAGAGTGTGACAAACATTTGTGAAGAATAATTCTTGACAATACTTCAGAGAAGTGTCCTTTCTTCTTTTAGTGCTGCACATTGTCATGGAACACTGATCATTTATTAGCCACCAAACCAGCAGTGAGTTTTAATTTCATTCCCTGACCTACATAATATTTTAAAACTATCTTGATATTTTCCCAAGAGGTGTTTCATGTGGGTTGTCTCCTTAAAATCCAGAACATTTTTATTCACATAACACCCTTTAGGTATCAGTAGACGAAGGCCACAAATGTTATTTTAGTTCCTCCAGCCCCACACCCTGCTCTGATTTCCCCTTTTCAGTGCCTGTTTCTAAACCCACGTGTTCAGTGGCTGAGAAAGAGTGAACACACACTGAACTTTGAGCAATCTCCTAGAATTAGGTGAGGTGCAAAGCCTACATGCACTTGGAAAGCTCAAATTCTCTATGGCTCTAAATAAAATTAGTGTCAAAGGCATGTAAGAAATAAGACATTCAAACAGGTGCATGAACAGCCAGCATTGGCTTCTGCTGCAAACAGTTAAAGAGGCAAGGAAATGGGTATTTCTTTTCCAGCTGACTGTCAGTGCTGGGCTGCATGTCACTATTTCCCCTTCTGGGCTTTCATAAAGGTCTTGTCTGAACTCTCTACCTAATCAAGTTCTTTATTCAGTTCTTTATGCTTTATTATCATCATTCAATTCTCAAGCCCTGTATTAAAACAAGGATCAAAGGCTACTGGAGAAAGGCAAAAAGCACAATTAAATTTGCCTCACCTCCTAAGAAAAAGCTGACATTCCTCTAATAAAAATTTGTCAACTTACTAAGACAACTTAGCCTCTTACCTATGTTACATTAAAATTGCCTTTTTTCCCCAGTAACATTCTAGGAAGATTCATTCTGCAGCAGCTCACAAAATTACAATGAGGCCAAACAAGCAGCCAGTAAATTCAATTTAAAAGACTGGATGAGTCCAAACCAAGGCAGGTGCAATAAACTTGTACCATTCTCCCCACTTTGTCTGCCTCCCAGCCAGGACTGCTCATGACAGCTGAACTGGTTAGACAGGAAAAAAGAAGGGTCACAGAATCTGCAAGTTTGTACAACTGCTGGGTCAAACTCAGGCTTTTATAGCACTAAAAACGTCCAAGTGGCACTGCAGTGGAAATGCAGTTCCTTACTGGAGTTGCAGCTGCTCCCACATCATAAAAACATTAACTCTTGACCACAAGGTTTACATTTATGGTTCAGGTAACACTCTGCCTAGTGAGTTAATGTACACAGCTGGTACAGTTAATCTGCTTTCCTTCCTCTACTTCAACAGCAATGCAAACTTCCTTTTAGAGGAAGCTGTGGTACCTTTTTTGATCTCAGGATATAACTTCAAAAAGTTCCAATAACTAATTAGAATATATAATTGATTTTAACATTTCATCGAAATGAAAATGCAGTTCTAATTTTCATTTACATTATCAGCTGAATATTAAGTTAATCATTTACTAAGTAAGGTTTTTCTACACAAATTTTAAGCAACTTACTCCAACCTTTATTAAATTTAATGGGCAAAAGGATAATCCAATTAACACATCTAATTAACACACCTGAATTTACATAAAAATAAGGGTACACACTTTAAATATTATTTAACATAGTCTATCTTTTAATGCCAAGGTTAAGATTATTATTAATGCAAAACTCCAAAGTTAATTTGACGCATTGGAAAAAAGAACTTCAGTCAAGTGAAGAGTTTAGGATCAGCTGCATTTCTTCCACTTTAATGGACAGTTCAATGATATGCAAACCAGAAACAAACCCAGCACCAGAGCACCAGGAATGCAGTTAGAGGCCTCCAGAAATAAGACAGAAGCAGGACCCATAAGGACAAGTACTGGTTTTTATTAACCCAGATGGTAAAGCTGAATAAGCAAACAAGCTTCAGGAAACTTGGTTCCTTCAGAAGGCAAACAGCACCATTTGGAGATGTTTGATTAAGCAGTTTTTGCTAATTAATGTTGCATTAAATACTTGGAAACTCTCTCAACTTCCTACAGTGTTTCCTCAGGAACACAAATCAGTGGCACAGTGATCATGGCCATTCTGGCACTGCTGGGAAATGAGGGCACTTTTCAATAACCAAAGGGAAAAGCAAGGCCCCCCCACTTTCAGTCCAGCAGGAATCCAAACTCAGAGGAGTCCACGAGCCTCAGATATGGAAAGTGAGACCCTAATCCAGAAATACCAGACAAGACAAGGCAGGGATGATGTTGTAAAAGGGAATGTGTGTCAGGAGGAGGGATCAGTGTGGGAAATGATCCAAGTTATAAAGATCAGGGTGAAACACTATGGAATTTACAGCAATAAAACACAGGAATGTCTTTGAATCAAGGTCTCTATGCACAATTCTGCCAGTTTCTTTGCTGATTTTAAGCAGGTAACTGAACAGAATTCCCAAAGATCAGAGGCTTCCTTAGTCCAAATCCCTCCACCCTGCCTGCTTCCATTGTGCATTTCCCTTCAGCACACTCCAGAAATTCTCCCTGCACAAAACCTGAGTGATTTCCCACTTGGTCTGACAATATCTAGGTAGGGAGGAATATACACATGCACAGGTGTATATATTATATGCATATATCACAATATCTCTGAATTCACACACATAATATATCCATAGATAAGTTTTGATCTCCCTAAAGACATATTAGATTGGTATGTTTATATTTTAAATACATATTGCATGCTATTATTGCTTTAAAGAAAGTAGCAAATATGTATTTATAGATTTTTTTTATTGTTACTGATCAGTAAATGGCAATGTTTTACTACTGCAGTTCTTGCAATGAGAGTAACTAATGCATCACACTTCTACCAGAACTCCTCTTTTTTGTCTGGAAAGGAAAGATTTTTTGGAACTACAAGCCATTTAGTATAAAAAAAGGAAATCAATAGGCTAAAGGTTTTCAGAAAAAGTCACTGATATCTTTCATTTTCTAAATCCTCCACCAAAATCTCATTAGGACAAATCATATTCTGCTACTTCCCCATCTGAAAAATACATTTAAAAAAAAAAAATCACTCAAAAGGCACTTCTGAAGCCAAATTATGCTCAAATCAGAGCTTTTTAGT
>VXAC01003307.1:2879019-2948286 GCA_013399225.1 Rhipidura dahli | reverse complement strand
AAAAAAAAAAAAAAAGGTCTTTTAAGAGGCCTCTATTTCTGCTTTAATGCATTTTAATGTACATAATGCCTTAAAAATCCAGCAAGAGCAAACGTAGCTCCTGTGGAGCTGGGGATAAACCCTGAGCACATTACAGAGGCTCCCATCATCATTTTAATCTCTTAGGCTGACGAAGGGAAGTGGCAACAGGAACTCATTTGCCTAAAGACTCATGAGGACTTTGGAAGAGCAGGCAGAAGGTGATTTCCAAGGGCTGGCAGTAACTCAGTGTCCCACCATGGCCACCAGCATGGATTCAGTAACTCCTGCAAACGCTGGAATTTCCTTCCAAGGGAGGCCCCAGCCTCTCCAACACTCTGGAACAGATGCAGGGACTGAGTGCTGCTGAGAGGAGCACAACTCCAGCTCCAGCACCAATTCACAGCTCTCTCTCCTCCAGCCACGTTGCAGGTTGGTGTTTGTATAAACACAGATATTTTATATATATACCTACAGATATTTATACACACATATCTAACATGGATATGGACACAGGAACTCTTTCAGCTGGTTACAGGTTTTGATACAAAGCAACAAATTTATTGCAGTTGTCACTGCCATGGAGCAACTGGGTCTTTTATGGACTCCTGGAAATTCATCTGCTTGAAGCCAGAGGGTTCTTCAGAACTGTTTAATAAACATTCAAGGCAAGACAAGCAGAGAAAAGATTTGGTCTGGCACAGGAGTGCCTGTTGCTTTTAATGGTATTATTAAAATTCTGTAATTCCTTCCAGAAAACCACCCAGAACCATGGAATCTGAGGGGTTCACACTGGAAAGGACCCTAAAGACCATCTGGTTCCAACCCTGGTTGGTCAGGGCCCTGCCCAGGCTAGCCTAATATGTATTAAACAGACTTTATTATTATTATTCATCAGGAAATAGTAACTTTTTCCTACTGCAGCTCTTACAAAACACTAACAGAAAGATTTTATCCCTAAATTTGTTCTTTTTTTAGTGACAAAATGGAACTCTGAAGTCAATGATTGCACTAATACATACCACAACTCCAAATTGCTCTGGCTCAGCAAGATCATCATATTCATCCTTTAATTCAGCTAAGGCATTGAGTTCTTTCTGCTCAGGAAGATTCTTCACCAGGTTCTAAAACAAACAAGGCATTATATCAAATTTGTTACATTAAACTACTGAGATATTAAAAATAACACACTTAAAATACCACAACATGGAAATGCACGAGGAAATTACAGGACGCTTATTTTATTTATGCAGCTTTAACATTATATAAACATCAAATCAAAGCAGCAATTATTTAATACAGACATCAACTCCTCTGCTACAGTCTCTGATTTGAAGAATGTATGAAAAGGTTGGAGTATCATTTTTCATCATCATTGATGTTTGACAGCATCAAGGAGTTTTGTTTATCTACAATCTCTTTTTGTCCCAATGGCTGCATCTTGCTCATTAAATATTAATCAAGAAATAAGTGGTCTGTGTAAAACTGACAAAACCAGCAAAAAAAAAAAATTACAATTGTTAGACATCCGAAGTGTCTGTGCACAAAGTACACTTAAAAATACCTTACACAAAAAAGGTCAATGTCCCAAAATTGTACAGATCTTCTGGATGGCAAATACACAGGAACTCAGGAAAAAGCTGAACTTGGCTGAAATCTTATTCATGTCCCCAAAGAAATTTGTGAGTTATTAAATGCTCAGATATGCTAAATATATAAAATATTTCTATTAAGACTGAAGAATAGTTTGTTTTACAAAATACCCAGTGAAAGTGTAGATTGTGTTTAAATCTTCCTCTATACACCAGTTAAAGAATTACATTGTTGTTTTGATTTCAAGGGAAAAAACCCCAAATTTATATTCAAGCAAACATCAATAGGAAAAGTTATGTGCATGTTAAAAAAGCAACCAGCACTGCAGAAGCACCTTTTTTTCAGCTATAAAAACCTTAATTGGAAAAAATCTGTACTATTAGAGGTGGAGATGTCTTTATTTTTAGACCAGACCAATCATGCCATCACTCTTGCAATATTCCTGTTTGTTCTGAGAATTTGATTACTGATCACTCTGCCAGGCTTGAAGGAGACATTAAGGTCCAAGCTGGAAAAAGTCATCAGTCTAATTTGTCAAATTTGCAAGTGATAACAAACTTAATTCTCTGAGCTGAAAGAATCAAACATTCACCCATCCTAATAAAAACAAAATAAAGATGACAGGCAGCCTCTTACAAAACACCCCTGTCACAGAAAGAATTTTATCCTCACACTGAGGAGCTACAGATTGTCTCAGCAAGCAGAGTTCAGCTGCAGCTTTGTGCTCAAACTAAGTTTCCTTTCCTATTGACCCAAACCCATGTCCCACAGATTTCTACCTGAAAAAAAAAACTCTAAAACATTGTTGCTCATCTGATTAATTGTTTAATGCTGCTAAAGATCAAAGACATTAACTGCTGCAATTTTTTAATCAATTTTGATTAGCTGGACTGTTTACCAAATGCTGTCCTCTAGAATTTTCACAGTAGTTGTCAGAAATGTAGATTTCATTACAAATTAATAAACTTACTGTACAACACTGTTTTTCCATCAATGCAGAAATACAAGTACCTACTACTAACTCAGCTGGATTTTTAGCTGTGTAACCAATATCTGAGCTGTGTAACCAATAGCTGTTAATGTGCTTGATTGTTTTTTTCCTCACCCACATCCCTTTGTGGGCCAGAGCCAACAGACCAACTCATTTTACCCTTGTAACAAGGAGAATCTGGCTCTACTCACACTGCAGCTCCTTTTTTACTACATCTATCTGTATGTTTACATTCACTGCAAGTACTGAATAACTGAAAATGAAGGTAAAGAATTCAGTGATCACATGTTCAAATCCCTGCCAGTACTTCCAGAAGCAGTTTCCTGCTGTATTCACTGTGATGCAGGTTTAAATGAAAATAAGGTAAATAAAATGGTTTACATGAACATTGAAAGGAATCCAAGGTTGACATTAAGAGGCTGAAACTGTCACTCACTATCCCCTGTCACAAAGTCCTGAATTCTGCCAGACATGGTGCTTGACAACTGGTTACAAGAACTTATTCCCTCTAAGACACTCAAGGAACAGAAAACATTTTTTCCTAGAGTGCTTTCCCTGAGGAAAGAGTTACAACAGTACATAGTCTGCCACGTAGTCAAACTCATTAATCCAATTTATTTAAGCATTATACCATAAGTCTGAAAAGCAGCAAGGAGAGCAGGTGCCTGAGAAGTAAAAGGGAAAAAGCACTCTGCTGTCTGCTCAATTATGCCATACCCATTCCTCTTCCACAGCTTGACTCAGAACAAAGCAGTTTCTACATGTGCATTTCTACCAAGTGTGAGTTGTGCTAAGCACGGAAAACAGCAAGCTCTGCTCTGTACATTTTTTCCAGTCAGTAGTATTAAAAACTGTTGAACTGGTAAATTAGTTAATAGCTCAGTGGGCAGATTAAGATAAAAATAAACCAGAGTAGAGTGAATATGAAACAGATGATGCAGCCCATTCACCCCACTACATTTCTAGGAACATCCTGTGAAATAGAGAGCAATCTCTTCCAGGTTATCAGCTGCATGTCCCTGCTGCTGGCAGCAGCTTCAGAGAGGGACCAACCTCCCCAGCACCTGTTTTCTGAGGATTCCAGGCTGCTGAGTTCTGGATAGCTGTACCCATGATAAAGTCACATCCATTTCCTCTGGAGCTAACATCACCTCCTATTTACACACCTCAGCTTCTCTCTGACGCTCACACACATCCCTCTCCTCCCCACACAGATGGGAGGTGCTCATATCCTGCCAGCTGTTTATATTGCTGAGCTAATCAAGCCAATCTCTTCTGCTTCCTTCTGGAGGCTGTTTCTCTATCCCTCAATCATCTTAAGTAGTTTTTAAGTTCAGCTTCTCCATTTTAAATTCATTTTTGAGAAATGCACTGAGTATTTTACATAAGCTTGTAGAAGTAGACTATTCAAAAGCATCAAAGTTATCCTCCTGACTGGAAACCCTTGACCCAATACACCTTGCAGTGACATTCTGTGGTCACCCAGGTCTGGCTGGGATGAAGATCATTTACTTCATAGGAGCCCAGAGGGTGTCACTTTATCTTGTGACCAAAACAGTGCTGAATTATCACTGATGTAGCTCCTCTGCTGAGCTACATCTGCAAGAGAGGAGATCAGTATGAAACTACTCTGCACTTCAGCTTACCAAGGTGATGTTGCTTGCTCCCCCTTGATTTCTGATTTTACTAAACCTGCAGGCATCTTCATCACATGATCTGACATTTCTGATCAATAAACCAAGTCCTCAATAAAATCAGGGTTTTGCACTTATTTTCAAATACTGGGGCAACTCACTTTAGATCAGAGTCCCCAGAATAACCATTCTGTGGGTCCAAAAAAGGAAGAGGAAATTAATTTAGAAAACCCTGGGGGAATGGGACGAAGGTGCAAATGGAAGACGGGGAAGGATGAGGGGATAAATCAAGGCCCAGTGTGGTAGCTAGAATCTGAATCTGTATATGATATTAAATAAAACAACAACAATATTGCTGGGGTGCTAAATCTTTGGTACTTTTAGGGTTTCCATGGCTCCCTGTTGAACTGTCACTCCTCAGAGAGCACCAGGGGCCAGGCACACACTTGCTCTCTCCCTAGATGGAGGGAATCAGAGAGGGATATGAAGAAGCTGCACTCCATCCTTTCTTCTCTCCAGCTGAGAGATTTGGGGCTCAGAATGAGACTAAACCAGCTTGAGAGCAGGGTTGGTTTACAGATCGGTTTGGAGTTGCAGCAGGATCCTGAAACATTCAGGGAGTGTCATCTCTCACTAGAGACAGGCAGAGTTGTTAGAGAGGTGCTTCCACTGGAAGCCTCATGAAACTTCATCATGCACCAGCCTAAATCATCTTAGCTTGTCTTGGAAGCTGAAAAAGTGGAATTCCCCAAGATTTCCTACTGGAAGAGGAAACTTCCAAGGTTCTTTTGTTACCAGTGTCTTTGAGAGGCAGTTTTACTGCTGCATGTGACCATATTCAAAAGCAGAAGTGGAATCAATGAAACAGCAAACACAACTCATACATTTGCAGCTGAGACCTGCAGCAACTCCACACCAGTCTTGAACTCTTACAGCTTTCATGCCATTTTTGTATGAAAAATGAGCTATAACCAAAAGCAGAGGTATTTTCACATACCTGAATCAAGGATTCACTCAGCTTCTCTTCATCAACCTCTAAAATGATATTTTTTATTTCTTCATAAGGCAAACGGAAGGAACCCAAAAATATTGCTGAAATTCAGTAATACATCATTAGAACCAAAAGGTCAAAAAGAATGATATACAAAGGCAAATCATTTCTAGCAACTCAAAAACCATATCTTCAGCTAAATTGTGTTTCACAGTTAAGAGGTCTCCCATATAAAGCAAATGCTAGATAGGCACAATACTGCAGTGTGACTTAAAATGAATTTTCTTCCTAAGAAATAAAACTATGACAACATTTTTAACTTTTTGATCAGCCTCAGTTGCTCCCTAGCAATGTTACTTGGCAATAAAGCCTAATCTTTATGAATGACATCTGCATTCCTACTTAAACAGACCCACTCAGCCAATAGAAGACTTGATCTATTATAATTATTATTATTATGGCTTCCATAACCATGTATGAATAGCTGTACTGCATTTGCAAGTGGATAGATGATATTTACATGATATTCTAGGAAAAAATATCACGTCAAAGGGGCAATGAAGAACTGGGCAAAGTAAGAAAAAATGTCCTAACTCTATCATTTCTTAAGGTAACTAAACTTATTCAAGAGACACATATAATGCAAACCCTTCAAAGATGAGTTCTCAAAGCAATTTGATCTCAGAATGTTATAAAACCTCAGGAGAGCCCCATTCAGTAAACTACAAAGAATTCTTAACAGATGGATCAGCATAATATTGTAACAAAGTGCTTGATATTCAACCCAACTACTATGGCTGATTATCCTGCATCCATGTTTCCAAAATGTGAGGTTTTCTATCAGTTGTGTCACAGTTAATTTTCTGCTCATGGATGTGGTAATAAATGCCCACATTTGGGCTTGCACACTTCTTTGCCATGGGCACAGTTGGACTAGTGACATTTATGGTGTTTCTCATTCAAATAAAAGATTCTATTCCTCTTAATTATTGATTCCCCCCCATAATTAAAGAGGGAAGAAGTGAGGTAAACAATACAAGTGGGCTGGTTTTGACACAATTTATAGCAGCAGCACTTGCACCTCTTTAGCCCATCTGGTAACACCTTCCCCTGAACCTCCATTCCTTCATTGCTCTGACCAGAAGGAACAATTAGGAAGGGCCTCTAAACCCCACCAACCCTGTGCCTTGCCCACACTAATGATCATCATTTCATTGCACTGCCAGTCCTGAGCAATAATTGAGAGAATCAACTGACAAAAACCCTGGTAGTTCATTAAGTCCAAATCGTTTTTCCATGTTATTTTTTTCATTTTTCCCAAGTTATATAGGGAATTGAAAACGTGTATTTAAACATGTCTGAATTTCAGACTCACACTCAAATTAGCAGTTTTTAGAAAAAGCAATTGCACATGTAAACAAAAAAGTAAATCCTACAACCAGTGAGATGCAGATGCTACTTAGATATTGACCTAATGGCTTTCACATCACTTACATAAATTTTGTGCAGATTTTCCATCCAAAACTCTTAATTCTTTGATCTTCTTCTTTGACTGAGCTGCTTTCTTTTCTTCTGATTCTTCTACAGGCTTTTTGGCTGGAAAAGTAGATATTTGTTAAATTCTATTCATTATTACAACTGCTCAATCTTAGCTAACAGCAAGTCCATTAGAAAGCCATAATAATACATCTTTTACAATCAGTTCAAGGCAAAACGACTGCACTGCCTCAACCCACTGTAAAATATCCAAACAAACAAAGCAAACATCCAAAACTGGAAGGAACAAGAAATAAAAATATGACAATGAGCAATTTTCCCAAGCACTATCAAACAACATTTATGTATTGTAACTCAGGAAATTTCACTTCAGCTCCAATTTATTGCAAGCATTTTTAAAAACACAGGGATTTGATGTCACCTCAAAGCACATGAGTGCCCTCTATTGAAACATTAATAATATTAATAAGTTCTCCATCCAAAACCAACAACACAAATCACTTGATATTTATCACACTGAACAAAAGTATGTTTTTATTAATTATTTACGTTGTCAGTTGCAAAGAGCAAAACTAACTAAGAAAACAGTGTATATTTTAAAGTGATTTCTTTCAAATTAGCAAGATTTGCTAGCCATATATTCAGCACTTTAAATTATGTGGAAAGAACTGTGGCATTGGAGCACCTAAAATATAAGCTGATTTTTTGCATAATTTAAAACAGTCAATTTCCACAGAATTTTCTTAAGCATTAAGTAAACCCATTAACAAGGATTTATTTCCTTTTAAATATCACATAACATATTTGGCACTGAAGGAATAGAATCTTAATGTGCTTAACATTAATTGAACTTAATGAATATTTTAAGTCATTCAAAAGTAACTGAAAAACTGCAAAGTCAAATTAAGATGAAGTTCCAAGCAGACTGAATGTGGTTCTGTTCTCTGAGCACTATTTTTTGTTGCACTGCAATGAGCCACCACGGGTTTCATTACAGGTACCACCTAAGAAAAAATTGTTAAATTTTACAGTGAGGAATAACAAAATCTCAGCTTCAACCTCTTTAATAATAATAATAAAAAAGAAAAGAACATAGAAAACAGGCATTTGTCTCCTTACAGCCATTACCACCAGGAAAACATCTGGCCCAAAGCAATTCTGCAGGTTTATAGCCCTGAATCATCAGTTTACCTTGGGCACGTTCATGGCAGAGCTGGGGCAGTCCCAGGCAGTGCCCCCAGCCCCAGCTGCCTCTGAGGAGCCTGAAGCAGGGACAGCTCAACAGAAAGGTGATTCTGCAACAAAGCAACCTTTGCTCTCCCCTGGCCTCACGCTTCCCTGCAAGCCTCCCATGAGCAGCTGGCTTGCCACTTGTACAAGCCCTGAGCTGCACATCACCAGAATTGCCACCAGCACTGACCCCTCGGCTGTAATGAGCTCCATTTAAAACCCTACAGTGACACTTCATTGAGCAATCACACCCTTATCACTAATTGTTCTCAATTAAACCAGGAAATAAGACCAGGTGCTCAACAACACAAACAAAAAAGAGTTAAAAATCAGCTGTCCCATGGGAAGGCAACAAACATTACGAGTTCTGTTTTATCACAGGAGACACTGCAAAGCCTGCATTTGTGTCTGCTGAAACAGCTGAGAAAAACCAGTCAAGAACATGGGAGACCTTTTGCAAACTCTATCTGTTTAAGAGTTAAACACTCCACATCTCCAGGGATCAAGTCTTTAAAGCACTGAACACTCCCTCCCAACCCACCCACAGGGTACCAGACTTGTCTCAGCACCTGGGAGCCCCAGAGACAAACCTGCTCTGCCACCACTGACAGTGAAACACCCACATCCCAGTCCCCTGGCCTGCAAACTGCACAGGGAACAGATTCACAGAAAGCAGGAGTAACAAATGTTTTTGTTACCAAATACCACCTCACAGAAAGGGCACTTCCCACAGTGATAATTCGTGTAAATCAGAAGGATTTGTGAGAATCTATCCAGTGAGAAAAACACCTCTGTGAGCAAGAGTTCAAGGGCAAAGGTGTTACACCAGCCCAATGCAAAGCAGGTGTTAAATTATTCAGCTGCTACAGCATCAAAGAAGGAAAAGTGGTTTTGGGGTTTAAACACATTTTATAAACAGACACACAGAGGGTGAGCTGAGGCAGAATTCACAACTCTGCCTGTACAGGGTGAAGAACCAGTTTCCCTTATCACCCCTCCTAACCTGTAAGCAGGTGCACTCCTCCACTGGTTGTAAAATCAGGAACCACATTTAGACCACAGCAGATCACACATTCAAACATTTCATAACCACCCTGACCTACTCAAGCCAGAAGGGTTTCAACACCACTACTCATAGATCATCCATTTAAGAAATATTAGATTCATCTGGGTTAAATTTTTTCTACTTAAAAAAGGCCAGAGAAGATGTTCTTTCTGAAAAATTCTTCTCTTTCCACACACAAAGCTTTCAAGTTAACTTCATGCCAATTCACAAAAACCAGAGAAACATGAGAAGTAGGTGCTTATGTGACTGTTAAAGTCACGAAACAGCATCACCACCAACCTTACCAAGCCCAAACTCATAGGGAGAAAGAGATACTGCTGAAATTTCTTGATTAAACAGCTCCTACAACCTCCCCACCACTGGAGCCATGCCTAACATGGAGCATCAGAGAGCTCTGCAAAGCCCTGCTGGTCCCTCTCCTGCCAGAGGCTCTGATCACACAGTCCATTCCAGCAGTGATTCAGCTGTAAGGCAACCACAGATTATGGAATTCTAAATAATAATTAACTCAATTAAAAAGATACTTGATACTTTTCAGAAAATCCAATACACTGTTGCTGACCAAGCTCGGGCCCCTTGTCAGGTTCTCCTTTCTCAAGTGCCTGTTTAAAGATAAGATGCTGTTTGGTTTGATGCCACAGAAGCAAAGGGAGAGATGAAAGAAGGATTTTACAGCAGACAGCACAGGGTAGCTCAGAAAAGCAAGATGAAAAATCAATCTGGAAGCTAAAGCAGCTGTATTACTTCATGCAGACCTTGGAGTTTAGTGCTGTGATTATTCATTACAGCACTTTGATAATGGTACTGGCTTACATCTTCATTCAAAATCAGCTTTTTTTCCAAACCAACAAGTCTCACAGACAGCACTGAGAGCTGGTGACTGCCATCCCCAGGTTTCCATGGCAGAAATGGCCAGAGTTAAAAACAAAACATGTAGCAGAGGGGAAACTTCCTTACTCTCTGACCACACCTGGTGAAGCAACAGAACACTGAAAGGAGCAGGTCAGCTGCCCAGCTCTGGAGTCTCATTCCACAGGACCCAGCTCCTACCCAGCTCCCTGCTGAGCCATCCACAAAGCCCAGCATCCTGTTCAAGTTTGCTGCTCTTGTTTCAGAGCAGGATGAGCTTTTTCCACACCTTAAGTATGGCTTGATGCAAGCTCAGCCTTCCACAGCCACAGCTCAGCAGTTCCCAGAACACACTCACTGCTCAAAGCTGCATCAGTCCTGCACTGCATGGGCAGCCTTGAGGGATGACAGAACCCTCCAGAGAGAGGCTGAACCTGTCCAGACCCTCTTTGCAGAAGAGACAAATATCTCCTTCACAAGTCTCAGTAAGAGCCCACAAGTCCAAGTGCTTTGTTCCCCAGGACAGCAGCACAGGTATCAGAAGAGTTCACTCTTCAAGGGCCTCTTGGGTTGTCCTCTGGTGTTTCTGATCCCCATGTCTGGGCTAACACACCAAGCTCATGCATGCCTGCTGTGTTGTATGCAAAGCATTTTTAAATCCCCTACCCTACATGTCTGTGTTTCTTCAGGATGGTTAATCCCACTTCCCACACACTTATCCAGATGAATATTTGGATTTACCTGGAATATATATACACTCACACAAACAGGCAGAAAGGCATGTGTGGAGTTTCTGTTTTCAAGAAATGAAGGAAATTCTACTCTTGGTTATTTAAAGTGATATTCCCATTCATCTGAGAGGAAGTAAGAACTAAGCAAGCATTAAAAAAAACCCAACAAACCAACAATTAACAGACTGAAATGGCAAAACAGCCACAAATGCATACTTATCTCACACCAGTCAGACCTGTAGAAGGTTTTGTCTGGGCTTTTCTTTATAATTTACCTAGGTAGACAGAGGAGGGAAAGGGAAAGAAAGAGAGCGAATATCAAAGCCAAAGGAGAACATGCAGGCTAGAAAATACAGATGTAAACACCAACACTGCATAACTTATTTATTTCTAATTTAGAACACTATTAAGTCAGTAATAATCCATTTGTTTATCAGTGTTGGAGGGAAAAAGCTGATGCAAGATGCTGCAAGGCACTGTTTGCTGTTGATCTGCTATTACCCAGAGCAAGTGCAGCTCCAGCTGTACCTTCAGCAAGACCTTCAGCTGGGAGCTCATCTAATCCCACTGCTTGAAGCCCTTAAAACCCATCCAGGGGATACTAAACAAAATGTTATGTAAGTTTAAAACACATTAAGCAAGACTAATGATAATCATGGCAGAGAACATATACAAACGTGTTGAAATGCTTTCGAGACATAATTAAGAAAAAAAATCCACCATCAGTACTTTTGCACTTCTGTAGTAAAAAAAAAGAAGCACACATTATTCTTCAAAATTATCATTTTACACCTGTTCATTAATTTAGCTGCTGAATAGCATTAGAAGTGGCCATGACTAATTTTTTAAAATATGTATTATTTTATTCAATGATACTGAAGCTGTTAAACCATTTTATTATGAGCTGAAATGTCCAGTTCATATGAAATTCCTTTCTTTCTTTAAATTATCAATGAATAATGTTAATAAAGAATCAACAGCAAAAACTGTCAGTCATGAAAACAATGAGGATGAAAATTAAAGGGAGATAAAAAGGACTGCATTGGATTACAGTGTGGAGAAAGCAGACATTAAGGTGAACTTTAGCCTACCTTAGCCTGAGCCTTAATCTCCAATTTCTGTCAAGTATGTACACACAGTGAACAAAAACATCCTTATATTGTCATGGGAAATGAATGAGTAATTTCATCTTATTTCCATCTGGCAAGTGGCTTCCCGATTGCATTTACCAGTATTTGGCAGCAAAAGTAAATATACAAAAGAAATTAACTGCTTTGTTGTTCTCTCTACCAGACAGAAGAGCTATGGCTAGTACAGGAGTATAGGAGGAAAAAATTAAGCGTACATTGCAAGGGATGTAAACTACACACACAAGAGCAGACTTGAGCAGTGGAAAGTAATAATTACACTGAATTTACACCCCTCACAAAAAAAGAAAAAAAAGACCCTGATGTAATGTGACTTGATAGAAAAATGAAATAAGGAGTTAAAAATGCCACTGAATTATCAGGAAGTACTTTGTAGCACAAGAGTTCAGTAAACCCTGTTGCAACACAATAAAACTTCTTCAAGTCTGGCTAAATTGCTCATCTTGGAATGCTGCTGATAGTCTTCCATTTCTGTGTTACTCCTAGAGGCACCCAAAAATGGAAACAGAAGTCGAATTAAGGGGGAGAAGGAGGGAAGTCAAACAAAGTAGTCAAAAATTTGGAGTTCTTTTCCCTCAGCAATACTCACACCCTGGGTGTGCCCTTGGTGTGCCCCAGCACTGCCAGGCTGCAGTGCCCAGAGCTGGGGTGAGGCAGGGCCAGGGAGCAGAGCTGGGGCACAGCCCGGCCTCTCTGCAGCCCCCTGCAAGGGAGAGCACCCAAACCATGGCCAGGCTCTTGGTGCAGGCAGCAGAACAAACTCTGACAGAGTCTGTGAGCTCCAGCCAAACCCCACAAGCAGCCTGCTGACCATCAGCAAGTGCAAACGTGTCCACACACGCAGGGAATTGCTCAGCTTGGAAAAGCCCTCCAGCATCATGAAGCCCAAGCAGCAGCCCAGCACCAGGGTCAGCACCAAACCATGTGCTCAAGTGCCTCACCCACATGTTTTAGAGCACCTGCAGGATGCTCATTTCCCTGAGCAGCTCGTGTCAATGCTTGACAGCCTTTTCTGTGAAGAAACTTCTCCTGCAATGCAATCCAAAGCTCCCCTGGTGCAGCCTAAAGCCATCTCCTCTGCTGCTGTCACTCGTTACCTGGGAGAAGCAGAGCCCTGATTCTGGCAGCAGGGAGAAAGCAACAGTGCAGGCTAAACAGAGCAGTGACCAAGGGGGAACTCCCCATCCTGTCCTGGATCCAGTGACACCAGAGAAGGTTCAATGGATCCCAGAGCAGAGACTCTGGGAGATGCCACAGCTCCCAGAGCTGAAGTCACAGACCCCCAGGACCACGGGAGCTCTCCTGCAGAACGTGTGTGTCATGCAACTCATGAACTGCATCAACTGGGAGGGGATGGTTTGGCATCCAAATTCATTTCCAGCCTTCACTGCATCACTGGTGCTCTAACTTTGAAAACCAACAGTTTCCCCAAATATCCAGAGAGACACAAAAGCATCAGCAGATGCCAGCCACGCCTCCTGTCCATTCAGGCAGCAGCTGGGGGATCTCGTGTTCATTCCCAATGCCACCTGGCATTTTTCAGTTCACCTAAAATCACCAATTCCTGAAGCAAAATTAATTAAGCACTCCTGCTGTCACTCTGTCCTTTCTGCAATCAGAAGAGCTGAATACCTGGTACAGCAATAAAAAAAGAATTATTACAAAGCAAGCAATTGATCTAAAAGTGAATCTTACACTCAGCTCTTAAGATAAAAAAAATAAAACCAACAGGGAGGGGAAAAAAAATGGAACCTCTTGCAATCTTGTATGTTTTTTGCCTAATTAATGTAATCAAGCTGAAGGAAGTGGCATCAACCCAACAAATTATGCTCTGTGGAAGAATAAAAAAGATCGTAACTTAGTTTTACAAATTAGTTTTCCAAAAAAAAAGTAACAAGGGATCTATATTCCTATTAATTGTTCTTATAATTGATTGCTACTTTATTTGACCACCACATTTAATGACTACTATTAATTTAACATGAAATATTCCTTGTCCTGTTAAAATTGCCCTAAAATGGTTGTAAATAGTCTAATTGTCAATCTCCAGCAAGAACTTGTGCAGCAAAGTTGGACAGCTAAAGTGGACTTAATTACCCACTCTGTATTGTGATGGCTTTCAGCTATCAACAGCCCAAGGAGATGCCTGGGCCATAAATACTTTAAAAAACCCAAAAAACAACAAGAAGACAACCCTTCCCTACACACACACAAAATCCCAAATACACCCACACTCAATTTCACAACTCATTTTGCCCCTTCTATTTGCTGTGAAGGATGTTGTTTTTGCTGTAAGACAGCAAGCAAATATTAACAATTCATGCCACACAAATGGTCACAGAAATACAGATGAACATTAGAAATCAAACAACAGCAGGCAAGCAAGGATTAAACTGAAAATATCCTCCATGGGCCTCATTTACTGGGTTGTGGATGTGCTGAAGAAGCTGGAACAAAACCCAGCAGCCTTTTCCATGACCTCTTCTCTGCCGTTTTCTCCATGAATACTGATAAGGACAAAAGCCTCAGGGCTGTGCACCCCATTTGTCCCTTTGCCAACATCCCCAAGCCTTGCCCTGGAGGGGCTGGGAGCAGCTCCCAGGATTTGCTGACCCCTGGGTTGTGGTGGGCACTGAGCTCTGCCCAGCCCCAAAATCAGTGCCTGACCAAGGAGATGGGTCCCTGCATTCCAGAACCCACAGAGGAAGAGTTGACGTGGGCGAGAGAAGATGTCTGCCCATGGAAATAAAATCCTGCCTGTAATAGCATTTCTAATTTCAACAGTCACATGGCCCAGTTATATTTTTTCCTCTGACATCAGGCCACCATCACCACCAAACTGAGCCAGGACAACCATCATTATTTCCCAGATTCTAACTGATAGGTTTCTTATCCATACAATTTTCAAAAGTAAAAAAAAAAAGTGCCAAGACTCAGAAAAAAAAAAATCAAACTAAATGTCATTAAACTGCTGTAATATTTTACCAAGATTCTAACAAACTCATTTTCCTTTATTACTTATGACAAATCTAATAAATAGATCTCTTAAATTAATAGTGTACCTACTACTCCCCTTAAGGCTGTAAAAGGCTCACCTTCACAAACAAACACACCTGTGGGAATCACATTTTCCAAAGGAACTCTCCAAATTATGAAGCTAAGATCCCAAGATCCAAAAATCCTTCTACACAGTCAAGTTAATTAGATATTGGTACTTAATGGAACAGACTAAGATGTTAATAAAAATGAAGTGATAAAATTATTTCCTCTATCACTATGATCTGACATTTAACAATCCTGACTAAATATTGAAACATTAAGTAAAAACCCATCTACAAACAGACATTTTGGTATTCTCTTTCTTTTTGAAGTATTTCTCTGTCATCAAGGTTTTAAATAAACGTGCATGCAAAACTCTTTAACTTAGACCTGCCTAATTCCCAAATCCCTCAGTTTTTGAGAGTGATGTGGCACATCCTGGTTATACACTCTAACACAATGTTACATATCCATTGACTTAGTGCATCAGAAATTTGATTTTATGTTTAGTTAAAAGAATTCCATTCTCCTATTTAGAGTACAAAAGAAAAAAAAAAACATTTGTGATTAGCTGGTATTTGTTGTTATAGTAGACCAGGAGAACTCAAAAAGGAGCTTTCATAGACACCATGTCCAAAGCAAAACTTCACAGGGTAAAAGGATCATATTAAAAATAATTGGGAAATGATCTGTCTTAATAGATTCCATTAATTTCAGCAGTAAAAGTAAGTGCCCTGTGAGGTTGACTGGTAATCACAGTGCTGACAGCTGATCAATAGAAATAAGGATAAAATGATAAAATTAGTCTTCCATAAGCAAACATCTAAAGCTCTGGCTTTGTGGTGGGTGGTATCAAACAAATCTAATTATCTGCATGTGCTCCACACTAATCACATACCAACCCAAATGGTCTGGCCCCACTCTGGTGCCAAGGCTCCTGCAGCCTTTGGAGCAGAATTCCTTGGTTCTGCAGTGGCTGGTTGGGAGCAGGCCCCACGCTGCCACAGAAGATGCTTTGCCCATTCTCTCCATCACTCCCACTGATGATACCTAACTAAGGTCATCCCAAGAGTTTCAATATCCTGGGACACTGAAATGTTCCTGGTGTTCTAATGTGACTCTGAAAAACAAGCAGCAAGGGGGGCATTTGCTGACAACCAAAGCTGTGAGTGCCCCTCAGTAAACGGGGCAGATCCACTGGTATTTTTTGGGTGATGGGCAGCACAGATGTTTTACTGGGTGACTTCTGGGGATCAGGCACAGTTTGGGTCTGCCCCTCTGGGCAGTCCTTGAAAACACAGAGAAATAAATATAAATTAGCTATTAATGAGACTTTCAATGAGAGAAAAATGAGGCAGCAAACCAGGAAGACTTAAAGCAGCAGGGCTAAAACTCTGGAAGACAACACGCCTGTTTGAAATACAGAGAAGTGCAATAGCACAGGTCAGAAATGCTGAAGGATCCTGAGTTCACTGAAGACAAAACACAATGAAGACTTTACTGTATGTGTAAAGATGTGACCTCTGGCTTACAAAAACCATCAGCTGCTGGCAGCTGGGAAGTATCTGTGTTTAATCGATCCTGTGTACATCAAGCAGCAGACATTTAATGTGTATTAACATGTCCTTACTCTCCTGACTGAGGATCTGCTCTCAGCCACCTGATGAAGATAAAAGGGCTCAACCAGCCTGGAGTCAGCCCTGAATGGCTGTTTATGTTATTACCAACCTTGAAAAAGCTTTCTTGGGGTCCAAGCATCCCAAAGTGTTCTGAACACACCCAGGTGCTCACTGGGTGTGCAGTGATTTTCTGCCTTTGAGACACACAAGATAAATTACAGATAAATTAATGACATTACAGGATTAGCCTTAGGGGAACCTACAGAGTACTAAATGAAGCTGCTTGCATTGTAGCAGCCTAAAAGTAGTGCAGGAACAGGCAGCTGCAAGTGCCTCAC
The DNA here is from genome assembly GCA_013399225.1 of Rhipidura dahli. NCBI lineage: Eukaryota > Metazoa > Chordata > Aves > Passeriformes > Rhipiduridae > Rhipidura > Rhipidura dahli. The sequence goes on along the minus strand of VXAC01003307.1, from coordinate 2,931,542 downwards.
CTTCAGCAGCATGGCCAGGCTCCACTGTTCACCTCAGCACACTCTGGGCACGTGCACAGACAGGATCCACTGCAATTCTAAATTTAGCAGCTGGAACCTAGGATCTGCTGACCTTTTGTATTACCAACACAAGCAAAATTTGGCTCAAGTGATTCATTAAGAAAGCAGTGAGTCTGTGCTAATGACCCAAGTATTAAATGAAACAACAACAAAAAAGTCATGGAAAACCTTGAAGTTTACTCCACAGGTACTCCCATTCAGAACAGGCAACTTAATGATACTGCCACACTGACTTTCACCATGTGGATTTTTTGCTTTTAGAAAGCCTTTAAGCTGCTGCCTCTTCAGTGGGGAATGATTCTGTAGCAGTATTGTACAATAATTACATTCCCACCTTACAGAACAGAATAAAGCACGGGAAAGGAAGAAGTTCCAGAGACACTTCAGTTTCTCACATTGCACAAGACATACAACAGTCACACAATACAGAGTTGTAATTTCAGCTTTACATCTTCTGAGATGATTAATAAGTAATTCAAAAAGCTGATACTTTTGTCATTATCTCTACTAATGCCTATGTACATAGTACTTTCAATTTCTCAATGAATTCAGAAACTTAATAGCATGATTGTTAACTTTTAATCCTTTAGATAGCTTTTGAATGTCTCTTTCTCCAAAGAACCTTTATTCATGCAGGTAACAGAACCATCCTTGCTCTACTATAAATGGCAGAAACTCTTGCAATAGCAGATATTCTGTCCAAAGCATCCAGGAACAGCATTACAGTAGAAGCAACTATCACTCAGAGAAAGGTTCCATGTCAAAAGCAGATGACATATTTTTTGGGAATATTTTTGGTCAGCAGTAAGAAAGGTGTGTGTTTCAGCACATAAAACACAAAGCCCACGGAGAGGGCATCATTTTTCTACAAACACAGAATCACTGCAGGTCAGCACAGTGAGCAACTGGAAGCAGGCCATGAATCAGACACATTTTGTCAGTTTATGCTTTTGCAGAAAAGAAAAAAAATATCCACATTCTATTTCTTTTGATAGAAAGTAGATTTAGGAGGAGGTATAGGATGTGCAAACCATGGTTCTGCTGAGAGATGAGGGGGCCATCTCTTTAATACAGACTTGAAAGAACTATTTTACAAGACCATAAATTCTGCTTATAGCCAGGGCTTTGTTTACAGCAGGGGTTTATTTATTTAAGCAAATACATTGCTACTCCTAGAACTCTGCTGGAAGTCTGAAGGAGAGTGAAATATTCGTGCACAGTCTCTTTAATAGTCAGCACCAGCTGGCCTGGTAAGTAGCTGGTCTGCTCTCCATCCTTTCCTCCAGACTTTGTTATTCTTCCCCTGCTTCACTTGGGTCACCAATTCCCAGCCAGTGTTCAGCTGAAGAACCTGCACAGGAACACTCAGCTGGAGTTTCCTCTACCAGCACTGAGGAAGTTGCCAGAAAATGTATCTACAGCCACAAACACCTCAGAGGGCAAAAGGAATTGTTTTAAACCATTCAGAGCTACTGAACACAGACCTGGAATCGACAAGCAACTCACCATCAGCGTGTTTTATACACAGATCTAAACTGTTCCATGTGAAAGAGAAGCCACGCTTCAGGAAAACTGCCACAGTGGATAACCTCAGCAGTTCATTGACCAAAGGATTACTGTCACATCCACAGAATGATTTAATCACATAATCACAGAATGGCTTGGGTTGGAAGGGACCTTAAAGGTGATCTTGTTCCAGCCCCTGCCATGGGGTCCCCCTTTCCCTAGACCAGGTTGCTCAGAGCTCCATCCAGCCTGGCCTCGAACACTTCACACAGAGAGGAACTAGCTTCATATTAAATAGATTTTCAGAATATCTAACCTAAATTCCCATAAAAAATGCAGTTGCATACTTGAAGAAGAACATCTTTTGCAGGTTATTCTTTCTGTTTTGACATTAGAGAAAGCATTCTTCTCAGTCTAATCTCTTTATTTATTCATACAGAAGGGGCTTTTTTCCAGGAATATAGATTTCTATTTGTTTAAAAACAAACAAAACCCATCTCTTTCTGCGGTTCAACACAGATTCTTCTTTTCAATTCAACTTCTGAATTTCTTTTTCATCGAATTCATAGAAAAAAATACTCTCTGTAAGAGCACTATAGATCAAGACTGCTTCATGAATGTATTCATATTTCATGCTAATTAGTCTTTGTACACAACTCCTCTTGCTGCTGTGCAGAGTCCGTGTGTCTCTGTCCTCAGCTCCTCGTTAAATGTGCTGGGCTTTATCTGAGCACTGCATCACCGAGGCTCCCACAGACAGCTTGGGATGCAGAGCTGCCTCTCTTCCCCTGCTGGATTTTATCAAGCTGCTAACACACAAAAGCTGCAGCTCCTTAGAAAAACCAGGAGGTACAGAAGGCACTAAAACTGCTACCAGTGATCCCACAGTAGGATGGAATTCCAGACTTGTGGAATATGTGGGTAATGAACATGTGTCCCTGTGTCGCCAGCAGCGATTCTTACACTCCACTTATGGGAGCCTCCAAGACCTTTAATGTAGGAAAAAACCCACTGCACCAATTCCCTCTGTAGGAAAAACCCAGTGCCTTTGAGAGGTCACCTTCCCTTGGCTTTTTTTAATAATCATAACTGCTCTTCCATCCTTCCTCTTCAAGATTTTTATTTTCACATTCTGAGAGCTCAGGTATAACAAATTAATACATGAATTCTGTAACTAACCACCTAAAATATAAAGCATTATAACCAAGACAGCTCAGTCACAACACTGTTATAAATACATAGAAGAGACCTTTTAAGACAATAATGTCTGTCCTCACTCCAATTCTATTTAAATTCTTCTGGTGAAGCTTTCTGACAAAATTCCTAATTGAAACTTGCAGAAAATCTGGGCAGCAGGGCTTTGTTACTAATATTTTTCAGAAGTTTTTCAGTGCCAGAGATTTCTAAACCAAAAGATGGCCTTGCAGCAGGCACACATACAAGTGACAGCCCCTCCCAGCTCAGTTTGCCATGTGGCACTAGAAAGGCAAGTGGATGCTAAGTTTGTACCTGCAGAACTGCTCCAGTCACTCAGTAACCAGCAGGATTCCTTATTTCAAGTCCTTGCTCCTCAAGTCTCCAGTAGGGAAGACCAACCTGTCCTAGTGATGTTCCAAAAGGGTTAAGCACTGCCAATTAAACTAAAACTGAGGGAATGGCCCCCACATTAGAGCACCTGACCTGGAACCAGAACAGACAGAATGCTGACTCTGAAAATGAGCTCCATTTCTACAGGAATTGTGTGGAATACATTATGCTGTACCTCCAAGCAATTCATGAATAATGACAGCAGCTTTCAAATAGCCCAGACTCAAACTATTTCCCACCTGCCTCTTAATCTGGATGTAACTGAATTCACATACAGACTGTTGGTATTTGATTTTCTGAAGGTGCAATTACTGCAGTTCTTTATGCACTGCTGACTAAGATAATGTCCAAACTTCTCTATCAGACCCCTCTTATGGAACAACAATGCTCTGAAAATATACTGCCTCTGCTGCCCAAGTAAAGAAAGCAAGCTCCAGGAATAATAAACTGGAGATCAGGATAATTGCAACTGTCTGATCCAGCCCTTTTTGTTTTGCCCCTTTATGAATCTACCACAAAGCTTTTAAAAGCAGATGCCCAAGAGACAATTAAAATGTTCCACAGCCCGAGACCTCCAGTGAAATTCCTGCCTCTATCCAACCCTATGGCCTGAGCATTCTGAAAGCATTATTTATACAAGACTTTACAAGAAAAGAAGACAATAAATGAAAATAGGACAACTAAGACTGAATCTAACTTCTGAGAAAGTCTAAATAGATTTTTTTTTTTTTAAATTTGGGATATTCTTCATTCACTGTCAAATGATGAAAACAATTTTTCTACCTACTACAGTTAGTAGGTCACACCAATAGGACATGTATTCTACATAGTATTTTTTTCAAAATAAATTGTTTTCTTAGTGACTCACATTAAAAACTACCTTTGACATAGAAATTAAGTTATTGAAAGGTATGTTAAAATGCTATTTGAAATAAAATATTAAGAACTAATATTTACAATATTTACCTCCTAACTGGAACTTTTTCTTTTGGACACTTCAGAACACTACTCTCCTATCAGTCCTTTTGTCTCATGATGAATGAAATGGGTCCTGATGCTCCTAAAGTAAGACTTGGACTCTAAAATAACTCTAAGATCATTTAAGAATTTTAAAAAATTACATAAAATATATAAAAAAACAGAGACATACATACAGAAATCTATGCTGGATGGTGATAATTTCAGGCAGCAGTTTATTTAAACCATGCAAAGCTTTGCTCACCCCTGAGCTCAAGAGTTTATCTACTGGATAAATCCAGTGGAAAAGAAAAGGACAGAGTGACAAACAGCAAACTAATAACTCACTCCTTCGTTATGGTACTTGAATTTACTCTGTGGCTGAAAAACAACCATTTCAAATATATTCAAAGATGAAAACAAAGCAATCTGCTGCACTTCTGTGTGAAACTGAAGTGAAGAGTGATGAGCTCCGTGTGCAACGCAAGGAAATGCAACACCCCTGGGCGCCCCAACCCTGCAGAGCTCATCTTGCTCTGGTTTGGATTCCCTCCCTTCTGCCAAGGACAGGCTGAGGAGGGACAGGAACCAAACAGACACAGCCTGAACCATCAGCAGACCAAGGGAGCCACCTGCAGTTTGCAATCCAGAAGCAAATCCACGAGGAGTTCAGAGGTTTTTCTTCCTTTTGGTGTTGACCAAGCAGTGCAGGGAGCTGAACCAGCACAACACAGCCGTGCTTAACACCTGAGATTTCTGTGTTAAACTGACTCCTGCTGTCTCACACCCACAGACACAGCTGTGCTAAAGGAAATTTGGCCAAAGCTGGATCCACTGAAAGCTTGCAAATGTTCTCTGATGAATCAGATCTAGGCTTCTCAGCATACCAAATTCAAAGCCATTTTTGAAAAGTACTAATTGCTGCCCCTTGTATTTACAAGGACCAAATGCAAATGAATGCAAACAGTTTTCCTTCAAGTTCAATGGTGCACTAACACATATACATTACTCATATAAAAATCAAAGCCTGAAATTTTGTTCATATTTTGTTCAAGCACAGCTTACATGGGAGTTTGTATTTTCTCTTGTCCCTTCCCACTCAAATTCCCCATCATGTGAAAAATGCAACTCAGCTATTAAGACCTTACTTTGGTTTTGAAAACATATGAAAATTATTGTTGAAAAGTATTTTAGAAGTCTAATGTAAAGCAACAGAACCCTGATCGAGAAGTTTTCCCTCGAGGCAAGGTGGATGGATAATGAATTCTGTATTGGAACAATCCCAGTAGTTACAGACTATTATGTACTAATTACTACCTTTACAGATCTACTGTACACATAATTAATTTCTTCAGAGCACTACTATCATTCCTGACTGGCAAAATACACAACCTAAATTACAAGAGCCAGAAATTAACATGATCCTTTAGGGAGAAGGCATTAAGTTGCTTTGCAGTGTTTTGCAATTAAACAATCAATCAAACAGTGAGGAGTGATTTTGATAGCAGCAGGCCCAGGACTGAGCACTGTCACAAAGTCACCTGAGGCCCCAAGCAGGGGCTGTGTCACCACCTGACTGCAGAGCCACAGCACTGCAGCCTCCACCTGTTTGTTAGGAGACACTTCAGCACCCAATGCTACCTGGATTTAACAGTCCTTAAATGAAACACCAACACAGGGAGCTGTCTGACATCCCATTCCACAAAGCACTGAAGGCAGGACAGTGCTGCTGGCCAGAGAGAGAATTTGCCATCAGTTAAGGGACAAAAGCAAAGTTTGGTAAAAGAATGCTAAGCATAGCATGAGCTGCTTGAACCATTTCCAAGATTTCAGTAGGCTCTGGACAAGAACACTAAAGCTTTAAACTGCTCATTTCAGCTATTGGGGGTTTTAGGACATTCTACAGAATTAAATCATCCATCCCCCCAACTCTACCAAAAAGCAGTAGCTCAGGTTTCCTGAGATGTATAACAACACTGGATCACTAATTAATTTATTACGCAAAAATTATTGTTCAACTTGATGACAATATTTCCCCTCAAAAGTACCACTTCCCTTCAGCTCTGGCTCCATTCCTCTAAAACAGACAGCACTCACACAGCAAGGCAGCTCACAGCTTACTGATAACCAACATTAAGTCATTTCTGGAGTATCCGAAACCAAAACTGTGTTAAACAAGAAAAAATCACCAAGTTATCTTCTTACTGTGCAAAGAATCCTGAACAAAATTCAGAGGTTTAATCTGATTTCAGTGCTGCAGTTCACAGGGAATCACAAAATTTTAATAAATGTCTACACTACCATTCCTTTTCCTTCAGTTACTATTCCCACTGGCCTTCCAAAATTTCACAGAATACAAGACAGCAAACACTAAGTCATCACAACTGCTCCTGGCACTTGTCAGTTTGCTTCCACTCATCCATTTGTTTGTTTTACTTGCTGACTGTGCTCTTGAGAGCATCACACACATCTTTATTTGGCTTTTTATCACTCTCCCATCGTGTACCAGGAGACCACCTCATGAAATGGGACTAAAGCAGAAGGGACATCTGATCCCAGAGGATGCCTGCAATAAGCACTTGGGGCTTTACTGAGCTGCTTATGACTCTTAAGGCAAAAGGCAAGGAAGAATGGTGAACATCATTCCATGTGTCTCCTTGCAGATGGCAGCTGCAGAAAAAAAGTTGCTTTTCAAATACAATTATTTGGAACTGTGCTGCAACTAAATGCCCCAAGAGCCTTTTTGACATCTAGAAGGTTTTCAAGTTTCAAGAAAACATTCAACTCAGAGACAGACAACTCTGCCTTTCTGCAGGAGTCAGCCAAGTAAGATTTTCATATCCTGAGTACTACACAGCAGCATTTTTAATGTGCATCCTTTGCTATGGCATCTTATTTTCTACAATCATTACCTGAGAACTACACAAGGAAGAACAGGAGAAATATCTGCAAGGCTCTCACCACACTCCTCACTGTTGGAGGAGTTTCTGTTGTTTGTAGCTTTAGAACTGTGCAACTACACCAACAAGAATTTCTTCTCACAGGAAACTGTCAGCTGTATCAAAAATTCAAGAGGGTTTTTTCAGCATTTTTAATGAAGAAGCTTTTCAGGAATTCAGAAACATTTCTGATGAAAGGATTCAGCTCAAGGCAGGAGCTTGTCCTTTCCATGAAGAAGGGGCTCATACCATTGTGTCATCTGCTGCTGGACATTCTTTCCCTTAAAGGTCTTCCTGTCACGCTGCAAGAAGTGACCAATTCCACACCATTTTCCCCTCACTGCAGTGCAAGGAGCCAAGAATCAATCCAGCTTTGGCATGGAAAAGAATGTTAAATAACTGCAAAGGATGCTTTTTGTGTTACTGCTTGGAATACCTGAGCATTTAGACCAGAAGGTGGTTCTGAGGTGTGTAGTAAAAGGAGAATTCTAAAGGTTTAAATTCAGTGACTACTCAAAGGAGTAAGAGCTACAAGTGGAGTGTGTATGTATCTAATAAAACACACAGCCATGGCCAACTCTTTGAAGTGAACACAGAAAAAAAGACATTCAGAATTAACTCATGGCTACTACCCAAAAATCAGTTCAACAAAGTTACAGTCCTCTGAGAGCCCTTCCTGAGTTTAACTTTCAAACACTGCATTAGTAAAAACTGCTGTTCTTATTCCTGAAATTCTCAGCTAGGAATAATAATGCAAATAAACATGATTCTAGGATCAGAATTTAAATTTAATTATAATTTCATTAGAAGAAAATTCACATCTGTCTGCATCATACGGTGCACTTTTAGAAGGTATTATTGCAAACAGGTTCCTCCCCTCATGCTGTAAAGTGAAGGAGGAGCAATTCTTGTAATAGACTGTTATGCTTAATATATGTTTTAAATCATCTTCCTGCTATAAAACCATCACATGAATTCCATGGTATTGCACAAAGCATAAAAGAAACTGCCATTGCACAGTTTTAAACTTAATAAAAGCACAATAAAAAGTAAAGTAAGAATGTACCTTTCATTTGGGTTCCAAAGGTAAGTGCCAATTTTGCAAACAGCTCCGGGTCTTCAAATTTATCTTCTTCAGCTTTTACCCAAAAGCTGTTTTCTCCTATTTCTTGAGGTTGAATCTGAAAGAAAAACAGCATCTCCAAAGTCAATAAGCAGCATTTCCAACAGCCAAGTTAAAGCAAATACTGGAGAACTTTTGTGATAATCAGGCTGAATGAAGTTCAGCCCCGCTCTGGGATGTTCTCTCACTGCTGCTTCCTGCACAAGCCCCAGGGGCTGAGCTGCCCCCTGGCCACTGATGGCCTTTATTGAACTCCTCTCCTCCTCAGCAAGTTTTCCACACAGGCCTGATAACAGCACCTGACCTGGAAGGTGTTTTAGCTCTCTCTCAATTACTTTCCAGAGTGCCCAGACTCTTCAGCACTGATCTACACTCTGCTACCTGAGCTGCATGGAACAGCTCACCAGGAAAGGAGATGTCCATGGGGACCTTGCAGAGGCTCAGCATTAAGTCTCTCCAGGCCATATTAAAGGAAGATGCTCTGCAATACAGAAGCTGAAAGACAGCTTGATTCTTCATGTATGACTCAGAACTGCTATTTTGTTTCCAAAATATATTTCTCTAACATGATTAATTATTGTTTATAAGTTTGTTTAAATGCCAAGTCATTTCCAAGGGCTATTTAACTCCAAGATGATATGCAGGGGACTCAGCAATGCTGCATTTGTCAGCCTCACTCCAATTTCCCTGCAACACCCTGCTCCTCCACCTTTCAGCTCTGCTTTACCACCAGCTCCAGGGAAGACATTTTAAAAAACTGCCTTAATCCAACACTAATGGGGAAGACAGTTACAGCAAAAGGGACTAAATTAAACAGCAAGATTTTTATTCTTCAAATGATGGCTTCTTAAAAGTGATGATCAGACAGACTTTCCACTTTCTCAGTAGGCAGGAGATCCCTGGCACCATTCCCAGAGCACTTGAGCAAAGCGTCCATCTGCAGTTCCTTCCCATTGTCACAGCCAGTGTTCACAGAGCCACTTTATAAATCATTCCTATCAACTCCCCAATGGAACTGATCACAATGGAATTGGCTGCAATTACCAATATGTATTATAAAATAAATGTTTGCTTTTCTCTGTGTTTACAGGACAGCACTACATCCCAGTTACAAAACTCCCACAATGCATGCTGATCCAGTCTTTTCTCCCCAAGATACAATTAGTTCCTTCTCCCACACTAAAGAAGGAAAGTTATCTTTTTATGTAGATTATTTTATAAGAATTACAGACAGAAAAATATTTTCAAACTGATTTTACAATTTAGTTAAAAACATGGTTGGCTGTTTTCAATATCCTTCTAGTTAAATATACTCAAAGTCTTTTTTTAAACATTGCTAGATACACTTCTAGATTATTTTAGCACATCTCCAAATATTTTGAAATCATTTGAAATCATTGAAGCATTAATTCTTCTGCCAAAAGAAGCTATAAATTGGCATGCCATGCATTTCCATACAGGTTCTCTCTCAACCTTTGGGATTCCTCTTCCAAAATTTGTGGGATTATTCTGCTCTTTTGTTACTTCAATAAAAGAGCCATTTCACTACTCAACACTTCTGAATTTAGAGGAACCCAAAGCCTAAACCTTTAGATTTCTTTAGAAAGACAATTACCATCACTTATTCAAAAATATCAGAGGGCAGTCTAGCTCCTCTTGCAACAGTAAACTTGTTTCATCATTAGTTCTTGAAAGGTTTTGCCTGAAGTGGTGACGGTATTTATTCAGAAATGGTACAAAGCAACTTCTCTCCAGCATCCCACAGCACCCAGCTCCATCTGGGAGAACATGGTATAACACCCAACTCCACAGAATAAAGTTGTGTGTCTAAATTCATTTAAATTGCCAGCTGTGAAACATCCTAAAAAAACTGCTCTGCTCCCTCAGAGTGTGATTGAAATTCCAGAACTGTCGGGTGTTAAATTGCAGCTTATGGTCAGCAATGATCACCTGGTGCCACTTAACAGCTTGTTCACATCAGCAGCTGGGTTTTACCACGTTCTTGGTACCAACACACCCCTGAGAGAGGATATGGTTCTCAAGGCCAGTGTCAGGCAGTAGCTGGGAGTGCCAAGATGTGCACTGACAGGTGAGCAGCAGATATCCAGTGAAGCTACACTGAAATCCCAGCTAGAGCTCAACCCACACAGCATGGAATATAGAGAAGTCCTCCTTTAATTTGCCTTGATGATTTAGTGATCTAGGTACTTTTTCCTACACCAAACATCAATGTATCTGTCATACTTTATACCACTAAAAAACTGCCAACCACAACTTCAGAATGCAATGATTCAGTCTTGATAACAGTTGCAATTATCCAATACTCCACATCTATTTCCTTGATATGGAAGGAGCAGTGGCTACACTGATTAAAAAGGGTTTTAAAGCCACACACCCCAGCACAGGCCTGGATGTTTGCAAAACTTCTGTTAGAGAGTGACTGCCTATACTGAGAGGTAAATAATAACCAGTAACTGATTTAAGGGGTCACTTGCAAATCAGATTGTGCTTGCACTTTACTGCTCAAGTGATGTTTCTATTTTAAGATGGGTTTAAAAATGAAAAGCAATTAAATACAACCACGTTAAGACTTGGGAAGCTCATGGTGCCCAAACCTTTCCCTCGATCAGTCCCATGGCTCCTCCCAGTGGCCACAGCCCTGCTCCAGCACATCACTAATTGAGAACAACCCATAAACATCTTGGATAAGTAACCAACAAGTAACATTAAGGACTGGTATCAGCAGTCTCTGAACTTACAACTGCATTAACATCATGAATTTAAAAAATTTAAGTTGGTTTGTTTTGCTAGGTATATGTGAAAGCTGATTCAAAACAGTCTGGAGATTATAAATATATATTTATATACAACTTGATGCAAAGCTGCAATTCACATTCACTGCACCTGATACAATGGATTGGAAGTAAGGTGGCTTCCTGGGATACCTGGTACAACAACAAGTTCTGTCAAATGAATGGCATTTAAAAATCCATCCCACTGCACGGTACCCAGCGTATCATCTGTGGAGTGAAGGAGGGGAAGGAACACCAGCTCCACCACTCTTGTCATACCTTTGACCAGTTGATTCTCTTCATTGAGACTTCCAGCTTATACTTCTTCTTCTCCTTCATGCCATGTGGCAATGCTGGGATCACCGGGAAGGGAGCAAAGGGAGCCCCTCCCAGAGGGGGTGGCATCGGGGGCCCCCCAAAAGGCGGCGGTGGAGGGACCGCTCCTCCGGGCAGAGGAGGAGGAGGAGGAGGCCCTGCTCCCCCGGGCAAAGGAGGAGGGGGAGGAGGCCCTGCTCCCCCAGGGAGAGGAGGAGGAGGAGGGGGCCCTGCTGCCCCGGGCAGGGGAGGTGGTGGGGGCACACCGGGCAGCGGAGGCGGCGGTGGGATGGCTCCCCCGGGCAGAGGAGGCGGCGGCGGAGGAAGCGATGATGCTGCACCGGGTAACGGAGGAGGGGGAGGAATCACTGCTCCACCAGGCAGGGGAGGAGGAGGAGGAATTGTTGCTCCTCCAGGTAGAGGAGGAGGGGGAGGAATTACTACTCCACCAGGTAGAGGAGGAGGGGGAGGAATTACTACTCCACTGGGGAGGGGAGGAGGAGGAGGGATGGCTCCACCAGGGAGTGAAGGCGCTGGAGATGCAGGGGCATTCTCACTTGGGAGGCCTGGAGGTATTGCTGGGACTTCTGTCAGCTGGCCTGGACCCTGAAACATAGAAAAGGAACTCTTTTCAGCAGTGACAGGAAGCCATTTGATACAAAGCTGAACCAACCAGGATGGTTTGGAGTCAAATGCACCTCAAGAAAGTGAGAAATGCAACTGTTCTCCTATTTAAATGAGAAACAATAACAATAGATTATACCACGTACCATAAAACTGCCAAGTAAACTGAATAACCTCACATTTTTATAAAAACAAATTGTTTCAATTTTAAAGAAAATTTAATAGTAGCAGTAACATTTAAGTGAACAGAACAGCATTTTATTTCTTACCAATGCACAAAACATTTATCCCACTTAGGACACCCCGGCAAGCTGGGGCATCAAGGATGAGAATAACCACGCTGAATTTTAACAACACTCTGCTGCTGCTGCAAAATTCTCCCCAGCCATCAGTGGAGCAGCTACTGCAGTTCAAGAAGTCACAGGAGCACAGCTGTTCATAACTGTCCTGACCTCTGGGGGTAGGAGGGTGTGCAACAACCCATCCTGCTGCCTTTTAAATTCTGTCTAAAGGTGCTTCTTTGGTGAGAGGAAGAAAGCAACCACAATATCCACTCTAATAACTTGCAAAAGGAACAAGGAAGAGAAAGAACAGCATGTCAAACCATCAGAGGGGTGAGTGCATCTAAAAAACTGCCATGTTTTTTCATGTTCTGTGGGGAGCATAACACTAGAAAAGGGAACAGATACTGGAATTACATGGTTGATTAACCAATGGCCACCATTACTGGGAGTCTCACATCTGGATAATCTGAACTGTATTAGAATCAATAAAACAGGACTAATAATTAATTAGACAAAAAATACACTTTTTTTACTTTGCACAAGGCATGTGGTTGTTTGGCCCACAAGTTACAATGCAACAATTGGTGGAGAACCCATTCAAACAGACTGTCAAATTTCAGTGTAACGCTGGCTTGTAGAAGTTTGTAACAAACACGAAAATTGGCAAGAAGGAAGCAGGAACAGGAGTGTCTGAGTCTCCACCTCACAGCCCAAAGAGGAAGTGAGATCACAGGCATTAAGACAGCAAAAATAAAGATGAAAAGGCAACAGGCAGACCTTGCCTGGCATTGAAGGAGTACAAAATAAGCCAGGCTGAGGCAAAAGCACCAAGCCATAATATCTGTTAGTTCCTAAAGGGTATAAATGACCTGTCTATAACCCAAAGCTGGTGCAAAAATAAAAAACAAAAAAGGCTAGGCTTATATAAAAATATAAGAGTAAAAAAATACATAAAATCAAAAGACTTTAAAAATAAAGACTTCCAAAACAAAAAATTTCTGCAAAACATATGGAAGCAGCAATGTGAAAGCATAAACAAATACATGCAGGGAAAAAAAAAAATTGGGATGGATTCAAGATTTTTATAGCCTAAGGAAAATTTTTTCTCAATAAAGCAGGTATCTGTGACAGGCTGAACATACTACTATTGAAAAATGTTACCTCCATTAACCATCTTTAGTAACTTACACTGGCTGCAAAACAAATCAATACACCTGCAACAGACATTTCAAACCCCAGAGAGACAAGATACCCCGGGGCAATTTCTTTTCAACTCCTCCTCCTCAAAGAAAAAAACACCTCAGCTGTGGAGCTTCACGTGATGCAGTTTTATTACCTGGGTCCGGAGCTGTTTGACTTCTAATTCAAGTTCTTTGATTTTCTCTTCTCGTTTCTGAAGCTCAGCTTGTGCCTCTTGTCGAGCTGTGAACTCTTCATCAAACTGAAATGATTTAACCAAAACAGGAGAGTTTGTCCAGTTATGGCCATGCCAAAGCCTGTATTGGCAGTTCTTTGAACAAGATCACAACTGGAGCAACAGATGCACTTCTGACTTTTTTAGAAGCATTTTTCTGATATATTCACCTTCAGTAGCACATAATTTCTTCCATCAGTAAGTCAATGACAGAACCACCCAGACCCAGCTACTTGGTGCAGGTTTTTCCCCCCAGGAGAACACTGCAGACTTCTCAAACCAAACTTGAGGGTACATCTATTGCAGCAAGCAATAGATTTAATTTCAATTCATTGAAATTAAATCTGCAATCATCATGTTCAAGAACATGTGGCCTTATGGCCTGAAAATGCCTTCTTAGACCAGACCAGCAAAAAATCTAAATTTTGAATGATTTTAGCACACACCTCCACAATACATGAAGGTCAGTACCACTGCAGCTAATACAGCAACTTCATTCAGCTTTTCAAGCTTATACCTGCGCTTTAGGTATTGAATTATGACTATTTCAGGACACAAGAGCAACAAGTGGAATTTTCCCCATCAGTTATCTACAGCAGAGGAATACAACTGAGGATATGTACAGTTAATACTACTCAGCTGCTTTTGCTTTCTGACTCAGCTGCATCTGAGCCTTGCACACACAGAATCACCCAACCCCCCCAGAGCTTTAAATATGAAAGCACATCCTGCCTGGGAGATCCACTGTTTCCCAGTTTTACCTGGGAACCAAGCTGACTATTCCTGTCAGGATTCTGTTCCACACCTTAAAGAGAACCATGAGTAGGACTGACCTTTCTGGAAAACTCTGCTGCTTTCTTTTCACTCTCTTCTACTTTAGCTTTGTCCACACACGCATCTAGAATTTCAACAAAACACCACACACCAGTCAAGACAAACATATCACAGCTCTGAGGTGCCTTCCAACCATCATCACCCTGTGAGCCCATGACACCAAAGCAACAGATGCTTTTTTTTGGACTCTGTCTCATTTCATTAAAGGCCACAGAATTTGCTCTGGTACTCCCCAAGCACACCTGTAGCTTCCATGTGTATTTCCAGAAAACTGAAAAAATTCAATCAGTACAAGTCTAGACAGAAGAACACAAAGAAAAGCAAGGTAAAAGTGCTTAAAGTGTACAAACCAACAAGATGTGTAAAATTAATGTCCATCCTTCCTCTGTATTTGAAGTCTGGGTCCATGCCACTGCAGTGCAGCACTATCTGTGACACACATTCTTCTATGATCTTGTAATACTGAGGTCTAAAACAGAAAACATTTACAAGACAATAAGAACATGAACAAGCCTTTATGCAATTGGGGTTGGGGGGCAACTGACTCCTAATATTTGAATCATAGACCTGCCAGTAGAAGTATCAAGTTCAAAATCTGATTTGTACTCTACCTTATAAACCTTTTGGATGTAGTACCTTGACCCTGCTAAGGAGCTGCACATAAGAGAGGTTTACACTGAAAAGACCAGACACAAGGCAGGTGGGAGTATTTTCAATTATCAGCTGTACAACTTCCACATTCTTTGAAGCAATGAGGGTATGAAACTTGAATAAAGAAAAAGTGCCCAGCAAGTTAAAAGGTTTTTGGGATGAGGGTGTTGGACTAAGGCTCAACTCCTGGAAATAAACAGTATTATTTTTACCAAGATCTCTTTAATACTAACATTGAGCAGAAAGATAAATAACACATCATTCTCAGAGAGACTTTTTCACTCAGTTTACCAGGGTCTTGATTTCTATTCTTGCCCCTATTCCCCCCAGAAAATCCAACCTGGCAGCTGGCACTTACCGGACGTAGTAATCGTTCCTGATCAGGAGGAAATGTTGGAGAATTGACAAAAAGTAATTTTCAGAAGAAGTATCTTTCACCATGTTATAGAGCAGATGAAATACTTCACTGACATCAGTGCAAGCATTGTTAAGGAAATATGAGTCCTTAAAAAACTAAAAACTCAACAAACAAACAGAAGACCAAAAAAGCCCACTGCACAATGGAACACCCACCCTACCCAAACACAGCTCCCCTGACATTTCTCACATTGTACAAGCAAAACCCCTCCTAAAGCTTTTAAAATGTTGAACCCCTATCCTGAGCAGTAAATATTGTTTTTCCACTAAGATTGTGCACAGAATCTCTGTGCCCTGTTTAACAATTAGGACATGTTTCATTATTAGTCAGAACAACCACAGTGTAATCTTAATGTTTTAGAATCCTGTAAAAATATTTCCCACAAAGTTTTGTTTCCACTCTGAGCTGAGCCAGGCTATGGCAAACACTTGCTGGTCAATCACTTCAGTTTGCTAAAGATCACCATTACCTGTAATTACCTGTTCTGCAAAACAACAGCATTGCAGGGGATTTTATAGTCCTCTCATTGATTGCCTCCACCTCCCTCTGCTTCCTCCTAAAAACTGCAAGCAGCCATTCTGAACTTAGGTGATTTTGAATTTACTGCAGCTTCACAGCTAGAAAAGGCACACATCTGAAGTGCTTCAGAATCTACGAGAAATTTTGGTCCTTTTATTATCAAAACTCATTTTTCTTCAAACTTATGATCTTCCATGGGTATAATTTTATCTCTTCATGTATTATGAGACAGAGTTTAAGTTAATAAATGTTATTTATGAAAAATTAATTCAGTTCCCAATGACTTACATTTGACATGCAAATTTAAGCACTAATTATCTAAATATTTTCTAACAAAAAAAGCAACTGGAGAAAAATCTGCTTGACAAAGCCCCTGGTAAGACACACAGCTGAGACAAATAACCTGCACACAGAGCACTGTAATTTCCATTTAATAAAGTTCTGAAACGACACAAGTTGTAACAGCACTTCCTGAAAGGATATTCCATTTCAGCTTTGATATCATTGAGACGATGTGACAGTTCAAAGTGGTCTTCTTCCTTGTTCTCATCAAACACCCTCAGCTGAATATCAAGCTCATCATTTTCCTTATCTTTCAAGGCCTGTTTTTCAAGGTAGAGTATATCTTAATTTCTCCTTTTTTAAAGCAAGAATTCCCCCCCTTGAAGGACTGTATCATCATGAAATATAAGACATTAACCTTCAGAACAGGAAGAAGTTCTAACTCAGTGCCTGGGCTCTTTTCATTACAGTGCTATAACTGAGAAAAACTAAAGGCAAAATATCAACTCCCAGAGCAGGTATGGGCTATGGAACAAATGACTTCCAGCTGAATCAAGTTCTTAAGGGCACTTGGCAGTTCCTGCTTGCTAATGCCAGTTCCTTTAAAAATCCACAGTAAGTACTTATTTTGAAATAACTGTATTTCAAAACATTACTTGAAATGAGTTTAAGAAGCCTAAGGAAGTGTGAAGAAGACATGCTTCCAATTTCTATTACTAAGTTCATCTAGACCATAGCATTAAACCATCCATAGTACAAGAAGAAACACAGAGGAGCAAAAAAAACCCCACACAAGTCAGCATTTGGAGCAGGGGAAAAGGTGCTTTTCTTCTAAGAAACACAAGCAGTTGTTCTAATTCCCAAAAGAACCAAGTTTAGCTTCCTACCAGGAAAGCACATTAAAAAAGTTCCTTCCCGTGCAGTGGTGTGAATGCACTCATGATTTCAATGGAAATTGGCCTGGATTTGTCAGACCTGGGTGCAGCCACGTGTGTTCCCCAACACAGCAGGAACTTGTGCAATTCTAATGCTTCAAAAGCAGAGGAGGCTGCTCTGAATCTGAGCAGATGAAGAACCAGAGCTGTGCATCCCCCTCCTGACTTCTTTTCAACACACTGGCAGTTCAACATCTTAAAAAAGAGTGATCACCAAATAGTACTTGCTTTTACCCTCAGATCTATATGGCAGATGTTGGTACACTCTCCCAAGTTTTCTGTCCTATCATGATTTGTTACAATTCAGTTTCTTTGTTACCTAACCCACCCCTAATTCTTAAAATTATTAGGGATTTATTCATTCTATAAAATATCTTTCAACAGATTAAAAAAAACCCCAAACTAAACTAAAAATCTTGAGGCTTTCAGATGCAACTCAAGCCAGTAGAACATGTAAATGTATCTACATGATATAAACCCTAAAAATATACCCCAAGAAAAATTAACATCACACATCAGGAAGAGTATTGAGGCTGAATGAGCCAAAAATGGAAGGTTTTGTTCCTGACAAATTGACAATTTGGAACTTTGTATCTCAGAAGTCATAGCAGCATAAATTCTATTTCAGACAAATATAAGCAGGTACTCTAATTTCTCTCATATCTTGTGAGGAAGTGATGAATACCTTAAATATACATATTTTTTGATGCAAGCATCAGAATTGTTTCTTGGTTAAGAGCTACAGATCTCTCCCCGAGTCAGGAATGTTCCTGCCTGTGCAGCTGCATGAAGACAGACATGCAGTCTCAGAGAGAATGAAGGTGTCAATTTGATTTTTCTTTAAAATGTCCCGCTGCATTCTCAGCAGGCAGATTAAAGAAAACCAGATTTCACAGAAAACAACAGGAACAGCATATACAAAGAAAGTTAATCCAGGATTGGTTCCACAGCCAGATTCACATTCACTGCATGTGCTTTGAGCTCATTATGCAGAATTCAGCTACCCTAATGTAATTTCTAATACATTGACTTGTTTCAACTACTATTCTGGTTTACATAGCTCCTGAGAATCTGAATTTGTAACTCTGCAGACTGAGAGCAGGTTTGGATTGATAATCTGACCTTCTGCACCCCCAATCCTTCCCTTGTGCTGCTCTGCTAAAACAGTTTGGTTACCTGCAACATTCACAGTGGACAGTGATCAACACCCACACAGAAATAACTTACAGGCAGTATTTTCTTCAGGCCACAGCGTAAAAACTCATTTCTCAAGTGTATCCTGAAATCAAGATCATCTGGAGATGTAACAAGGGCATTGATGAGCTGCATACATGCTACCTGTTGTCAGAAACACAGAATGCAAATCAATATTGCTTCAGTCACTGCTGCAGTTTCATTAGAAAAGCAAAGAGATGGATGTGATTTATTATGCAGCACACATGCAACACTTGGGTTAATTTTAGCAACATCAAATACTGCTCTGTTTCCATATCAGGATACTTCTGCTGTGTCAAAACAGTACCACAGGAATGATCATCACAGAATGGTATCATGGAATGGCTTGAGCTGGAAGGGACCTCAAAGTTCATCTTGACCCACCCCTGCCATGGGCAGGGACACCTCCCACTGTCCCAGGCTGCTCCCAGCCCCAATGTCCAGCCTGGCCTTGGGCACTGCCAGGGATCCAGGGGCAGCCCCAGCTGCTCTGGGCACCCTGTGCCAGGGCCTCCCCACACTAAAATCCTGCACTGGTTATTCCCAAATTAAAGTTGCCCATTGTACCTCCTTCTCTTCCTCCTCGTTATCTGTTTCTACAATCATTAAAAACTTTAAAAGCCCCACATCAGAACCACCCAAAAAGCACCCATACCCAAGT
The DNA here is from genome assembly GCA_013399225.1 of Rhipidura dahli. Classification (NCBI taxonomy): domain Eukaryota; kingdom Metazoa; phylum Chordata; class Aves; order Passeriformes; family Rhipiduridae; genus Rhipidura; species Rhipidura dahli. The sequence goes on along the minus strand of VXAC01003307.1, from coordinate 2,912,426 downwards.
AAGTCACATCACCTGGTGTTTTTTCTATTCCTGCAGAGCACTTCTGCAAAGTGCCTCAAGTCTCAGGATAGTGGCTAATGCTTTAATTGAACAGCTGTGCAGTTTAATTGATTTACTCAAAAACAGGTAGACAATAGCATAATGCCAAAAGTGCTGATCCACACTAAAAGACTAAAATGGGACTCAAGGGAAATACCAAATTTGGTAAAAGATGTTAACTGCAAATAGAAGTAGCATTAGAGTAGGACAAAAAAAAATCAATAGCTGCAGAGGAAAAAAATCAGATAAAAAGCACTCTTCCTGTTTTAATTACACTCACTATTTAGCTTTAATAGAACACCTTATGGAGTCTCAAATTTCTATTAAAACACTCTCTTGATAGAGCTGCATCTTCAGATAATGCAGTACCATCGTGCTTGCTTGAATGATTCTTGTTATTTTACTGCTATGACATGACTTAACAAGCCAAAGTACATGTCCAATCTGAAATTAATAGAGAGAAGAGGTGCCATCTGCTCTGATTGCTGCTGCCAGAGAGACTCTGGCTTAATGGCTTGTGCTAATACATTATAAGTAAAGAACGATTTTGTCAGAAACAAGGTAATGAGTCTTGCAATTGTGCCTTCACTGAGGTACCAGAGAGCTTTGGGAGGGGGAGCTTGGCAGGAATGGTGGGTGGTTGTTTCTGTTTGCCTTAAATCAACAAGGTCATAAAGAAGGAGACAAGCCCAGAATGAATTCCTCGGTGATAGCACTATTAAGATCAGAACATCATTTATAGAAACGAACTGAACATCATTAACTCATCAGCCCTGAAACAAGAGGTGCTGATGGTAAACACAGTATTAAGGCAACTACAGCTGATGTGTATTTGATCCAAGACTGGAAAAAGACATCTCAAGGATGCCTGCCCTGTTTACACTATACTTTTCCATGTCTTTGAGCCAAAATAGCTGAAATACAAACTCTAACACAAAACGTGCATCAATACTGTATTGGGAGAAAAAGGTAAGTCAGAGTCATCCTTTAAGAGGATATTCAGCCACTTGGCCTCTATGTAAACATGGCAGTACCAAAAAAAACCAAAACCAACCCCCATTAAATAAAAGCTTGTATTTTAATAGCACCCAAAACTTTTGGCTAGTCTGGTGCCCACAGAGAATTAAAAACCTCTATCCGTTGACCCATAAGCAGCAATGAACATGATCAAGTCAGGACTTAGTAAAAACCACTGGCACAGAATGTTTATTTCATTATTTTATAAAAACAACTTTAAAAGCTTACTAGGTTACCCTTAGAGAAGCAGCAGTGGCTGCTGAGAGGCACATGCTGAGCACACTGAGGAGCACTGAGTCCTTGCTGACAAAAGTACCAATGAAACCCTGCTGCACTTCATTCAGCCCAGAAGGAATGGTGCCAAAAATGGGCACAGCCCATTCCATACCTGCCATAATTATCATATATCTGAATATTTAAGAGGCCACAGTCAAAAGTCCCAGTACTAGGAACAGATTTATTACCTGAACATTACATCTGGCATGCAAGGAAAGAAATAGCACTAATTACTCTCTTTACTAAGGTCAAGACTTCTTAATCCTTTTTTTGGGACGGGAAGTGAGTTCCTTGGTCTCCCACCACTAACAAGTAGAAAATCTAACACCAGTAGATCATTGGTGTTTATTTCTCCTCTTTTACTGACCACTGGATTAACAGCAGCAAAAGATTTCGTGTGTAAATTATTTAAAGGTCCTAAAGCAGTGCAGAGCATTCCAGCCTTTCAGCTGAAGCACACAGGAATGCAAACTCACCTGCAGCTGGATGAACTCGTGGTTCTCCAGGCCTTCAACAATCTGAGAGAAACGCTCTTCCCTGCTGTGCCTCTCAGCAGCTGTTGTTATAGCACCCAAAAGCTTGTCCAGCCTAAGAGAAAGACAAACTGTCAGAAGAGCACACCACGGCCAACTCACTCCTTTTAACTGCGCACACAACTCCAGGCTTTAGTGCACTGACAGAGTTTAAATGCATTTATCTACAGAAAGCTGAAAATGAACCAAGAATCAAGTGTTAAAAATATCTACAAGATTAATGTTGAAATAAGAAAAAAAAGGGTGAATAAATCTCTGTTTTTATTTAGCTAAAAAACAATCAATGAGGGGGAAAAAATCCTTACCTCTCCTAGGTTGTGCACTTGATAGGAGCTGACATATTTAACATCTGAAAATTCTAATAAATTGTCCTTTCAGAAATCATAATGTTTTAACCTATTTATTGCATAGGAGATGAAGTTTGCCCATTTGAACCTCCAGTAAATACATACACTGATGAATTTACAGGAAACATATGCCAAGTCTTTGTTTTAAAAATCTCATGGGCAAGTGCTAAATAACTGAGTTCCAAAGCTCAGCTGTAAATGTAAACTTCTTGTTCCTGTGGCAGACAGGTAATTTGTCCTTTCACACCTTCCACTTGAGACACAGGTCTCTGCTCCTTTGCTTTTCTCTGATTTAATACTGAATTAAGGCAACAGAACAGGTGAAATCTCTTTAATTTTAAACCACATTAATAAAGACTAAATAGGTTCCATTTGTTTCACTGACAAGATTTCTCACCTGTGTCCCAACTAACAACTCTTGAGCACAAAAAAAAAGCTTCAATATGTCACTTACATGTTTTCCTCTCCAACAATGCAGAGGGCAGAAAGGATTTTCACTGTCTCAGTCATCATGTGTGGCTGCTTTGGATCAATTGCTCTTGACAAGAGCAAGAGACCCCTTTCATCTCCAAGAATCCTCTGCAAACCATACTGAGGGAAACAAAAAGCTCATGGTGAAAAGGCTGTACTTGCCTTGGACACTCATCACCATCTTTGGGATAAAATCCTCAGGGATTCTCCCACACCTCCCTCCCACAGGGGGTTTGGCAGCACTCTACCAAAGCTCTACCAAAAGCCCCTGGCCATTACTGCTGGTCACAGGTCAGGGTGCCCAGTCTTGCATTTGAGGCTTTCTCCTGAGAGAGGGACATTCAGCTCCTAAGGAGGACACAGGGACCTTGTAAAATCAGCACCCACCAAAAGACAAATCAGCTTTTATTTTCTATCTATGTCTGAAACACCTCAGAAGTATGAGAAATCTGCTTTTCTCCCTCTTCATTAGACAAGCTCTTCTGTGAGATTTTTCTAAACTGGGTAGAAGAAGTTATAAGTACTTTTTATGCAGTTTTATTTGCTGGGGAGGATACATTAATACAAGACTTCAGATTTTGCTATGCATAAAGCAAAATTACAAGTTTAACACATCAGCTTCTAAGAAAGTACTCATACTTTGTAAACCTGAGTAACCTGTGTTAGAAGCAAATCAAATATAACTTAATCTAATCCTTCACCCACAACCTACCAACTTAAAAACTGCAGCTAAAAATATATCAAATCCTACTCAATTTAAATCAGGTGAAAAGTACATTATATTAACAATCATGTATTGAAATCTGAATTTATAAAGCTTTATTTTTTTAATTTCCAAGTAATTAATTTCCAAATCCACTTACCTTAAATTTATACTATCATCCTCTATCAAATATTTTACTTCCAAAAATTGAAGTATTTAACAATACTAAGAAAAAATGCATATTCTGAAAGGCTTATGAAGACTCTCAACAGAAGTCTAAGACTTACATTTCCAAGGAGTTAAATACTGGATATCCAAACTTTCCTTCCCTCTCCAACATTTAAGATGCTACATATATCTTGAACTACGAAAAAATCAATCATGCTAGAAGTATGTGAATTTACAATGCACTTACTTTATTGTTCATAAATGCTTTGAGGCACTGGATAAGTTTATGTTGATTCCTCTTATCAATACTTTCTTGCCTTGAAAGGAATGAGAAAAATAACATAAGGAAAATCTTCACAGCTTCCCCACCCCTCCCTTCAAATGATCCAAGTCCTTACTGTTTCTTGTCCAGAAGCTTTTCCAATGCATCCAACAGAAGTCCAAGACCCTCATGTCCAAAATTGTTAACCCAGCTGGAAAAAAAAAAATGAAGAAAATCGCTTTTAATTATTTCTTAATCACATGCAAAATTTGAAATAATATTTCTCCTTTGCTGTTCCTACATAGGCTCCACTTCTGGTGTCACTTCCCAGAAGACCTGATCAGCCAGGAAGGGAAACGTTCCACCAAGTACAAACTGCTGAAAGCCACAGTGAAAGGTGAGGAGATACTGCATACAGCTGCAAACGTTTCACCTATCCCTGTCCAGGGTGCTGAGAACACTGTTCTCCTATCAACAAGCATGAGCACAATTACTCTGGTTTCAGCAAAAAACCCCAAAGCCCACAGCTCTCTCTTGCTTAGCAAAAACAGCATGATGAAAACTACTGCAGGAATTGCTCTGCTTACCTGACTGGGTTGCTGGTTAGAGACACTCTCAGAGACTCCAGGCAATTAAGGAGTTTTTCATCAGAAATTCCAGACCGCAGCTCATGGATATATTCTTGTGAGGACAGGGTGCATTCGTGCTTGCTGTTTTTCAGTCCACCCTATCACAGAAGGCAGAATGCTGCTGAGTGATCTATTGATCAACTAGTGTTTAGATGATAAAATAGAACAGTAATATTTCCATGTGAATTTTCAAATCACAGTACAAGTATTCAAGACACCTGACTTGACTTGGATTTGCCATCAGTGTTTAATACTTGTGGTTTTGCATCACAAGGATAACTATTTTTGCTGGAATCTTTTTCACTTCTTTGAGTAAAAGTGCATGTACTACAAATTGAATAAAAAAATTCAATTCCATCATTCAGTTGTGTTGACATATTTAATGAGAGTATATTAAACATCTACTTCACAACACTGTATTAAGAAACAACCACAAACAAGAGACATGAAAAAATCCCAGTTCATGCAACTTCATGAGCCAGTTTTCTGCTGTACCATAGTCCATGTTTGACCCATAACAGAGATCTCAACATGTTCATTGTTTGCTGCAAAGAAATGATACAGGAGATTTGACAAAGAGCTCTCTCCTGCTGAAGTGCCACTACAGAAGAACAACCACTTACAAGGTATTTCACTACTAAAATCCCTGAATATCAGTTTTTAGAGCAGTTGTATTCAAACCCAAGACACAAAGCATTTTCCAAAAGGTGCAACTAATCTTTTGTACAGCTCTGACAGGTTGCAGTAGGCTTATCTCAGGAGAGTGCTTATGATTTATTTGCAGTTCCTGAAGCTCCTTAGCTCTCAAGGGCCTGCTGAAGAGACCCTGATAAAGATGTCATGGAGGCAAAGGCAACATCAAGTGCCTGACCTGAAGAGGATTTATATGCATTTGGTTTTAATTGTATCAGAAGCTTCCACTACTAATATTCAAATTGTCTCTTTCAAAAAGCTCCACTTCTTATGAAGATTCTGGTTTGCTCTCTTCAAATTCTTACCATTCAGTTTCCAAAAATGCACTAAGTATGGCTGATGACAAAATGACTTGGCTAAATTTAAGTTACTGGCTGACCTAGAGATGCAATGCACAGAACAGAACTAAACTGACATTTTCTTTTCAGATTCAGAACAAAAGCATGGCAGGCTGTGACTGCATTGAGACAGCAGCGTCCTCTGTCAGCTCTAAGGATGTTTCTTGCAGACATGCAAAGCACCCTTAGCTGGGCATCACATGCCAGTTACTCATCAGAGGACCAAGGCAGACAAAGATGAGTAAGAAGGATATAAAGGGTCTGGAATCAGTCACCATCCACCTCCTAAACAAGGAGATATTCTTCCACTAAAAGAAAAAGGAATAAATGGGTGGAGATTATCTTCATGAGAGTAGGAACGGATTGTAAATCAGGTTAATTTATCAAAAATCATCAAAATTCAGAAAAATCATCACTCTGAAGGACCATAAGGCAAGAAACTATATAAAAGGAACATCTTTATGCCTCTCACTGAAGGGATGAGAATCAGAAATGATTCTATGTGTAATGCACATCATCTATACTATAAGGGCACAAATTTTGTCATTTCAGCCATTCCCGAACTGGTAAGAGAACAGAAATACTGCTGAGAGCCACAAAATGTACAAAGACATGAGACAACGGCAACTTCAATCAAATGCCATTGCCTGTGAAGCTGGACCCTGACAAGCACTCTAGAATGCAAGACACTGTGACTTTTCCCCAGAGATGGGTTTGTCCTTCTCCTGCACTCTGCTGCAAGCTCTGAAAGAGACTCCAATATAGACTGGGGCAACCTGAAACCTTTGCTTCTCTTTGTTTTGTATTTAAGCCAAGATGTGATCTTGCTGCCTCCTCTTTCTATGCCATCCAGGCCGTCAGTGAAGCACCTCTGCACCACCCTTCTTTTCAGAAGACCTATGACTCCCCCTCAAGAATATTTACAATAGGTCAGAAGTTCCAAGAACTGGCAGAGTGCTCTGCTAAGGCTCCTTCCCATGTCTTGCAGGACAGACACATTACTTCACTGATTCTTTGAAAAAGCACCTTTAACTGCACAGCAATAAGGAACAACTTCTTTATTCTACTCCCTCTTCAAAATGGATGGTCACTCAAGACAGGTCATAAAAATCCATTCTTAAAATCTTTCCGAGAATTCTCAGCTCACCAGGATTACTTTCTGTTATTGCCTGTAATCAACATCTCATTCTCAATCCACTCTTACCCCTGGCCATGCTAAGTCAAGTGCTGAACCAGGTCCTACTCCTTTTACTTCCCTATCCAAAGAGAGTTTGACTGGAATACTATTTTTGAGTAATGCTGTGCATTCATATGGATCAGATTTTAATATAAACATTTCTCATTTACTTTGAGGCACAAGGTCTCAGTGAAACATACATTTTACAGGAGAACTCTAATAATGATGAAGGCAAAAGTGAAGTAGAAGAAAACTGAGATGGTTGGGTCCCACATCAGAATGTTCAGAGATTAAACCAATGCTTATGAATGAAAATCTTAGAAATTACTTTATGACCAGTGCCCTTCACACTGTTTCAATCAAGGCAGAGAATGATTCATTGATGCCAACTCAAATGAGAGCCCAGGCCACAGAGCAACTGCACCAGTGCTGACGATCCCGTGCAAAAGTCACACAAGTTCAAGCTCCTAAGTCCCCATGAACAGGGAAACCTCTTCTCTGCCATCTCTACAACTCAACAGTTCTGCCAGGAACATCCCAAAATTCTTCTCCTCCCTAATCACAGTGAATCTGTAAACCTTGAAGGAAACAGCTCCATGTGCTGGCAGAAGCAAACAGTTCCTAAAGGATGAGTCCTGGAAGAAGCACACGGAGGTGCAAGTGCTCGTTAAGCAATAATAAGCAGAAGCCACACTCCAGGCACAGCATTTCTTATTTTAGTATTTAGCAAGTTATTTACACAAAAACATGCTTTTAATGCAGAGCTCTTCTTGCTCTCTATCAGACCCTGAACTCAAATGTACAGGGAGGAAAACACCTTAGAGTTTCTCCCCTACCCATTGTGGGAATATCAGCTTCCTTTATAAAATAATCTCTTGACAAAGCAGCTGCTCAGGCTAATTCACACCATAAGGAAATTACATGGCAGCAGGGATTATTTCAAACTGGTTATAACACACTGAACTGGAAAATTAATAATTTGCCCCCTCAAAAATCAAACACCTTTAAATACATAAGCACAATGAAGGCATTTTCCTCAATCAGGGGAAGAACCAGTACTGTGTACAGAACTAAGAAGTACTGGTGAACACAAAAGTCTCTTTAAAGGCCACTCTGAACAAGACAGAGCCAAGAGAAAAATATACAAGAATGTAGTGTGTAGGAAAAAACCTAACTACGTCTGAGACGATAGTTCTGTCTTAGACAGTTCTAAGTCATAGACTGTTCTCTATTATTTTTACTACAGAATATAATTGTTGAATATGAACTAAGTGGAAAGCCTTACTGTACCTGAAAAGCCAGTTTTGGCTGTAATAAAAAATAAAGTCCATCCATAATTAAAAAGAACATCTTTGCTTTCAACCACTGTTTTAAACATTTCTATGTAATTATTCCCCAAAAAATACTTTTTTTCAGGAAACAAAAACTTCCTGAACTCACTCCCACAAATTAAATCCCAAATATTTGTTTATAATATTTGAATTCAATCAAGACAACACAGAATGTAGATGAGTCCTTAATAAGATGAAAGTTATGCTCTCAGTGATCTCGTCTTAAACTTACTGACCTCCTGAATCCTCTAAATTAATCTTATTCTCACATTGATCTGCTGCAGTTGGCATTTCCAAGACAAGCTATGAATAATAACAATTAGGACATAAAAAAATTCTTCATGTGAACAGAATTAAATAAGCCAAATACTGCCAATTTAAAATTTCAAGTGCCTGCCTTCAATAAAAAGCAAGACTAACTCAAATTATATTTGTTGCTCACAGTGAAGAGATGAGCTCAGTGAGCTTGAAGTATTTGGAAATAGACTCCTGAAAACTGGAAGAGATCCCTCAAAAGCATAAGCAATGATCTTAAGATAAACATGACTGAGGTGGTTGACTATTATTTTGATAAAACAAGGATTCAGTTGGGCCCGTTGAACTTTTGAAACCCAGATAAAAGTCCAAAATATTCCAGCCTAATCTCTAAAAATGGAAGTTCATTAGAGAAAACAAAACTCTCACGTTCGTACTCACCGGAACTTTACTTCCGACTATCTGCATGCAGTGGTCAGCCAAGAGAGGTTATTGTGTGAAAAAGATAATAATAATACATAAATAAACACAGCACAGTACTTAGTAGGATGTAGTTGCACACACATTTTTCAGGGTTTAATCATTAGTAGTACTTACATTCTTTTATCACTTTATCAAACTGTTGAGGGGTTAGATCTTCTCAACAGGAGAACAGCAGCTCCTCTGTAGGAGCAACAGGTTCAAATCCTTATGTTCTGCTGCTGAATCATCAGTATTTGACCCATTTACCATCAAATAACTACGTACCTGGCTTGAAAGCTACATCTTGAAAGATTAAATATGCCATTTTGTTGAAATTATCAGGTCAGATACTTTATAGATGCCACTGAGAACGCTACAGAACACACTAATGGCATACTGACTTCCTTGTATGTGTAACAACTGCTTTTATTATGGAGCTTTTGATCTGTTTAGATGATGTCACCACTGAATTTAATTAAGTTTTCGTAATCAAAAACATAGCCTACAGTTATAACTCCAACTTGCATTTCAGAAAATCTCACATGACGTTTTTACTCAACTTGGTATGGATGCTTTTAATTACATGGATAATTAAACAGTGATTTTCAGAATGCCATCTTCTCTTTACCATGGAGCAACACCTCTCTATTCATGAACAAGAAGATGATTTTCCCCAGAGGAAACTGCAGGAGGGCAGCACATCTGTGCCTGTTCTGTCACCCTGCACAAATGGCCATGTTCCTGGAACACCAGGACAACGGAGCTGTGCCTCTCCTCCTCAGCTCACCTGCTGCAATCTGACAGCAGCAGCCAGTTCATTGAATAAACACTTTATCATTGAATAAACACTTCAGGTGATCTAGAGCTGATTTGGTTCTGAATATGAATGTGTGTCTGCTCAGCCTCCACCTGCTTCATTTTCTGCTCTTATCTCCTCCATTGCTCCTTTAGGGAATCTTTCAGAAACAGAAGTCCCTTCAAGTCTTTCACAAACAACACTTCTCTTCCTGATGAAGCTTCCTCTAGAAGCACAGGAAGGGATTGCCATCACCAGACAATTTCTTCTCCTAATTTACTATTTTCTTCTCTCACCAATGGTTCAACTATTCAGTACAGCACAAAATGTCACCAGGTTCAGTTCTGAAACAGAATCCCAATCCTTCACCCAGGTATAATTCTCAGGTATAATTTCCATGGTCAGCAATCTTTCTCTTCAAGGGAGAGAAGGAATGAGAAGCATAGAAAATCACTTCCCATGAAAGCATCCAGCTCATCAGCTTCTACACATCCTCCACCCCACAGAAAACTTTCTTCACCCAGTGAAACCCAAAGTTCCTTTCTCCCTCAGAACTCTGAAGGCAAGTGTTTTGGAAAAGCATGGTCAACATGCTGCAGATGGCACACACGCAGGGGAAATGAAGCACCAAATTTAAAATAATTTGGTTAAGACAACATCAGCAAATGAGAGTGATATTTTCACATGAAGGGAGAGAGCTCAAAATCCTAATTAAAACAAACATGAAATGAACTGCAAGAAAAGTCACATCAACTGTTAAGTTTGTTTTGTGAGCTCTAAGCAGAAGGTCCAAGTGTTTTCAGTGGAATAAAGGGTGACAGATAATTATCTGGGACAAAAGAAAAAGGTAGAAAATTTAAAGAAAGATCATTTTGAATGCAACCAGCATTTTCATGGAAGGCAATCCTGAAGAAAAGAAACTTTGACAATTCATGATGGAGTAAAGATTGATTAGGGCTTGAATTCATCTGAGCAGAATACTAGTTTCACTAAACAGAAGATGAAATTACAAGTGAAAATGAGGTTTTGCACCACTGCAAGATCCCAATCAACATTTTAAAATTAAGCTCTGTATTTTATAATTTTTTTTAACAATCAAGATGCTAGTTATTTAAAAGTTAAATTAGGATAACATGCTACAGAAAGGTAATGTACATTTCTGAAAGATTCCATTCAAATGCTGTGATTCAAGTGCAAGGAGGACGTACTGAAGCACACAAACTTCAATAGGAGCCATTTTTCCAATAGGAAAAACACTTTGCATATGTGTAAAACATCCACACTGGTGCTGACTTCAGCCCAAAGTGCACATTCACCTACGAGGACCTTTTAGGATGACTTGGTTTTAAATTGTTAGTACACTTGGACAAACACATTCCCCTTTCTGTTAAGCTTCCCATGCTGCAGCACACGTGGGGAGGAATGCAATGCATTACAATTCCAGCAGGAAGCCATGCAATGGTAGCCATGCTTTCCTCACTCAGCTGCACAGTTCCGGGGCTCGAGGCAGCCACAGTTCAACAGCAGAGTACATGAGAGACATCACCATTGGTCAGATACTTTTTGGAAAAAATTGCAAATGCTTCCATGTCTGCTTTCACTTTCTACTGCTTCATAAAGGATTTTTGCACACTAAGAAAAATTCCAGATTTAATATTGATCATCAAGTGCAGATAAAAAACCTTACAGCGCATAATTAATAGTTCCCAAAGACAGTCTAGTTCATAGTTCATAACATTCACTGCATAAGCTTGAATAATTCTCCAGTAATTTGTACATTTAGTTAGACCATGCTTAAAGCACTGGATTCTTTCCAGCACTCACTAAAGGACCGTGGATTTTGTTTAAGATGAACTCATGCAGGACCAGCACTCCTCTCAGAAACTAAATCACCATTTTCATTACCATTTCATCACCATTTTACCACAAGCTTTTCCTCACTGAAGTTTATAACATTTCATGTGAGGCATTTGCATAATAATTGCATGCCACTGTCATCTTAATTTTTGAAATTTCACTCTGCAGAGCTGATTTTCAAGGTTAAAAAGAGACAAGTGTACTGCTTGCAGTCCATGCTCACAGATTCTTTAGGCAGACACCAACATAATCTTTATTTCTTTCTGTATTTTCCATAGTTAACTTTTAACACACACAAAACATTACTGCTGTATTTAATAACCAATTAGTACTAACAGTTCAACTGCAGAAAATAAACTGCAGCTCTTCATTACTTGAAATTGTATTTCTCCACCCCAAAAAATGCTGGAGCATGCAGCCATTTCCTTTTACTTCTTGCACCCCAAGGAGGACAGACTTCAAAAATTCTACATGAAGGGCCAATCAATCAATTAGACTACAGAGCATAATCAACATGGATGAAAGGTCAAAATATTTTTTCTATTCAAAATGTCGTCTGAAACTGGTTTTAAGACCATCTCTTCACTAAAGGAGATCAGTACATACACTGCTACTGAAACCACAAAGTCAAAACCTTTTGGTACCAAAAATACTTAAGACGAATTCCACAGAAATATGCTCAGTTTCCAACCATGACTCTACATCATTGGATTAGCAATTTCTTATTGTTCACAAGAAAGGCTTAAATTTTCACATTGCTCAGCAGGGGAAACATAAACTAACTGTTCAGATGCAGCTGCAAGCATTTAAAAGTGTGTTAGTAAGTACACATTTCTTCCTACCACTCTTCGATAAATCCAGACCAAAAAAAAGGTCAAGTTTCAAGCTTGAAAAGCATCCCACTCAAAGCTAAGCTTCTTCCTCAGGTGTGCCTTGGAGAGGGGAGTACTTACAGATTTGGCAGTTGCAGAAATGTACTGGACAACCATCTCCCGCTTTGTGCCCAGGTCCTTATCTCGCAAAGGAGCTTTGCGTTCCTCATTCAGGTTCATGTCCTCCTGCAAAGAAACAGACCCCCCCACGTCAGCAACAGACCTCAGGATTTTTAGTAATTGCTCTTTTTAAACTAATTTTATTAAACAATTATCAAGCTAACAGAAGTGACTTTTTTCTAGTTTATCTGATTCTGATTTATCTGATCAGTTTATCTGATTTTGCCCTACCAGATTTTCTCATTTAAGTCTGTCACCTCAAGTGTTCACTGGTCTTGAGATTTAGCCAAAATTCAAATTGGATCAAGCACAGTTAGCATTTGTGAAATTTGGCTCAAGAAGTAAAACTAGAGGGCAAACACAACAATTCTACACCCAAGTTGATACATAAGTGTCAACTTTTGTGATGTTCCTGTGTTTTTAGGGAAATGGTATCACAGTGGACACCACACCTGCACTATTTAATCAGAAGGCTCTCATTACACAGATTATTAGCTTGTGGAAGGGGTAGACATGAAACTCTTCCAACTGATATATTTAAAACAAGCCTAAAAGTCAAAATGCTCTGCTAGATTAAATGTATTAAGACACTTGTTTTACTAAGTGATTAAATGCAATGCAGTCACTACAAGTAATGACTAGGCTTGCCATTAAAAGTCAAAGTAACTTCAGCCTAGCACCTAAGAGCAGTCAGTGGTACTGTAGTAACTGCTGGTGAACAGCTTTGTCAAAGAACTGTTAGTCTGTGAGACAGACCTGTTGTCTGCTTCAATAAACATTACTTGGAAAAGTTTAAAACTAATCCCTTAATCTAACAAGCGAATCAAGCAAACGTTAATTAACACTTATCCAATCCATCAAAAGACACTCACAGCTCCACTGGACAGAGGAGACCCACACAGTGGAACAGGGCAGTCCTCAGGCCTTACCCACAGCTTACCATCATTTTCTCAAAGAGATCCATAACTTCTTTTTCTGATAAGTTCATGCAACGCTCATCAACGAGCGCCTGGGCATGCGGGATCTCGCTGATGGAAGGCTGCGAGTCAATAGGATGCTGAATGAGAGGCTTCTCTTTCTTCACTGCCGATTTCCTGAAGCTGGTAATTCTGTCACGCTGCAAAGACATTCGGTCACAAATCAGCAGAAATACAAACAGAGAAAAGCAGCCAGTAACATGGCAGCAATGCATATGTTTTTAGTTAATTCAAGCAGCGGAGTTAAACTGAACTGTAAGTAAAATACTCTAATATTAAGAGATTACTTTGCACAGAAAGACAGTAACATAAGGTAAACTCAAGACAGGTCACATGCAAAAGGGATTTTAATATTTCCCATTAATTTAAAATTGCACCAGCTAGGTTAAACTCTTAGCATTTCAAAATCTTCAGCTCATCTTCTCACATTACTCTCCAATTATCCTGATAGTGAATAAATATGGCACCACAAAGGTAATGTCCAATGTTCCTTCACCTGAAGAGCTGTAAGTCTTTGGAGGACAACTGAAAAAGTCAGCATTGGGAAGGAGGTACTCACAAGTTCATCAGGCTTATAAAAACATCCTGCTAAAGTAAAATTCATTTTGTAGAGGAATTAATGCCCCAAGCATAGCTCACAACTCCTTGAAGAGTTTTTTGAGTAGGAACTGCTGAAATTAGTGCCGAACTTTCCAAAGCCAGGTGATGGGTTACTCCCACAGAAGCAGCCACCCGTGGTTAAATACAGGACAGACACTGGTGAAAGCATCAGACACTGCCAGGGCGTTGCTCTGGTTAGGGCTCACTGCTTGGGGCTTACACCAAACCCCCACTCCCTGTGGCATGCTCAGTTACTTTGTTAATATTGGAAACAACCATAACCAGCACCTTCCTTATAAGGCCATTTTTAATATTTATAAATAGTCTTATAAATATATATGTTTATTATAATTTATTATAATTTATTATAATTTATTTGTTATTATCATAAATAATATTTGCATATTTATAAAATGTAACTATTCTGAAGAGATTCTGATTTTTTTATTTAATAACTGTCCTTATTTTATATATATATATATATGTTCATTTTGAGAACATTATGCACAGAGCAGTTTTGCTCAGTGAACTGTTTGCATCCACAAATACGCCTGTGTTTGTTTCAGGCACTGAACAGCCTTATGAAGATGTGCTTCCATCTAACAGCAGCTTATGTAGGGTCACCAGGATCAGTCATAGCACTACTCATGGTCATCTCCACCAAAACATGCAAACCAAAATTGATATTGGCTACAAGTAAACAACTTCAGTGACGTGTGAAAAGTTTGATGGGGTATTTTATTTGCAAAAATTTTGATTCATTTTAGATTAGCAGGTCCAGAGTGGAGAAACTGGAGCAAGAGCTGTGGAGTATGGAGAAGAAATATTTTTCTGCTGCTTTCTTTTTAGTAGTTTTTGTTATCGTTCATTGTTTTTGTTGTTATTTTTGATATTCTACAAGATTACCTTAAATTTCTGAAGGAAAGTGTCCCTAGATAAGCTGCATTTCCTTTGAATTTCTTTTGAGCTTTTTTTTTTTTTTTTTTTAAGGGAGGGGTTGTAGGGGGGGGGTTCTCTCCTTCTTTAGAAATTTTATATTTGTGGACAGAAACACAATACCTACAAGGATACTGTTAATGTCTTTGACAAAGCAAGAATATTACTTCAATCCATTTTCTACCTTACTAGAATAGTTTAAATTACATTTTTGGAAACAAAAATTAGGGCATAGCCTGGTGAAAAGGCCAAGGATACAACATAACGCCTGAAAGGCAGTATCCAAATTTAGCCATTATGTATCAAATGCAGTTTCAGGTTAACCATTCACCAGTCACAAAAAGTCAGTTCAGATCCAATTTCACCATTCTGCCATCTGTTTCAAGTATGACTTATTAACAAGAAATTTGTTCAATGAGATTGCACTGGTGAAACCAGGCAGAATTCCCTCATTTCAGATCTGCAGATAATCGTTAACTAAAGTGCCACTGTGACTTTCCTTTACATATACATACATATATATATATATATATTTATATATATATAACATACAAGGCTGTAATTTTAATGAAAACTATTTTTCTGAAAGAATACTTTGGAGCCAGTTTCAAAATATTCTGCTTTATCAAGTTAGTGCTACTGAACACAAACTTGTCTGGCGTTCAGTACACACTCTCTACCCAAAATGGTTCCACTTGAACCATGTGGCAACCAACTTTGAAGAACCACTGCAGATCATTTACTGGTAAAGAGAAGGTCAAGAGAAATAACATTTCAACTGTTGAGTAACAGTTTCAACATAGCCACAGTATTTCTAAAGTATTTAAAATGTGCTTAAGGAAGTTTCTCCAAATAGAAATCATTATTAATCTTTTTCAACTGAAGTCATGAATTAAGATCTTTAGGAAAAGTCACTCAATTTTCTGAAATCTAACGCTTAATATCCTTATAGGAATGTTATTTTGTCCACAACGTTTGGAGTAAAGTAGCATGCAGCGTGGAGTTACCATTGCAAATTAAGATGCTACAAAGACCTTACCACATCATCTGCCAAAGTTTTTATTTGAATATTCTATTGAAACAAAAAAACAACACACACAAATCAAAGAAAAAAAGACAGCGTTACCTACTGCTTCAGAATAAAGACGTTTATTTCATGTATTTAAAAAGCATCTGAAATTTCAACAAGTGTTCTTACAAAACTGCAGACAAATGAACATGGAACCTCCTGCTTTTTCTGTGCAAAAGCACACTTGCAACCCACGGCACCTTATCTTCTGAGTGTTTAACTCATGAACCCGAAGCCTGCACTGCTGCAGCACCCCCACTGCTGCACAGAAGAGCAGCCAGGTCTCTCAGCAGGGTTTCCAAAACAAACACGGACTCCTGGACTCCCGAGTGCGTCAGCAGAGCCACGGGACACTCTCAGTCCTGACTCAGAGCTGAGCACTGCCCCGGCACTTCCCTGTGCCCAAACCGCTGCTCAGC
This sequence comes from Rhipidura dahli, assembly GCA_013399225.1. NCBI lineage: Eukaryota > Metazoa > Chordata > Aves > Passeriformes > Rhipiduridae > Rhipidura > Rhipidura dahli. The sequence goes on along the minus strand of VXAC01003307.1, from coordinate 2,896,079 downwards.
CTTCTGCCAACTTCTCCTGGACACGGAGTCATGTCAGGCTGGAGATGAACTGGCTGCAGTCAGTGAACTGATGATGCACAAACCACCCACTGTTACCTCTCCCTCCCTTCTGCCCCGTCACTTCTTCCTAAGCAGGAAAATCCTGCTGACAAAGAGCACCAACGTCACATTTTTATTCATGGCCAAAAAAGCCACCCATATTGCACACCAACAGCAATAACCATTATCAAGGAAGCATTTGGTTCATGAACTTTGCTCAACTGACATAAAGCAGTCATGAGTAGGAGTGAAGGTTTAGAACTCATGGGGGACAGAACCCCAGAAGCATTCAGAAGTCCATGGTACCATGGAGAGGACTGATCCTGGCTCACAGCTCAGTCCCCACACGGCCACATTCCCTCCCAGTGGGATCATGTAGCCAATCAGAAGTACAAAAGCAAGAAAAACTTAATGGCTGAGATATAAAGACAATGTAATATGTGAAGGTGGGGGGGAGGGAGGCAGGAAAAGAAATAAATGATGCAAAAGCCATCACTTGGCACCAGCAGGCCAATGGCTACCCAGCTTCTGAGCTGAAGTGTAGAATCTCCTCCTCCCCACCCTGTAGCCCTGCCTTTATTGCCCAGCATGATGTGATGTGGTTTGGAATCTCTCTCTGGTCACTGAGGATGAGCTGTCCTGGCTGGATCCCCACACAACCTCCAGACCACCCAGCTGCTGCCAGTGGGAGCTCCCAACAAGCTGGAGACTGGGGAGGGCTCCTCAGCAAAAGCTGAAGCACTGTAGGAGTTCTTTCTGTCAATGCTGGTTTGGTCAGAAATCCAGGACACAGCACCAGATGGGCTGTTCTGAACCAACTCTACCTGAGCCTAACCCAGTACAGATATATGCACATCCTGACACCTGATGCTGACACCAACCCTTGAGCTTCCAAACCACCACATCTCAATGCCCTTCCCTGCACCTCTCCTGTATTTTCATTACCTGGACTTAGTACGGAATTCATAATCCTGGAATCAAAACTAAGATGTCCATTTACCACTCCAGTAAATAAACCTTTTAATTGAGATTACACAGAAAAATGAAGTAAAGCCTAACCCTGTTTTCAACCCAGAGACAGCCAGGCAATCAAGAAGTTCTAAAACTGCACATTCATTTTAGGAGCTACTTGTACTAGATTTTTTCTTTCCCCTTCTCATTTAAGTACTGTCAATCTTTCCCAGAACATGGAACAGGATCATCTACCCCATCTCTACACTTATATTGCATTTGTCACTCAAACTCCTCGGGGCAAAACACAGAATAATAAAACAAGATAGCACAGGGCATTTTTTCAGAGCCCGCAAGCACTCTTCCCAGAGATCCTTCTGGTGCTACCCTGCTGCCAGCAGCCACTCAAGATAAGCAGCAAGTTTAACAGGTAGGAGAGACACTGCAAGTAGCTGCAGGCAAAGTCAAGGCAGTTCTGTACCTGCAGATCCTCACACAATAATGACAATCTCTTGTACTAAGAAAGAAATCACACTTCCAGGCTGATTTCAGAACATAATACAAAAGTAGTTTACCTCCCTAGAAGGAAGTGTAAGATATTGCAGATTTTGTAGTCCTCTAGCATTATTCTTTCAGCCATCTATGAGACAGCCAGAGCAACACAGGGCAGAAAAATCTACATCCTCCTAGCTTGTTAAAGACACTGACTCCCTGTTTTCAGGAGCAACCCAAGGGAAAAGGTTTGGCAAAAATCTCTATGAGCAAACATTTGCAGATAAGGGATATCAAATTAACATTTATATGTATAAATACATACACAGTTTGAGACAGCTGTATATCATCTCTGTCCTAGTTTTTAACATCAACACAAACCACAGAATTTCTTCAGCACCTACACCAAAGAACTATTTCCTCCTGATTGCCTTAGTTCTTTACTTAGAAGATATAAGTGATAGAGCTTCTCCCTCTCAAACACCACCTTTCCAGGCTATCAATAGTTAATATAATTTTCTATTCCCTCTTCCCAGTTTTAGTTTGCTCTGTGCATCTGGCTACTTTCATAAGTATAGGCAGACCATGGCAGTGAGGCCCACACAAATAATAGCATATACTACTGCAACTGCACCAGTCCATTCTTTTATCTTAAAAGGTCTCAGCCACGTTAAAATTCAGAGTAACTGAAATCTTGCACATGAAAATAGTACAAAGATATTCATAATTCACTGCATTTCTTGATAGAGAAATTACTACTTCCTCATGCAAACAATGCAGGCTACAGCAGCAACAATGCCACATTCACAGAATTAAATTACTTGTGGTGATTGCATCAACTTTTAATACAAAGCTCACAGCAAGTCTACTTTTTTTATACCTTTTTCTAACTTGTGTTTTAATAGAACCTTCCAAATCACTTAAACTGCCCATGAGTTGTAAACTGAGGTGCATTTACATGAATTTATGATTTTTAAGTATTATTTTGCCATGCTCTTAATTGTTACGCTCAGGAATCTCACTCTCAACACAAAAATCAAATTAGCAGTAACTCCCAGGTGGTGACCTGGGAGAATGAACAATGATCAGCTGAGTAACTTTTAAACTTAACAGCAATTTTCACTCCACTGCCCAGGCAAATCACAGCGTGCTGGGACACCCATTTCTGCACCCAGGCTGCAAGCTCAGGGAGCAGCTCCCAGTGCTCTGAGCAAAGCTCATTTTCTGGGGGTAACAATCAGAAACTTGACCTTCTCTTAACTTTCATGGGGTTTTTTTTAAACTAAGCTGCTATTGCTGTTTTCTAACATTTACCTTAATTTCAACACCTGCAAAAGCCATGGTAAAGTCTGGCTCAAGGACAAGTGCTTTTTAATTTGCATACAAGCAAGAAGGAAATAACTTCCCATAGAAGCACCTGAACCAAGGGAGTTTAAAGGGACAAACCCAAAACTGGTTAATATTGGAAGTACAAAAAGTCGTCTGCAACTTGAATCTAGGTCTTAGTCACAAAATAGAATTCACTCCTACAACCTCTGTTTTTCAGTTCAGAGAATGAATAATGTTCCCATTAGACAATTTAACCATCTGTTAACATATCCAGTTTTGCAATTAAATCTAAAAAGGCACCTAGGAAATTGTGAAAAGATACCTCAGTCATAAAAGCTGATGTGCAGAAACCAGGACTACACACTCATTTAGGCCTTTCAAGATCTTTACCAATGATGAAGTATACCTGACATTTTGTGAATTATAGTTTTACTAATTTTACTACTAATGTCTGCTTTAGGATAATATTTTTCACACTTCAATAAGCATTCACCATGCTTTCAGAAAAACCTTGAAATGACTGCTGTAATCCATCTGCTGTCTCAAAAACACTTGAATTGAGCAATACCAATAGTTTTGTTACAATTGTTGTACATTTACATTCGGTCTGTGTGACACCATATGGAAAGATCTTGTTTGCCTGGCAGCTGTTTGCTTCACAAGCTCCTCGAATATGCATTATTTAGATTTTTAAACTATGGCTTAACCTAGAGCCTGAACAGGGAGGGAGCATTCCCTGGGGTTGTACAAACAGGAGCAAGGAGCATGTGAACCCTTGCAGCAGGCTGCTGAAATGCACACAGAGAACTGGGGGCAGCACGAGGCAGGGCTGTGCCAGGGCAGGATGGCACCACCTCCCATGGGGAAGCTGCCAGCTTTTCCCAATTGCTCCACTTTCCCAGCAGAGTGACCATCCACAAATGAGCAATGCTCCAGAAATGAGTTTGATAATTCCTCATGCTAAATAAAGCCCGAGGGTCACCCTGGATGTAAATCATTAACAGCAGAGGGCACCAACTCTTTAATTGCCTGCTGGGAGATGCTTCAGCATTGCTTCCCAGCAGAAGAGGAGGGATGCATGCCAGAGGCAGGGGAATCATATCGGACACCTCCCTCCCAAATGCCATGGGCTGATGCCAAGGGCCATCTCACAGAATCCCAGAATCACCAGGTTGGAAGAGACCTTCGAGATCACCGAGTCCAACCCCTGCCCCAACAGCTCAACTAAACCCTGGCACTGAGTGCCACATCCAATCTCTCTTTAAACACAGCCAGGGATGGTGACTCCACCACCTCCCTGGGCAGACCATTGCAGGACTTTATCACTCTTTCTGTAAAAAAACTTATTCCTAATATCCAACCTGTATTTTCCTTAGCACAGCTTGAGTCTGCACTGTGTATCTGTGCAAGGGGAATGGAGAGACCTTAAGCAGTGGCCTGCTCTGGTTGGACTGAAAATAGAGGTTGAGAGGAACTGAAACAGCTTTTTCAATTTTGTCTGACATCACCATCATACTCCAAAAGCAAAGAAACTGTTAAAAAACCGCACTTTCCCGGGCAACTTCAAAGAAGCTTTTACAAAACAGCAAATTAACTCAGAAATTGAAAGAAATAAAAAACAACTGTAAACAAACTTAGTCAATTCCATCAGATTTGTAACTGAAGATACAAAAGGAGTTGAAGAAGACAACTGTTTTTTGTTATGATTTGAAGCTCAAACTGCCATTACTGTTTTGAAGTTTGTTTCAAACAATTATTTATTGGTGCTCATTGATAAATAAGCTTTTAAAAACAGAACAAAATTAAAAGCTCTTTTCAAAAGCTGCAGTTCCATGTCAGTCTAAGCCAACAAAATTGCTGGTTGTGAGACACAGGGCGAGGGTGGCAGCAGGACAGTCAGATCAGGTTAGACAACTGCAGGAACATCTGCAGGAAGCCTATTAGAAGAGACAATCCTCACATTATCCAGTACAGAGGCAAATTGAGGAAGTTCTGGCATTTTCCAGAGCCACAGCTGAAGTCCAAACATTTTCCATCACATTATTTTACAAGTAACTCTGCTGCACAACTGCTGAGTTCTCTGTGCAGCCCCTGCTACAGCCCAGAGCTGCCTCCTCTTCTGCTGTCTGGGGATCCTGCAAGGCAGGTTTTGCTTTGAGCATCTTAAAGAAGCACCCTGTGACAGTGCAGCAAGCTCTCCATTACAGACAGCAAGCTTCCCATTACAGACACACACAGTCCCTCCTCAGAATGCTCTACAGCTTGAAGTTCCTCAGTTCAAACTATCGAGCAGCAGTTTGCTGTTAAAACTTTTGCAAAGTAGACTTTGGAAAGAGTCATAACCCCGTTCATGGGTTTGACAACAAGCATTCCAATGCTGCTCTGATGAAGTGCAGCTTGCTGGTCTCAATGTGCAGGTTTAATGTTCCAAGAGATATTTAACTTACTGGGATCTTAACAAAGGTTAAGAGCCATGACAAACCCTGGTCTTACAACAAGCATTTAAAACCTTTTTAGTTTGATGCTTCCATTTTAATTGAGAAATTCTACCTGTGGATTAGAGTACTTAATTTCAAAATGTGCATGGCCATTAACCAAAAGGTTTAAAAAGCCATCACCAAACAAAAACCATCCATCCACAACTCACAAAAGCAGGCAGGTACAAAACTCCATGTAAGCCCAAAAAGGGCTAAGAAAGAACTTTGCCCTTGAAATAGTCTAATAAATATATATAAAGTGTAGCAACAGAATTGCAGGTTCTGCAGAAGAACTCCATGTACCCCCAGGGAGGCCTCTCATGTTTCAGGCAGTGCCTCAGGTGCACTGGGACAGGTCAGGATTTGCACCAAGACACGAGGAGGAAGAGGAAATCATATTTGACAGTATGCAGAGAGCACATGGGACTGCACCAGTGTGAATGGGGAAATAAGAGCAGGAATTGCACTTCCCCACGTCCTTGGGTCATCAGGCTAAGCACACACAGTTGCCATATATATTTTAACTTTTGGCCATCTGCACACTAGCACTGCATTTATTTTGGGCTTAAATTATTTCACTTTCAAATCCAATAATCCTGGTAACAGAGACTTCAGTGGCCTTTCTTGAAAAACACTGTACTTTAAAAAAATAGGATTGAGATAGCTGAGTGCCAATTATGTTTTGTGCTTTGCTTGATAAGAAAGCTCATTTCAAAAGCTGTACCTCCTAAGCTTCCTTTAGTAAAATGCTAGTAGATTAGGAGTGCATTGGAATAATTTCAAAAAATTCTTTGCAGCTTTCCATGCATATATTTGGTACCTTTAAAAAGTGTCAGATACACTTTATCAGAGACAAGCCATCTGTCCAAGTACTTGCTACTGTACTGGTACTGGGCAGGACTGCTTGGCAGTGTCGGCATGATCTGCTTCCTGCACCTACAGCAAGGAAGTCAGTGGGTTTGGGAGAAAATTCACAAGTGCTTTTTCCTAGGAAAATAGCCTGAGATCACCTGCTAAACTTGTCACTTGAACAGGCACTGGATTGACTTGGTTAAAGAGGAGCTCAGAGCAGTTCCCAGTGTGGCCAGAGGATGCTCTGGGTGCTGACTGGACTGCCTGCCTGTCTGTTGCCTTCCCGCAGTGTGCAGCACTGCATCTCTGCTGCTTGCTTTTCAAAAATGTGGTGGTTTGACTTCTGAGCTGTGAGTTTTTAGGCAACTTGGCTTTTGGTTTTTTTGGTATAATATTATTGTGAAGAGCTTTTGAAATATTCTGGAACAGTTAAACTGGAAAAACTATGTCAAAACAATTCCTGACATGGTAAGTGCAGACTTTATCTCAATTTTATGCTTAGATACAAGCAGTGGGTTTGAGCTCTTTGCTTCCACCACAGTGGCAGCACAAAGCAGTTCTGCTGGACAGCAATACTTGATGTGCACTGAATTGCTGCTCATCTTCTGCCCTGCTCCTGTGGCTCCTGAGTGCAAGTGCTGAGCTTTTCACACTGTGGAGCTGCTGAGACTGAGTGAGAGCTGTTCTAAAGCTCAGAGCTGGCTCAACAAAGGAGTGAGAACAGGCCTCCTTTTATGCCTCACTTCCTCAAGAAACACCTTTTTCATTGTGACAAGGTTCACCTTTGCTTACTGAACTGCAATCTTAGTTTTTACCCTTTTAACTACGATCACACACTTTGAACCTGGAATTAATCTTTTGCTGTAACTGAAGTATTTTCCCTCAAGAGGAGCAACTTGACTTGACAGAGTTGGCTTGAAATTATCCTAAAAAATGAAACAGAAACTGCTTTGAGAAATTTCTTCACCCTAATACTTACACACATTTTTTTTTTCACTGCAGCTTACTTGCTTCCTCTATGGCAGTGTGTGCAAGTATAGCCTAACACCCCTGCACAGGGAGAGGATCAGTTTCTGTAATCTTCTCTTGCTGTTCTGTACAGCCATAGCTTTGGTAAGATCCTTAACTGCATGCTGGTGGTTGTGCAGAACATCTCTCGCTCTTGTGGGTACAGTAAACACTGAAATAAGTGTCAGACTCCACTTGGATTTTCCTCTGAAACCATCTGAGAAGTAAAACTGGCAGAATGCATCTGTTGGGAGAGAACTGACACACTTAAAAATAAAGCAGAACACCCACAGCAAGCTGCAAGAGCTTCATTGGGTACTGGGCAGTTCCTTGAAAATGGAGTATGCTGCCTTTGACAGACTTGGAGAAAGTGAGAACATGTGTATTTGCTTTGTTTGGGCTGTTTTGTAAGTAGTAAGAAAATCCAACCAAGCAAAACACAGCCCACAAACAAACTGGCAGCAGCAGGGATGCAGTGAGCCAAAGGAGCTGGAATTACTTGTGAAGACCATTCATTTTGTCTGTACTCAGCAGACTTGGAACATGGTCACAGGGATCATGTCAACAGCTTCTTAGAATAATGCTGTCTGTCTTCCAAGACACAGACCTACTAGTAAAGAGCAAGTACTTAATCAGTGCACTATTTGATCCCTACATTACAATAAGTTGATGGTAAAGTCACTTTTTTCTTCCTTCATAAGAAACGATGTGATACTAAAACCTGGAAAAATGAGTCATAGCTGTCATAGCAGGGGACTCTGGCTTTTCCTGAAAGAGCAGGAATTCAAGATTGAATAATTTCCACAGGCATGCACCATAATGTAACTCAATAGCCAAAGAATATTGGGTTAAACAATGTGCAGCTGCTGTGTCACACACAAGGTCTTTCTGTTCTTTTCCCTATTCTTTCCTGTTTATAACAGCATCCTTAGAAGATTATTTGTCCTTTGGGGAAGTAGGAAATGAAGCAGCACGTGAACAGGGAGGAATTACATTGTACTTAATAACGAGGAAGCCCACGGCATCATTTGACTTCAGTACAGGTGAGAGTCCCTGTTAAGGAGAAACTGGAATTCAGGACAATTACAGAAACTTGCAATAGATCATAGAGAATCTGTTACTTTCTGCTAAAGGAGATAAGCAAAAAAATGATGGTTTACCTTAGTATTTAAGTGTTAAATGTGCTTTGGCTATCCCAGAACACTCACATGAATTTTATAATGGTTTTTCACAAAACAATTGTTTTGAAATATCAAATGTTAACTGATGGGATTACTGCTTACCTTAGAAGTCATTCTTACAGGAATTAGTTTGAATCACAGCATACTATAAACTAACCTTAATGGACTCAGGGAGCCTGTGCTATCCACCCAAGCTTTGTCTGAAGCTCAGAAGTGAATGCATACTAAAAATGAAAATTGCCTTTCTGGTTTACAGGCAGAAATTTTACCAAAGCCTTCTGCTGTATTCTTTACCTTTCTAGTGTGGGAACATCTCCACCAATAAACTGGAGAATGAATTCACTGCTGTGAATTTGTTCCTGTAAATTTTACTTCAGGGTGTACAAAATCAGATCCCAAAGCTACTGAGGAACTCACAAAGAGGGGCAGATCCAGCCTGAAGGACCTCAGCTGAGCTCATGGGCCAGCCTTGGAACTTGGCCATCTAACATGGGGTTACTCTTTGAGTTCCAGGTTTTGTACTCAAGCCTTTTGTTTTTCATTTACCCACTGAATGTGGCTGGCACAAAAATCAAAACATACATGGCATCAGTGTATATTCTTAGCCTGATGTGCTGTTGTCTTCCTTCTTCTTGATGGAAATTCTTACCTGTTCCAGCACACCTGGAACATACAACCACTCCAACTATTAATAACTGTCAAGTTCTCATCTACCCATGTGCTCACACAATTACAAATCCAAACATCCAGCACAGCTCCATTATGAAACCAAAGTATTTCAGTAGTTACTTAAATTTAATAGACATAAAAATAATTCACAGCAAGAGAAAGAACATGAAGAACCAAACTGCAGACAGGAAAGCAGGAAACTTCATACTGCATAAGAATTAACTACTTGTATTCTGTTATTAGGAGCTAGAATTGAATGCATCTCATGTTGGCTTTGTATTTGTTCCTGACAAAACTACATTCATTAAAAAACACTAAACCACAGGCATCTTTAAAGGTCATTATAGCAACCATCATTACCATATTATGAAGGAGTAATGAACTGCAGAACTAACATTTTTCCTGACCAAAGTACTTATTTTGTCTTGTTCCACCACCCCTGAGAGCCCACACTGAATTCATACAGAGCCACTTGTGGACAGGTAACCAATTGTGACAAAAAGGTGTCCACAGGGCCATTTGAGGTCTCAGGTAATTTCCTCTCACCTTCATGCCTACACAGGCAGCATGGTGCAGTTTTGTTTATGTGACTCCAGCCAGTACAAAGTTATTAATGTTTGACCAGCTAATCCCTGAGCAAAGAACCACCAGGCCAATGTCCCTCAAACCACCCTGCACCCACCAGCCCTGCAATTCTCTCAGCCTTTGGAAGCTAAAATTACAGCTGCTGCTCTCCTGGTGGGAGAGCAACAGTCTTGCAGCACCAGAGGTTGGTATTCTACAGCACTATTCCCCAAATATGTCAATTTTTATTTACAAACTTGTTCTAAACTACAAGGTAGCATGCTCAAAGTTCTGCACTCCTCAAGCAAGTTCTCCTGTATTTATTCTCACTCAAAGGGACAAACTAAATATGTTAATGGGGTCTTGTTATAAAAAGAAAAGTTCGTATTTCCACTGTAAGTAGGACAGCATTAAGTGTGTTAAGAAATATATATATTTACACACACAAATCACTAAGGAATACAAGGCAGGACTTCTTCCAATTACTTTTTTTAATCAGTCACTTTTACACCTACATTTTCCACCTCTGAAACAAGTTTAAACTGCAATAAATTGAAAATATTTTTTAGTAACACTATGCCAAGAACACTTTCAGGCAGCAGACACACATCAGACATTCACCATATTCATTACTTTCTCCAACACCACTTCATCTCCAATGATTTGCTCTGAGGATCACTCAAAGGAAGGGATCCTTACAAGAAAGCTGCCTGCCACAAGCACCACCTTGACATTCCCCTTCTCTAGCTCTCCCCAGAGACAGTTTCCTGTTTCCACAGGAGGAGCCTGTATCCATTAGAAACTCTTCAGAACATTTCTGCCTGATGTAACACAGAAGGTGTGGTGGCATTACACTATGCACTACACCTTCAGGGCAAACATTACCACACCCAGCTGAACCAAAAACCTTTAGGAGCTCGATCAAACCACAAAATTCCCCATGTGTGGCTTGTTCCAGAATTGACCTTTCAAGGTATTTCTCCATTTCTATAAATCAGATGAGTCCATGATTTAGACCATGATGTGCATTACAATATCATTTCATTGCCACAGCAGATCCTGCTCAGACCTGTGCTGCTCTCACACCACGTCCAACTAAAGAGCTGTCAGGAGAAGAGGGCTGAAAAGCAGACACAATTTCATGGAACTGGTGGATGAACTTCAGACAAATTCATACAAAAGGAGGTGTTATAATGTGCCATAACTCCAGTCTTATTAGTTCTAGCAAATAATTAAGAAGAGCAAATACTACAGGAGTAGTTCTGAAAGGTTCATTTTCATGGTCTTGTCTGCCCCACTGTGACACAAAACTCAGCAGAGAACCAAGGGCAGTATGGAGAGTGCTGAAGCCCACACTGCTCCCTAAAGAAGCCTGTTCTTTAACTGCCACCCCTTTTGCCCATACAATTAATTGTTACCAGGTACGTTTGCCTTGCAGACTGTGCTAGTGCTGCTTTTGTCACACAGCATCCCACTTATCTACCTGTTAGGAAGTTACACCTGGAAGTGGGAATCCTAGAGGTGCTCACTCCACAGTACTGTAGCAAAAAGCCACTTCATTCACAAGATTTGAGGATCAGTTTGATACAAAACCAATATGCAACTGTAAGCCAAGTTAGCTTTGTCTGCCTGGAACTTTACCAATTGCTACACAAATACTAAAGAAAGTTTTTCAACTGTTAACTTCTCAAAATTACCTGCTCTACCACCACAGCCAAGGTTAAGAAAAAAAACCCCTTATTTCCCCCTAAACAGAGTCACTAAATTATATTTTTTTAAAATACTGAATGTAAGGAACGATGATATACAAGTTGTAAGCAACTGCATGAAACCATTCATTTTAGCAATTTCCTAACTTCTTGTGGTTTTAAGGTTGAACAAGCAAACTGATGAAGAACAAACTGAAACTGCCAGTTGCTTCAGCAGTGACTACCATTGCTTGTTTTACTCTAAATCTGGACAAGGATGAAAAGAATCAGAGGGATGTTATTAACCATTATTGCTTTACTGTTTACCTCTGGAGAACTGCAAGTGATGCAGAAAATATGAACTCCTCTTGTAGCCCACTTCAAGTTCCTAGGCCTATCTTTGCCTTCTCCTGGGTCAGCAGCAATCCCAGTGTCACTGGCAAGCTTTACAGGCTCCTGTGACACCAGAACCAAAGCTCATCCTTAAACACTTGGATATTCAGCTGCCTCCAGTCTCAGAAAGCAGCACTCCCACTTTCTGTGCACACTGTCAGTTCCCACAGCTGCCTTTCACTTGGCCTGGCTGGCATCTGCTTTGTTTGCAAAGCTTCCTGTAGTGTACAGAAGTGCTCTACAGTTTTGTCTTACAAGGAGTAGTTCAGGAAGTTTAATTACCACAGACAGATAGGCTTATCACTGTCTCTATCACCTCACTCACACAGTGTCAATAGCAATTCACATTAAAAGCTAAAGCATTTACCTAAACATCAGCACCAAGCACACCCTACCCTTCCACATCAGCAGTGCCTGACCAGAATAATTCTAAGCAACAGAAGTTTTATAAAACATTGATTTTACTCTTCAGTAATGGTTGCACCCTAGATACCTTCACTAGCTGGAACATCCTGACTCTGATCTAATATGAACCAAGACTCTTTTAGAATACAAACATTTTGGTGCACTTTTTCCTCAAGCATACACTTGAAACAAGAACACTCTGCAGGCATGCAAAGATTTCACTGAGAGACACCATGATCTCAAATGTAATACATTTGATTTGATTGCCAAAAATCTCTGTTCAACCTGACTCATAGTTCACGTATGCAGTACACAGATATCTAAAGGAGTTATGCAAAAAGCACACAGCTTTTTTCTTCTGGTGGGTCCTGCAGCACACAGTCTGTCTGAGGGATTGATAACCGCAATTTAAATCACTCCTTAACTCCTGCACTGATATGGGTGGTGCAACACAGCTGGGAAACATCTTCCCAAGCACACTCAGCTTACTTCTGGTTTAAAGCTACTCCATAAAAGCTTTTATCCCACTGTGTGATGCTAAGTTATGGCACATTAGTCAGAATGTTGAGTTCCTAGCTTTTGATTCATCCCAAAGCTCATGAAGCTTAAAAGACTTCAATGTTAAGCACAAACAATTTCTGCTTTTAAAACAAAATATGAGATGCTCCTTGTTGGGTGAATCACCAAATCCACTTGCTCTCCAATTAAGGGAGCTCTCTTTTTCCTAACGATTTGTTTTTCAAGGTACACAATATCTTCCTCCTAATCTGCTTTTAAAGGCCACATCACACCCAGAATGCAGCCCCTTTCAGGAATGTGGTTTGCAGTAAGTGGAGTGTCCCCCCCTGAACAGCTCCCACACACACCTGGAGGGAACCTGGGGCTAAAGCAGCAAGTGCTAACATGCTAACATGGCACAGGCCACCACATGGGCTTCTGCTTATCCTAAACTGACAAGAGATATTAGTAACTTGAACTATAAACAGCACCACAAAACACTGGCCATGTTAATTTCTAGTTAAGACAGTGCTCCAGCATTCCCAGAGCACCCCAGATCCCATCAGAGCACATCTTTTCAAGTGCTGACTCACAGAATCCCAGATGTTTGAAAGGATCTCATTCTTTTCTCAGTTCAGTCCAAACTCCTGCCTAAAAAGCCAGGTCACCCACCAAATTCACATCAGTATGCTAAAGACTCCAGGTTTCAGAACTTGAAAACCTCCAGTAACGGTGATTTCAGTGTCTCTGACCAACAAATACTTAATCATCCTTCACATTATTTCCCCCTTACAGTTAATCTCCTCTCCAGCAACCTCTCCTGCTGCTTTTTATGACCTCTGTCTCCCCTTCTTCAGCCATAAACTTCTGTAAGAAGCCTGACTTCAACTTCTCAGCCAAAAAGATGCTCAACAGGCCCTTGGTGAGCTTCACCAACTCTGTCAAACCAGACCAAACACTCTCCAGCACTTCCCATTTCCTAGGTACCCGACAGAATACTCTATTTCCCAAGTGACACTGAAGCACTGAGGAGAGCAAACGACACCTAAGTTAAGCATTAACCACCAGAGGAATCCCAGCAATCTCCCTGACAACCCCAGTTCAGTCTGTTTAACCTAGCAGAACAGGCATGATTCAAAACAAGCATCCTGCCAAACTCGTGGAACTGCTCTCTGCCACCTCATGCCAGCCTCTTCTCAGGGCTGATGTGAGATCAAATGATTATTTGCCAAAACAATTTAGATTTTTTTCTGCCCACTTGACTGTAAACAAAAATGACAACAAAAATACCAGGCACTTATTCCAACCTTTAGTTCCTTAAGCCAGCAAAAAATGAGGAAAAACCCCCCAAAAACACCAACCCAGAGCTGCCTCAGCAGCAGTTATGAGTCCAGGTGCTCATAACACAGACATTAAACTTTAGTAAAATACTCCAGTTTGCACAGTACTGCTGTAAAAACTGGAACTAAATTCTCATTGTACACTTCTGTCACAGTCAACAAACTGTATGAAACCTGAACACCTTTTCCAACTGCCTAAAGCAGAGAATAACTGAATGAGTAGCTCTGATACAGCTCACCTTCAGTTACTCATGTGTGCACATATTCACCAATTGTCTTACAGAGAAACACTTTAAAGCATTGTTTTCTTTCCCAGCACAGATTCTCCCTCCATAGCCCAGTCCTACTTCCTGTCAATCAGGAAGAAGTGTCATTGATCAGGCTCCAGCCCTTAAAAAACCCCAGCCAAACAAACCACTACACTTCTGCAAACCTTTTAGTTTCAGATGAAGGGAACAGGGAAATAAAAACCTTCCACCTTTCTATTCTAGTTTCCCTTCCCTCAGGATAATAAGTTCAGTTCCTAGCCCTCTGTCACCCAGAGCCATTTTTATCATATAAAAATCATTCCTCTGGACTTCTTCCCAAGGATTTGCCTAATTTCAGCTCCTGTGCCAGGAACCAAAAATACTTTCTCCTCTCTGCTTAGCTGCACCCCCTTTCCCCCCAAGCCCTTGCTCAGCATTCCCCTGGATGTGTGAAATAAGTTCTGGGGAAGAGACACACTCCTGTCAGCACACTTGGAGCTCCTTGAATTACACCCAACACATGACAGAGTGCAGGTTGATTCATCTCTGTAACTCCCCTGAAGCTCCATGAATTGGAAGTGATGAAGATGAACCAAGAAAACCTCCACACCCAACTGTGAGGAACTTTGTGAACTCAGCACTGGCACAAACAGTGTGGCTTCTCTGTCCCAAGTCCCAAACACACCTTTATCTCAGTTGCACAATGAAGAGAACAGGGATGAGGTGCTCTCCCAGTGCCTGAAGACACTGCCAGCCTCAGTAGAACCAACTCTTCATTCCAAACTAAAGCCAGCAAAGTTTAGTGGGATTATTTTCCTATATAATGGATGAGCCTTTCCCTGATCACAGGCTTGTTCTTCCTTGACAAACCCACGGTAATAATTGATAAATCTGGCTGTCCACTCACACCAGCTCAATTTAAAGCACACCTGAATGCCATCCCTTTTCCTCACCCAGACCTAAATCTCTGTTCGTGTCAGGTTTATACACCATTCGTGTACATCATGTCCAGAGTGAGAAAAATCTGCTTTCCATTCAACCCACTCATTCAATTTTATCACCAAAGGCCAGACACTTATCACAGGGCAAAACTGTCTTTCAGAAGGCTCTGATTTGAGCATCATATCCCTGCTCTGATCCATGGTTCTGCTGGAATGTAATCATCTACTCCCTCAAGAAACAAAAGCATATTGCTGCAAATGAAGTCAAATATTAACATTATTTTCTTTTTCTCCAATAAATGTGACAATAAAAATTTATTCTAGTGATTCTAGAATAACTGAATAGACCATGCAATGGAAACAGTCATCCTGTTCAATCCAATTTTGAGCTCATTTCACTTTGATTTTCAAATTATGCATTTCAATCAGAACGGAGATTTCTCTTCCACCAGAGCAAAATTCAAATTCATGTTCGCAGCTTCCAAGAGAAGCACTTTTCTGGGTGATATCTGCAACAGTTCCCTGCAGGAATCTTCAGGCAGCCTTCTTAGCTACTTTAGCAGGAAATAGTAAAGGTAGTATAAACACACACAAACCTGTTGTTTATATGAAGTTCATCCTATGCAAGGAAACATGAGTTTGTTTCCAATAACACCATGAAACAAAATAAGACACCGTATCTGCTTATCTTTTGCCAAGATACACATTGTCACTTTTAATACAAGTGCACTTCCAGTCATTCAGGGTTCTGACTGTCATCCTCTGAAACAAATATAACTTCCAGTAACTTTTCTGTGCTTTACTGTTATATATTTACCAACTTCCCCATATAATTTCTAACTTCATTTTCAATGATAAAAAAAAAAAAAAAAATCAAGAAAAAACCCCCAAAACAAAACAAAAAATCGCAACAAAAACCCAACCTGCAGTTGTCAGGCTGATCATTCTAAAGCCCTATAGTCACCGAAAGGAACACAAGACAGGAGACCTTCAACAGTGACTTCGTTTTACCAGTATCTGGGAAAACCCTTGCAACACATTAAATGCAGTTTGTAACTAGTACTCTCTGCAAGAAGACTCAGGAAGTTTTGTCTGCTACACTGTTGCACTTGGAGATACAGACAAGACCTGAGCTAAGAAGGGTAGAGTCAGTATCAGGCCACGTGTAAGTAACAGATGTAAACAACCGAAGGTAAACACTGTCAATATCAGCTGGTTTTGCTGCCACAGCATTCATGAAGTGAGATACAACCCAGTGATGTCGCTTTGAACTCTACCTGTATTTCAACTTATCGGGTCTGTCACTAGAAATTAAAGAGCACATCCCTAATAAACAAACCGCAGTCCTAAAGAGGATTTATACTCAAGCCTCTATCAAATCTTTCCAAAATAAGCTAGAAACCACCCCGCTTTTAAAATTATTTTCCCATTCAGTGAGAAGTTGCACTGGGAAGCACGTGGTTTGCAGCATGACCAGCAGCGTTCTGGATTGTTCACACAGGGCCAGCCGCACCCCGCGCTCCGTCGCTGGAGCGGGGCAGGGGCTGCGGGAGCAGCGCTCAGCCTGTCCCCATCTCTGTCCCTGGCCCCCGTCTCTATCCCTGTCCCCATCTCCGTCCCTGTGCCCGCACCGCCGCCCCGCCCGAGCGTGGGAACCCGCGGCGCCCGCGCTCCAGCGCCCACCCCCGCCGGCACCGCGTGGGAATTCCCACCGCTCCTGGCCCGGCGGCACCGCGGCCCGGCCCTCCCGGGGGCTGCCGGCTGCCTCTCCGAGGAGCCCCCCGAAATCCTCACGGAACCCCGCGGGGGTTCAAGCGCGCAGCCTTTAATGCCCGGAAAGGCTCCCACGCCCCTGGCCCCGCATTCCCCGCTGGAAGCAGCGCGCCGCGTCCGCGCCCCCTCCTGCTCCCGCTCGTGCCCGGGCCGTTCCCTGCCCGGCTCCCGGCGCGCTCACCAGCTTGGGCTTGTTCCGGCTCTCCTCTTCC
>VXAC01003307.1:2785738-2879013 GCA_013399225.1 Rhipidura dahli | reverse complement strand
CCCCGGCACGGCCGGGCGCTGGGGAGGGGGCGGCCGGGCTCGGGTCCGGGTTTATCGCACAGCGGGGCGGGTGGGGAGGGGCCTTGGAGAGCGTTTCCTTCCAACCCCCTGCCTGCCATGGAGGGGGTCATCCCCCGCTGCCCCAGGTGGTTCCCATCCCCATCGCACCTGGCCTGGGACACTGGCAGTGGTGGGGCAGCCACAGCGATTCTGGCAGCCTCACAGGGAACTATTCCTTCCTAACACCTAATTAAACCTTCGCTCTTTCGATTTGAACCCATTCACCCTGTCCTGTCACTAGGTGTTCCTGTAAATAGCCTTGCCCCATCTTCCCTGGGCGTTCCCAGCAGGTTCTGTATCGGTTTGTTGCCCTCCGGAGAGGGTCCCAGCTCAGCGCTGCTTCCACAGGGGGTCTTTTCTTTTGGAAAAGCAAGCGAGACAGCAGAGTGGGTTTGCTGATCTCTAATACATGAACAGCAATACAAAGCCTGAGATTCAGGTGGCTCTCTGAATTTCTTCGGACCTTTGAGGCTTTCCTGACTACCGGAGGAAATATTACTCTTTTAAATCCAGCAATAAAAACCTGTTGATAAAACCAGACAACACCAGCTTTCAAATAAAATGACAGCTCTAAAACTGGCGAGGGTCTTAAAGTAGATTCTTGGCAGCAGAAGTTAGGAGGTTATAAAATAGGCCAGCTCTATCTGCTCTGTTCTAAACTTTCCTTTGAGATGCATCTCTTCCTTCTAGTACAAATCTCCCTTTTTTTTCATTCTGTTTATTTTAACAATATTTATTTGGTCGTAGTTTATGACACCAACTTAGCCATGCATAAGTTGGACTTGTGAAATTAATCAAGTAATCACGAATTTAATCACTTGTTTGCAATGTCAGGCAATGTGATGTTATTTCCAACTATATCCATTTCTAGTTTACAGGGTATCATTCCACAGCCACAGTTTAACAATGGTTAGTTAAAAAGAAATGCTCGAATGTGTTGTTTTCTTCCCTTCAGTTATCTTTAATGACCATTTTGGTTTTCTCTCTGCTGTCTCTATTTTTCTGTATTAAGCAGAGCCCATATCTGCAGCACTAAGTTCAGTCAGTCCACATTCAGAGAAAACAGAGAATCATTTCCAACAGCCTGACATCTCTGTGCACAGGTTTAAGAGGTTTTAATCCAAATTCTGGAGCAGTATTTGTTCAGCATAACTCTTAAGTGCTCAAGAACTTTTTGTCCTCACATTTTCTAAATTTGCCACAGTGCTGCTTGTACTTCATTAGCCAAGTGTTCTTCAGTAAAAATTTACACTGAACTGACCTCTAAGATTCAAGAGCAGCTGGCACAACATGCCAAAAATAATTTGTGGTATGAGTGAAAGCAAGTGCACGTGTGAGAAATCGGGAAAATGGAGCAAATGTGCAGTCAGGCCTTGAGTTAATTTAGTTCTGATGGAGTAAAACTCAGATCACCTTCCTGATTTAACCAAAACACACAAAGCCAGCACTGCAGGCAGGTGTGGGGACAATGCCCATCCCACTGAAACATGAAAGATTTGCCATTTTAGTGCTGGTACACTGCAATCACTGCACCCTTGTCCAAGTCTGCCCCTGTCCTGAAGGAGGAAAGATGTGCAGCCATCAGGCTGCAGCTGCATCATGTGATGAGAAGTCACTGCACAGCTGTTCTTGGTTCCCCTTCCTGGGTTTGCCTGCTCTCCTGGGACACAAGGCTGCTTGCTGAGCAGAGCTAAGTAATTTTTAAACTCTAATTTACAAATACTTTGCAAATCCTCTTACAGAGTTTTCAGCTGTGGCTTAGAATTGTTGTTGGTGTTGTACAAAACGCTGCTACAGGATTTGCTGGAGACCTGCTTTTGAAAAGCTTGCTATAAATCGAGTGTCATTAGATGTACTTCACAGCCTCCTCAGCAGAAGTTAAAGCCTGTTGTTTGCTTTTTGAAAATGTTTTTAGTCATTCTGCTGCATTTTAGAGTTCTTCCCCCACCCCACTCCAGTTTCCAGGACTGAGAAGCAAATATTCCATGTATGAACTAAGGACCTTTATGACCATAAAAACTCTGCAGGTAATTCCAAGCAAAAGGAGTGAAGAGAAATAATGTAGCTCTCCCAGTCAGGAAACATTTAAAAGGAAAAGCCCCTCAACACCAAAACAAAACAAACAAAAAACTCCCCAGAAAACCACAACTCCACTTAAGGCAAGCAGACAAACCTCATTTTGGCAGGCACTGCAGTGCAGTATTTTGGCTCAGCTCCGAGAGCAACAGTGTGGCCTGAGGGTGGAAACGAGTAGTTGTACAAACTGTTCTTAACTTGGCTGCATCTCTGAAGCAAATGGATTTCAGAACTATTTATTAAAAATATCATTTCACAACACTGCAAACATGGAACTCCAAAAAGCCACTGCTGTGTAGGTGCTGGCATTTCTCCTCATGGTTTCGTGTGTAGTCAGTCTGGTTCAGTGACACAACCATGGCAGCTCACAGAGATCACACAATTACCTTACAGCAAAATGATCAGAGACTGATAAGTGGGAGGCATTTTGAGCATCCCCAAAACATGCATTATTTTCTATCTGAACTGGGGCAAAATAGGCCTGTGAGGATGACTGGCTTGCCCAGCCGTGTGAGACCTTACAGCTCTAACATCCTACCCCTGAACCGACCAAAAGTTCAGTCATACAAGGTTGCAGAAGGCACTCACTCCAAGTAGATCTGAAAAGGAAAATTATTCTGGATTTACGAGAATTCATCAATTCAGGGGTAGAATCTCCATTTGCCAGACAAGGCACAGGCTTCTGCTTGACAGATCACCAAAACTGGGCTCAGTTTTCAGTCCCTGGGAAACGTTCTGTTCTCCACATTGCTAGAACTCAAGAAGAAAGTTAACAGTGCTGAAGTCTTTGTCCTAACTGCACTAGAGGGGAAAGAAAGGAAAAACATAATTGCTCTGTATGCTACCAGAAGAGCAAACACACAGCATTTAACTTAACCACAAACAGGATATTGTTGCTAAGTCACCCTGTAGTACATTCCCTAGCTCTTCATCCAGAAATTCCATGTCATTAGCACAACCACTGTACCACAGAAAACACACCACAATACTTCACTGCTCATATTTGTGCTAAAGCTTTCCTCTCTTCCTGGCCAGTGTCGTCACTGCAGTCAGTTTTTACTCTCCTGTCTCTTCCTCCTTCTGGCAGTTTTGGTTGGAATTTATTTACATTTAGGAATTTTTAAAAATTCCTGAATTTATCTTCAGAAGAAAATCAGTCTAAGCTTGCTTACAGTGCATGAGAACGTGGTGAATAACAAAAAGAAAAGCATGGGGTGGAATAGCTTATCTTAACAGGTGGAAAAATAGGATTAGAAGTATTAACTGCTAAGCAATTAAAATAAATGAAGAGCGTTAATTGCATATGAATAGATAGTCTCTATGGACAAGGTTACCTCACTTTCTAAAAAATACTCTCTTTGACTACTTAATAAATGTTATTTATTTGCAAACTTAAATCCACAGAAAATCCACTCACTGATAATTCCAAGAATTACTTGTTTGCTAAAGCTTTATTTAATCTAAACCATAATTTCCCGACTTTCTAGAGGCAATAATTGAACATTCTATAGCATTTCTGTAAATGAAGCCACAAGAAGTTACTATCACACGTGTATAAAATTTATTAGTGATTTGAAGGTACATTAGAACATCTTATATTAACCTTTAAACAGTGACATTTCACATTACAATCATGCACAGTATTGCAAATGTTAATTAAAACCCCAACTGATGCTGAACATTCCTTTAAATGGCTGAGGATTACACTTTCAGCAAGGTTAATTCTCCATGGCTACAGCTGCAGTTTGTTTTTAACCAGCTGTGAGATGGCTGCCCCAGAGCTCATTTATGGGGCTGTAAATGGCTCAGTTCCGAGCTAACTGACACGTTTTGCTTGTCCTCAGTTGTAGGAAGAGGAAATGGACATTTTCCCACCTATTGTTTAGCAAGGTTTGCATGTTGAGTATGTTGGCGAGGCAACTGTGCCCACAGCAAACCTGCAGTTCAACCTGACTGATAAAATTTATTAAATAAACCTGCAGTTCAACCTGACTTATTAAATCTAGCTCTGGTTTAAAACCTACAGCTGGACGAGCTATACCATTCTTAAATGATACAGTAAAACCATGAAGTTTCCTTATGTCAAAGCACTTTTTCATTAAACTGAATAATTGTTTTAATCTGAAAAAACCCCATTAGTGATTTTAATTTACTCCAGGCCAGGCTCCCCTAATACATCAATACAAGTTTTAGGTTTATGTTTTGCAATGTGTTACTTCTTTGTTGTAAGCATTTTCCCTCCTTGAAGCAATTAACTGATTTAGGTGAGTGCTGTTGTCACTCTTTCCTCCATTTTAACCACTTAGTTTATAATTCTAGATCACAACCAGATTTATCTTCTCCAAAAGATTTTCTGCTTTCAGGTTTCAACAGAGCAGTAAGAAAACATAATTCTTGCTCCATTCATGTTTTCTAGAAACAAGGCATGTATAAAAAATTGCATAGGATTACTTCAGTGAACAATGTAAAAAAATACAAGAAATTATTTTGCTTGATTTTGGGCTTTCCCCACAAGAAAAACTAAGCAAACAGCTAATAAATGATGTAATCAATCAATAATTGATTCTCTTTTTTTTCTCTTTACTTTTAAAGTATCCTATTCCATGGAATAATCAGAACTTTTTGCATTAGTATTTCTATTTTTTTCCCTTCATTTTATGTTCTAGGACATAACTGCTCAATGTGAATAAAACACAATTATGTCTAACAATACTGAATTTTCTTCAAGCCTGAAAGAACTGGAGATGATCTGTACAGAGAGAGAAGAAAATGTTAACATTGCCACTAAACACTGTCTCTCAGTTTTTAAAAATACAATTATCATTACTTACATGTGCTACCCTACCTTACAATTTTTAACAATGCAGTACATATTTTTCATTTAGAGTCAAATCCCAGTGGTAATTGTGGGTTTAAATAGAGTATTCGAGGTCTTGGTAAAAGCTACTATTCTTTTGCTCTTTTTCTGTCCTCTCTGGTGTTTTAGAGCACCTCAGTGTTGTCTGTCTCTGTCAGTGCAGTTCTGTCGCTGCCTGCAGTTCTGCAGAAGGAAACAGAAAAGCTCTTTCTTCACCCTGGGACGTTTTTGTTCCCCGTGAGGACTCCTGGAGGCTCTTTCTCTCTGTTCTGCTGATCTCCCCACACCCCCATGGCTGAGTTCACAGCTTATCTTCTTGTGGGATTTTCCCCAAATTGTTTAGGAAATATCTTTTGATGTTCATATCTCACAGCACAATTTGCTTCTCAAACATAACTGAACAGCTCACTATAAACTCCTTTTATTTACTACAAGGCTTCCCTTGACCACATTCAGCACTAGAGACCTGTCTATTTATGCTGCTTTTTCTATATCTTCACAGCTCTTCACAAAAACTAAATCCCACAGCCATTCCCTTAACAAACCACATTTCTGTGGCTACCCAGGGCTGCTCAGAGCAGGACAGAAACAAACTGGGATTTAATGGCCAGGCTGCTCTACATGGGAACTTTCCTACTTTGTTTATTTCGTCTACAAGGAAAGCTCCATCGTGTTTATCATTTCTGTACATGATACAAAACCCTAACAAATAAGAATCCTACAGTGCAGGGAATAATTGTCAGTGGAGTTGCCTTAAATGTATCTCACCATAGCCCATACTTCAACAAGCAGATTTCTGGGTGGAAATAAAGTTCATTTTGATGGGAATAATGTACGTGGTGAAGGCATCAGTAATGCTAATGAAGAGCTTCCAGGCAGATGGACAAAAATAGGCCTGATCAAAGCTAAAGATCATGTTAACAAATCTCTGTTCAAATTGTTCAATGGAAGAATAAGATAAAAACTTGTGGGATGTTCAGCCATGGTAATTGCTTGTTCAGCATATTAATAATGGTTTCACTTGCTAGTAAGAGATGGATTTTTACTTCGTATTTAACTGCTCTGCCCTTGTGTGTAGCACATATCATTTATTGGTGGTGCATGGAGGGACTTCCATCACCACATCGGCATCAAAGGTTTTTCCATAGCTATGCTAACCCCACTAAAAGTCATTTTTGGGGAGAATAATGGGATGCATTTTACAAGTGTGTCCTTTTACATGAGCCAACAGTGGGATTATTGAAACAGTTCTTTCAAGGGGGATAAACCAGTTATATGATGCAGTTATTTAGTATGTAAACTGATTTTATGATATAATTCCATCAGGTTATTCACAAGATTGACCTAGTTAAATATCTTGAAAAGCAGGTGTTGCAGCTTTGAGGAATGAGAAGAATTATGCTGAGCAGGAATGTATTTGTATACTCCCTATGTTGGTTTTGGTTCACTCAATATTTGTGTTTAACTTAAAAGAGTCTTTAGAAACTTTCACTGAAATCAACTGTAGGTTTCTCTTTTCTGAGGGAAAACCCTAGCTCTGAAGTCTCATGTGCATCCTTCTCCTCCACCACAATTCTAGCAGGATGGGACTGTGTGAAACACTGCAGATAACCAGGACCTTCTCTTGTTCTACATTTTTGGTTTGTTCTGAATTATTCTTCCTTTTGTGTCTCTTAGTTCCTTAAATGTTGCTCACACTGAACTTACTTGTGAAGAGCAAAATTCTGCAAGCTGTACTCAGAATTCTTTGCTTGTCCACTCATCCTTTTAATGACTGAATGAAGATGGTGCTAAAATAAAGACAGTGAGAAGCAAGATTAAGGCTGATCTCCTGCACACACAGACCTGTCTATTTTTAGCCAGACAAGTCACTGAAGATGAGTTTGAGGCTCGGCCTGAGAGAATGTGGCTTTTCCCATGATGAGAACACACATTAGGCTTCATTTAATGTAAGAAGAGGTGATTCTCAAGGTGGAAATGGTTTCTATTTCCCTCACTTTATCCACATGCAAAGTGGATTTGTTCAGCAGCCTTAACCCTCTATGTGATACAAAATTAATGGGGGGAGGAAAAGAATAGTTTTGTGCCAGGTTAGTGTGCTGAGCCAATCCACACCTGTGGGATCCCCACCTCTGGCATAAGGAAAGGGCACAAATGTGGCAGTGAGAGGTAATGAGAGATTATTAACAGGGATATTCTCTCAGCTTTAGCTCTCCACCGAAGTGCTCTGCTTCAGGAGATGTGACAGTTTATTCTGTGAACATTGGCAAGGGTTTTCTCCATTCCTGCTGCCACAAAGACTTAGGGACCAATACTGTGCAGTTCCTGAGGTTCCCTTTGAGCTCAAGGACGTGTTTCTCAGTGAGTGGCAGTGTGGGGCTCAGACTCTGCCCTGCTTAGGCTGAGCCCTGGGGCTCTCCTCGCTATCAGTCTTAAGTTGTGCCGAGGAAAATACAGGTGGGATATTAGGAAGAAGTTTTTTACAGGAAGAGTGATAAAATATTGGAATGGTCTGCCCAGGGAGGTGGTGGAGTCACCATCCCTGGCTGTGTTTAAAGAGAGATTGGATGTGGCACTGGGTACCAGGGTTTAGTTGAGCTGTTGGGGCAGGGGTTGGACTCTGTGATCTCGAAGGTCTCTTCCAACCTGGTGATTCTGGGATTCAGCGTGCACCTGACCAAACAAACCTGGCACTGGAGAGCATTGCAGGGGCTTCAGCAATGCTGGCTTTGGACAGCCTCTTCTGGTGCAGAACTTCTGGGTTTTTTTTAAAAAAACCCCTTACCTAGATTTGCCTTCTGATAAAAAAATTCAGTAAAACTGGGCCTCAGGGCTCAGCTGCTGGGTTTGAGGAGTGTTTGGGAGACTTTATCTAAGTGAGGTCTCCGAATCCCTTAATGCAATTACATGGGCACTTGTTCATGGGTGTGTAGGCTCCAGTTAAAAATGTTTTGACTCTATGAATGTTTAGATAAGGGAGATGACATAATTGTGAACAACTCCCAGTTTTTGACAACTGAGACATTATTTTAAGTTTTATAATGGATTCTTTGGTTAGCTGCGGGGGGGTCTTGGGCTTTGCATTCGTTATGTTGCACTCCCTGAAATCCTTAACAGTACATTCCACGGATTTCAGTGGAATCTTATTTATTGTTATAGGAGAGGTAATCAAGTAAACATTCCTCTGCTGCTAAATATAGCAGCAAGCTGCTTATGAGGCAGAACTCTAGCAGATAATTCTGCTGCATGTCAGTGAAAACTTTACTGGCTCTCTATCATGTTCTTTATGTGAACAAACAACAACTTGGAGCTTACTTGTTCTTCCCATTCCAGGAAGCAGTTTTCAGTGTGCACTGTAGTGAGTTTACATTTGTAAGGGACTTGAAAAAACCCACAGCTGTGTCATGTAGTTGGAGCATAGGACACAGCAAACTTGCAGATTCACAATGGTATATAGCCATTGCTGATTAGTAATTAGGCTTTCAAGTGTTCATAAATATACTTTCCATACACAACAGCAGTTAAGGACAACTTACTTGATAAATGCACTTATATCCAAAACTAGAAGTATATAGCTTTTACAGCAGTTTTGAAAGTCTTTGGATGCTGTTGCAGTTTTTTAGGTGGGAAAAATGTGTTGTAAACTCATATTAGTAAATAATGGGGTATATAATATTAGTTAATATTCATAATTTCTTCCCAACAACAATAACTTGGGAAAAACCCTTCCAGTGTATATCACCTGCTCTGTATGGGTTTGTTTGTTTGTTTTCTTAGTATGAGCTATAAAATACAAAGGGTGCTGCTTGGCAACAGTTTGTTAGAATTTCTTAAATGTGATTGCTCAAGTACGTCCAATGCTTACACTTAATTCTGTATAGATATTTTTATATTTAGCTAGCACAATGATAAGCTTGTTATTATCTCAGCTTAGTGGATCAGCAGTACTGTTGTAAGTACTGTGTGTAAGCAGCTGGGCACTTGACTGAGGTGGAGGAAACAAGTTTTGCTTGCTCCTGACTGAACCTCGGGCTTTTCCAGCGTGCCTGCCCTGGCAGATGGGTGATATTCATCTGGTAATCGTTGCACAGGAACAGCGGGAGAATCAGAAGTGATTGGCGTGTTTCGAAAGCGAACGGCAGAGTTTCGAGTGCCGAGCACTGTGTGGGACAGTGAAGTGCCCGGTTCTGAGCAGAGCCCCAGGGCTGCCCCCGCAGCCGAACGCTCTCACCCCAGGGCTGCCCGGGACCAAGCGCTTCCTCCTGAGCACGGGGAGCTTTTCCTGCCGCTGCTGCATCTCCTGCAGAGCCTCAGCCCTGCTCGCATCCCATTCCAGGCTGTTCCCGGCGGCTGGGAGCTCGGCGCTGCTCCCGGCTCCAGTGCGAGCACCCCGGGCGCGGAGAGGGGCACTGAGCGCGGTGCCCGCTGCACCAACAAACGCTGCGGGTGCCACGCTCCCCTTCCCCCTCGCAGGCAATAAAGCAGCTCCTCTATAGTCTTGTTCCTTGATCAGTCATGATTTGCTCTGTTTCGCTTCACATCTGCAGTTCAAATGCACCAGTCAGTTGGTTTCTGCATATTTATTTACTGATTAAGTATAGGAAACACAATGAAATAACTACTGAAACTATTAAATAACGTAGCTATTTAACACTAGGTCCTGGGCTAATATACTTATTTAGCACTGAAGCTAATGAGGTGTTAAGGTGATGCACAGCAGCCAAGATTGTGCTAATCTGGTTTTAGTGACACAAGCATGAGGATTTTAGAGCTTCTTTTTCAAATCTGAGTATCCTGTTGTAACAACTGAACAAAGGAATAGAGGAGTTTGATTCTCTAAAATGAAATGCATTAAGAGCATTAACAGTTGCCTATAACATATTCCTATGATGGCAGCTCCTTTTTTTGCATAAAAATGGCTTAAAAATATGCAAAAACTGTATTGCTTGAAGTGAAATGCCTGCTCCTAAAACATATACATTAATAATTAAAAATATCAATTCTTTTTGATTGTAGAACCATTTTGAAGAAAAAAGTGGTCTGGGAAGTTAGCATACCTAACATCATTGGGGTTTTTTCTTCCCTACAGAAATATCTTCATCAACAACTATATCCTGTTTGTATGTTGTCCTCTCTGGAAGTTAAAGTTTTATATTTTAAATTTGATTTTATTAATCAGTCTTACTCTGATGGGCACAAGTGGTATTCAGATGTACAGGATTGTTATTCCTTCTTGTCTGTACCTTATACTTGACTAGACTTTCTATTCAGCAGGCAAATGCATGCTTTGTACAAATCAGAACAACCTGAAACATTAAAAAAATGAAGGTTAGGATTATTAATTATACTGATAAAAGACTGGTTCATTTAGGAGGCTCTTAAGTAGTGATGCACTGCTGCCATGTGCTCGAGAATGTTGTGGTGCCTCGTGCATTCCGTGGCCAGCAGCCGTGAATAAGCTGGAATTAACCTGAGTCATAAGTGACAAGATATCCTTTACCCTCCCGTTGGTATCTTGTTTCAGAGGTGGTTTTCTCTTGGAGTTTGCACCTGTCTGACATGACTGACCTGTTTTTCTCAAGGGCTGTTTATATTCCTGCCATGAGAAGGAAAGATTCTTGCAGCAATAAATGTGTGTTGAGTCATGGTGGGGCAGTGCTGGGTTGCCCTTTAGATCTGTTCTGCCTCCTGCCTCCTTCCCAGCAGCTGTCAGGCTTTGGGAACAGTGATGGAAGATGAGGGAAGGGATAACAAAAGAATGGGAAAATCTCTTCTTTGAAGAGTCAGGGATCCTTGGGAATATGTGGGCTTCCCACCCAGCCCTTCTTTTTACAATCAGGCTGCAGTTCACTCTTACTACCTCAGAGCTTTTTCAGTTTGGAGCTGCTCCTAGCTTCCCCCATTTACAGTTAATCAGGAAATTCACGGTATTCTGTCTTTCATGAGGCCAGTTCTCTCATAAAATGGATTTGGAGACTTGGTACAAGTGTCACACCAATTCACGTGGCTGGGGTCACGCTGATAACAGCCCCAGAAGGGCAGAGAAATGGGGGGTATTGGCTGATGGACACGTGCTATAATCCCAAGACAGACCTGTGTGAACAACAGTGATCCAGTATTTATAGGAAGAGAAAGCATATGGATTTTACAGAAGTTTTCCTGGGTTTCTTTTTGTTTGTCTTTGGGGTTTGGGTTGTTTTGTTTTTTTTTTGTGGGATGTATCCATGTGTGTAACCAAGTGGTTTCTGTGTAGCCAAACCGAAGCTGTTGTTAGTTACTGGTGAATAATGAGGCCAAACCGAAGCTGTTGTTAGTTACTGATGAATAATGAGGCCACACAGCTCGCAGGGAGCAGGAAACAGCTTTTGGTCACACTTCCTCTGGGGCTGCTGCACCGAGAGCCGCTACCAGCGCTGCTGGGCCAGCTCTGGGACTCACCCGGGGCTGCGCTGAGCAAAGGGGGGAGAAGCAGCTCGGTCTCGGCTGCTGGAATGACAATTGATGGGGTTTGACCAATTATTCAGTCTCTCCTTGTGCATATATAGGACTAAAAGGAAGCTTTCTGTAGTGCCAGTGATCTTCTTACAGCTGTAAGGATTGCTGCATACCAGATCTTTGAGTAATGATGCCTCATGAGGAAACGTTAAGTGCTCTGTTTGCTGCATCATCAGTGAAGATGTTTTTCTTTAACGAAAAAGTAAATATGGACAAAATATGTCCCTTAAAAATGTGGGCCCTTAAGCAGCAAAATAAGCATAAACTTAATTTAAATCATTGAAATGACTCAAAGTCTGCTTAAAACACTTATTTTTCAATTGACAGACAAAGAAAAGTTCATGGAGCACTCCTTAAGCTTAGGTTTCTGTGGCAGCAAACACTTGTGGCTGAGGACCTTGGAGTCATGCTGCAGATCCTTGGTGAGAACCAGTCTGTGCAATCTCGATGGGAATTTCTGGGTTCTGTTTGATCCCATTTGGGCATCTCTGAAGTAATGGCTCTGGTTTTAAGCTGTGTTGGCAGCAGTGGCAGGGCCAGGATTCACTGTAACTTTGGGAGTCCTGCACAGAGCTCCAAATGAGTGATGAGTGAAAGGGAACTCAGCACTCAGTGACAGGATCCTTTAAACATTTAATGATGACTAGTATGTTAATTAAAACCTGAGTGAATGCAGCTAATGATGTCCTGCTCTGTATTTCTGGAGCTGAAACACAGACCAGACTGATTCATTAAGCACTCCAAAAAAAGCTGTTAAAGGGAGCTGTACTAGACCTGTTGTAGCATGAAATTCTTAAAGGATTTATTTGGTGGGGGTGAGGCAGCAGGCCTAGGTCCCAGGAGAGATTTTGAAAGTCTGATGGTGTTCAGAGAGACAAAATTCTAACAGTAGAGTATTCAATGAATGGTGAAAACAACTGCTTTCATTGCTAGAAAATATTACATGTATGTATTTCATCTTTTATTTCATTTCTATTTTTCTGAACACTCTCCTCAATCTAATTCCTTTTCACATTAAGTCTGAACAAATACTTTTCTTTGCTTTGGAGGAAGGACTGCATACACGCTTCTTTCTGCATTGGCTTTTTGCAGATAAGGCTTTTACTTTCCAGACCTCATTAAGCAGTCAGTTGAGCAGCTAAATGAGTGTTCCAAGTGGTAATGGATACTTACTCCATGTAAGTACAACAAGATTATGAGATACTGTAAAGCTGAGTACTTAACTGCACAGGATTATTTATATTACAAATAAGTGCATCAAGTAAATAACTCAGATGTTCATGATAGCAATGGGATATCCCACCTGCTAACAGAGAAGATCTGGGTCACTAGATAAGGGGTTTTGTTTTCTATTTTGAGTCACAGGTCTTTTGTTCCATATATCTGACCAGATTTTAGCCTTTTCCAAAAGTAATGACCCTCTTTTAAAGTATTTAAGCCTGAATGGAATAGGAGTAGGCAGAAAGCATCCAATCCAACATGTTTGTGAAAATCAAGTTGTGTTTTATCAATCCAACCTGCACACACTTGAAGTTCTTATTTGGATTTCTAATATTCAGGTGGTTGTTATGATGCTTAGATAATATTGCCAAACTTACTTTGATTTCTCCAAGCTGGGATTACAGATATTCAAATATAAATAAATGGAGATTCAAATAGTTGATGCTTTGGGAGCAATGAAAGGTCATAAAAGTAAAAACAAAACTAAGGCTGTAAAAGGATAATTAATATGATGAACAGAGGAGTTCATGAAGCTTGACTTCCTTAAGTGTTTTGCTCATGTTCTCCTGTCTAAGGTGTAAACTCTGAAATCATACGAGCACATGAGGTGCTTGCCTCTTTCCCACACAGGCTCTCTGGTGTATAAGGGATATAAATTTCTGCTTTTGCTTTTTCCTTTCAATCCAGAATGTACCATGGATCTCTCCTCTACATTGCCACCTATCTTCAAAGAGGTTTCAAAAGCTGTCTTTTGAGATCTCTGGAGGAAATTGGGTTAAAATGGGGATGGAAAAAAGATGAGGTATGTATAACAAGGGTAGTTCAGAAGCTTTGTGAAGAAAGCCTCCAGGTTACTATCAGAACCTTCTTTGTCAGAATCAGCACAGCATTTGTAACATGAACTGGGGAAGGCTTTAGCTGTCCTCTGTCATCTGCTTATATTGGTGTTCTCTAAATAATTAAAGACAACTTTGTTTTCCCTGCCAAGTGACTTGTGGAACAGTAAATAAGCAGTGGGGACCTGTCACACTGAGTGATGAAGGTGATCTGATCGTCATCATTCTCCCTGCTGCTCTCTGAAGCAGATTTTCCACATACAATTATGTTTCTCTCAGTGATCCAAGAACTCTGTTTTCTCTGGTTGTCTCTCATGAACATTTCTGAATGAACCAAGTCATCAATAAGAACACTTCTGAATTTATTTTCTTAGCTTTGGAGCATCCTTTCCCCTGCACACCTCCCACCTCCTTTGCTTATGATTTGGCAGGGAGAGCTTAGGGATACAATCCCAAAATAACCTGGTACCTTGTGTGGCAGGGTTCCAAGCCATACTCCATATAACCCAGAAGAAAAGGTGATCAGCTCTGTGCTTGCCCTCAGGTGCATCAGTGTTGCCATGAGGTACTGCCCCACCTGGTGCTGTGTGCTGCTTTTTGAGAAGTGGTGGGGGAACTGCACAGGTCTGACACAGGAAAATGAGAATTGCTACACTGAATGAATCCCTGAATTGTATTGATCACATATTTTTTTCTTTGCAATAACTCATTTACATAGCAATAAGAATATTGATCACTCTACCTGAAGATAATAAAGGTATTTGTTATCTGCTCTGGGTCTGAATGTAAGTCACCTCTGGACTGTCTCTAGCTCTTTGTGACTATTAAATAGTCACATGATAAAATCAAAGATATGCTTACTCAAAGCAAGTTTTACAGATCAGAATATGTATTCTGAAGAACAAGGTTGGTTTGTGATGTCTTTTATACTGCACCCCAAATTAAGGTTGCCAATCCACTGCCTGTAAGAATAAGATGGAAAGAAACAAGGACAGATTTTTCTGCTGGAAAATGGTGTGTACCCAGATTGTTAATTCTGTGGCAAAGAAAATATTTTACAGGACAGATGCTGTGTATAGTCTTTCATGTATGGTTTTGAGTAGAGAATAACCAAACTCATCAAGTTATTGCAGGGTTCCTTTTGTGATTTCTGGGGCAGTGATCAATGGCTGGTGTGTGGGCAGTGTTTAGAGGGCAGTTGTCTTCTCAGTGGGCTACTCTGAGAGAGCCCTTCCCAGTGAAATAGCTGGGTAGTGGGATGTCTGCTTAAATGATTTGTTGCACTCACGGGCTCACTCAGTTTGTTTGGAACAATTTCTCTTCCTCCCCTGCTGAATTTCTAATGCTACCTTGTATTTGCATCTATGTTTATAGAATAAAATTACTTTAATGACATGGAAAAAGGGGAAAATTGGAAAAAAATCTATTAACATTTATGATTGTACTCACTCATTGGCTCAGTTCCTTGAAGGAGATGTAGCAGATGATTTATACTTATGTATCATGCATTTATAGTCTGCACTGGAAAAAAAAGTCTCAGGTGCTGTAGTAGTCCAAACCAGATCTGTCAGCCATATGGAAATGTAAATTGCAAATTCAGTGCACAACAGAGAAATCCCCTGGTACAGAGCAACCAATTGCATGAAGCAATCACAATTGAATATGCTCAAGTCTCCTACCAAGCAGCTTTCCATCTAACTTCAAGTAGCAAGGAAAAATAATTCTGCAGTTAGGAGCTGTGGATTATTGAGCAGCCTGTTGATATGTCCAGGCCTTTGTTAAGTTTCCTATGGGCAGGGATGGTACAAGATGAGCTGAGGCTGCTCCCAGTGGAAGGTGGCCAGGACTCAGAACCAGGGCTAGATGTTATCATCATTATCTTACAGAAAATCCAGCTTGGCTTCCCAGCTGGCTTTGCCTGGCACTCACCTGCCCATTCCAGGCTGGAGCAAGTGCCACAGTTATGGCCACTGCCTTAAAAACGTAATTCTTCAGACACAGAAGGAACAAACAGTGCAAAAAGCTCATTTTAGCACAGAATGAGGCTGACTTTTAAACAGGCTGCTGAAAATCAAACCAAAGCTTCCCACCACCTCAGCTTGCTCTGCTGTCTCAAAAGTTACCTTTTGTTACCTGGAGATTTGACAAGAGTTAGTGGCTACAGCACTGTTATCATTTTATCCAGAAAAAAAACCAATTCATAGCTGAGTCTTTGCTAATTATTTCCATTCAGCTTTGTTGTATGCCAGACTTCTTAGTTGTATTTAATGTTGTTGCTTGTTGCTCTGGAAATAATCATTAAAGGGAAATGGGTCACCACCACTGTACACTGGTAATTCTCTGAAACACAATTTTAAATGAACTTGCCTTTTAATAACGATGCTGAAAAACACCAAAGACTTTCAGTAATAGTGGCATAAGGTAATTAAGTGGTGAAGTTTTTTTTCCTGAAACCATAGTAGAAACAAGACACAAATTAATGGTACAGGACAGTATTGCATCTTTAGGTATTTGAAAAGTCAACAAGGTAACTGAAAATGGAGCTGAGACTGCAAGAAAAGCTTTCTAGAAATGATCTCTGACACTTGGAGAGTACCAAGCCATTGCAGTTAAAAACTGTCATTAACCTGCAGTCAGGACATAGAATTTTGGAGAGGCTGTGTATCTCTGAAGGGGGAGGTACCTTTGGGTAACCAGAGCATCTTTGTTGTAAAAAGCAGGTTATGTTCATGATTTATCCTCTACACAGAGAACACTGGTTGCTGTTGAAGAAATTCAGATTTTGACCTTTACTAGTAAAAAATGGAAGCCCAGTTTCTGCAGTTGTTAGTTTCTAAGTTGTAAGTTTTGGAAATAGGGCTCATGAGTAAGAAGAATGTTTCTGCAGTTCTGAAATCAGCTGGAAGCACAGACCATGAGGAGACAGAGCTTTTCCACGTGCCAGACCAGACAGTTTTCTAGTCACCAGCTGAATTTCCTTTCATATTGTTTCTCTTTGTTTGTATTTTAAGTCCTTGAGAAATTCTGCCACGATGTGCTGTTGTTGTATTTGAATTTACAGTTCAGGCAGGGAATAGAAACAAGGTTGTTGAGGCCTAACTTAGAACTAGAACTGGATCTGAGTCTTTCTCATCTTTAGTCCCCCCCCCAGTTGTGATATTCCATAATTCCCCTTCATTTTTAGTTATGTAGTGCTTAGGGATAAAATAAAGGTCTTGGTGTGTGCTTGGATAGTCTCTTCTGAAAGCTGAGTGTGTAAGAGTCCTGGAAAGCAGAGGTGACTTACTGTGCAATCACACAAATGCTGGCTGTTGGGCTGCTAGTGAATCCTAGATAGGAAAATACTCTGGTGCTGTCACTGAGATGTGCCATGACCATGGTGAAAGTTAAAGTTCAATGAATTTTACCTTAAAACCAGACTCAGCTGTGTAAGAGAAATCAGTGTTCCTGCAAGGAAGCTGAGCCCTCTGTAGCACAGATCTGCATAAAGAAAGGGAGAGCAGCATGAATTGGGAATTTTGCATAAAATGGTGTATTTTATCACCATTTCGTGTCTGACTCTAAGATTTCCACAGTTCTAAAATCCAGATGATGGAAGTCTCCAGACTTTCCAGGAATATAAAATTACACAACAAATGAGATGATTTGGTGTTTGTGTTTATTCCTATGTGTATAAATCCAGCCTATATTTCTGCAAGTCTCAGTGTTCTGTTATGGATATAAGGAACATCAACCCACCCCACTGTTTCCTGAGTCTACAGAGGGGACATTGGTGTTAACACTGATTCATGGATTGCATTGTGATTTATGCCCTCTGGAGCTTTGTTAGATAGGAAGCGACGATGGAACAGGAAACCAGGCATTGTATGAAAACATCCATAAGTATGTAACTAGAGGAAAAAGCTGCAAAAATAATTTATGCAAGATACTGCTGTTTATTCTGTATAAAAATACATTTATGGTTGTGCACAGCTGGATGTTGTAATTGTTGAAAATACTTGAAGTCACTGACTTGATGTAAACCTGACTTCTATGGAGGGAAGAGTCCAGTACTGTGTTTTAGCAGGACTAAATCACCCCTTAACCAGGGCTTTCTGTGCCTTACTTCCATTTGAAAATTCTGTTAATGGAAGATTTTTGAAGAATGCTCATTAAATTACCTCAGATACACAATTTAAAAACTACTAATAAATACATATTGAAGGCTAGGGCTTTATTAACTTAAACCCAGTTTTTCTTTCTGCCTGATACAAGTTAACAAGTGACTGTGGACTGGCAGCAATAACTGTAGGAGGAGAAGTCATTGGGACAGAGCGTTTTGAAGTCTCAAATATGGGGAGCAATTAAAAACCAATTAAGCTTCCACATATACCAGAAGCAATCTGAGATTTCAGTGGCCACGCTCTGCAGAGAATGCTTCACAGTCCAAGACAGAATTACATTTGAACCTGGGATGTCACTGAAATGTGATTCAGGTCTTGTTTGTTATTGAAGGTTTGCAGCAAGTTGTGACCCCAAAGGGACTGTTTGGAGACTGTTTATTAGCAGAGTAATAAAGAAGTTATAAAGAAGGAGTCACCTGTCTGATAGGTGAAGATGGGGAGGAATAAGGTTAGAGAAAATTGCAGATAACTTGGTCTCCCCTTGCTGTTTTTTGAGCCCTGAGAAAGGAGGGTACTGCAATGTTTATTGTATTCCAAGTGGTAGATTGAGCAGGCACGGCTTTATTTGAAAGGAAAAGAACTGAAACAGGGGAGTAGGCTGAAGAGAAGGAAGATTATTGCTAAAATTGGTACAGCTTTTCCCAATGTTCCCAAACAAGACACTGCAGAGAGTACTCGTGTTAATTAGAGGAATGACTACAAACCAAAAATCTGAAGCCATGATGGATTACAAGAGGGTCTTTAGTGCTAAAATCTGTTTTGATTTTTTTTTCCCTGTGTGAGGGCATCCCTTAAAGGTTTGGCTTTGTGAAGGAGCCAAAAATCAATATGCTAGGAACAGAAAGGATTTCCACAAATCTGAGAGAGCCATTGCAATGGTGCTTCTTTCAGTGTTAAATGCAGGTGGTGTTTTAGAAAACAAGTGCTAGGGCACGTTCTAGCAGTTCTTACCTTTGTGTGGTTTCTAAGCAGAATTCCCTGCTTAAATCCATTTTGAAGGAATTTATATACCTTCAGCTTGGAATATAATTAAGATGAAAACAGGAAAGTAGGGAATAGTTATGGATTTGCTTCACCAAATGCTTCTAAACTGCCACTGTGACCAGGGAAGTTTTATAACATCTAAAGGGAGAACACAAACAAACCACCAACCAAACTGAATCCGAACAGAATGTTGGTGCCAAAATTAAACTGCCCCTCACAGATGTTGCCCAGTGTGGATCCATCCTCACGTGCTGTACTTCAAACATCATCTGGTGAGAGAACCGCAGCCTGCTTTGGTATTTCCGGCCTCCCTGCTGTGCTGTTGTGTTTTTTTGGGGAGACTCCTCCATTGGAGCTTAACCCTGAAGCGTTCGGGCTCCTGCGGGTGCATTCCGGGAGCACCGTGCTGTGTCAGGTTTGGGAATGTGATGCTTCCCTCTACCGGCCACACGGAGAGGGAATTTTATCGTCTCCTGAAACGAGCAACGAGTTTTTATTTTCTTTAAAAAAGGCAGCCTGTGCTTCAGGGGGAGGAAAGGGGATTGTTATTGCAGTGTCTTACACAGGGCAAATTAAATCGCTTACCTGCATCCCAAACAGCTTTATGTCAAAGTGACTGGCATCTGTCTGTTTTGGGAAAAAAGGAAATACACAAATATTTTAAGCCACTTCATGCCTACCAGTGATGCTAACACTAAATACTCTCAGTACAAAGAGCAAACAATTAAGCATTGAAAACAGAAATCAAAATGAGAGTGCATTGAGGGGGTTTTGTTGTTTTGGTTT
Organism: Rhipidura dahli; assembly: GCA_013399225.1. Classification (NCBI taxonomy): domain Eukaryota; kingdom Metazoa; phylum Chordata; class Aves; order Passeriformes; family Rhipiduridae; genus Rhipidura; species Rhipidura dahli. The sequence continues at coordinate 2,859,535 of VXAC01003307.1, read as the reverse complement.
TGTTTTCTTTTCCAAAATTAGTAGGCTAGCTGGTATTTTTTTGTTCTTAGGTGAGGGTGCTGCATTGATGACACTTCAGACGTTTCAAGGCATGAAAAAGAAAATGGCTCAGTTTCAGCAGTGAAATGTTTAAAAAAAGATAAATGTTTATAAAGGCTTGGTTGATGTTATGTGTGGATATTATCTGAAAGTACTGAGTTTGAGTTTCCCATTACTCTTGTTCAACATGGAAAAACATGGCTGAGTTGACTGAGGAGTGTTTTTGGAGGCAGTTGATGAGAGGTGAGGGCTATTTCATAACCCACCTTACAGTCCTGCTTGATACAAATCAGTTCAGGCTCCCAGGACGTGTCAGGCTGCAGAGAGCAGGATGCACACTGATGGAAATGTGGCAGAGAAAGGGTCCTGGTGCCCAGGAGCTGCTGAAACCCTGCGAGCTGGAACTGCCTGCAAGGGCAGCTACAGAAGGTGTGCTCCTGAACTGTGACAGAAAATTCCTGCAGCAGGGAATTTAGGGTCTGGATTGTGAATACGTGTTTGAAATTCTTCAGGATGTTTTAGCTCTTTAATATTTTTCCCTCCCCTTGTGTGATGGTTTTCATGTTTTTGATGGATGCATTTGGGTTGAATTGCACCTTTTGGTAAATGTCTGTTTTTTTCTTCTTTTTAAATGATGTCTCCCCCTTCTCATTTTAGCTCCTTTGCTTTAAAGATAAGAGTGGGGAGAATTTGAGTCCACAGGACTTGTACCAAGCTTCAGAGCTGTATGAAGGGGAATAGTCTATTACTCTATAAAAATATTGGGAAATCAGTAAAAAAGGACAGACCCCCTCAAAGAAACAAGGAGGAACACCCCACACCCCTGTCCCTGCATTACTGAGTCTCCATATCAGTTTTTTATCGCTACAGTTGCAACAATTCTTTGGCTCTGTTTTCTTTCAAGTTCTGTGCTTTTTGGCATGTAACCTCAGCTGATTCATTGATGTTTCCTCCTGAGAGCTGGCAGCTTTGCCAAGGGAGGTACCAGCTGCACGTGGGCAATGACAACACCTGGACTGGAGTGGTGTTGGTCAGACACAGCCATGGGCAGCGCTGGGGAATACCAGGAGATCTCACAGCTGAGTTCCTGGGCCCGCCCCAAGCCAGGATTTACAGTGGAAGCAGCCTTTGGCCAGGTGTGCATGGACTTTATCAGCTTCCATTAGGGTGGCACTTCATTTCCAGTGCAAGTTCTGACCTTCAGCTCGGTCAGACTCCGAGCCTTTGTGCCGCAGGTTCCATGGAATAGAACCAGAATCTGAGTCCCAGGAGTGTTGGTGTATAATTTTCCTAGCACTCCTCAATAACAGGATGAAAGGAGGTGTGTAGCTGCAATTAACACTGGATGAGGCTGAACTGCACTTTCAACAAAGAGAAGTCTTTCAGTTAGTCTACAATAAAATCATAATTATATCCCCAGTATCCTTGGCAACAGATTAAGGTCCCAAAAGGTGATTTTACAGTTCAGTATTCACTGCCGATGCAGAGATCGAAAAGAAGGAAAAGCAGAATAATTTAAACAGTTTCTAGGGTGTAAACAAGCATTATGTGAGAAACACTAAATGCATCACACTGAATATATAGAAGTATGATCTCTGAGGAAACAAATAATTTCTGTAGTTAGGACATGAAATTCAAAAATTTGTATGCTTGATGATTTAAATTCATACAAAAGGATGGTGCTCATTGGATAAGGATTAGTTTCTCAACAGGGAATTCTATCCAATTTTCATTTTAAGAAAGCCAGCCCATGAGACACAAGGACTATCAGCTGATGAACTGAAGATAAAGCAAGTTATCAGAACTGTTTCTATGGAGGAATTACCTGATTATAAATTCTTTTATGTGGATTTGTTTTAAACTCTGTGTAAGTTTTCTGCAATTAAGATTCCTTTTCCTAAGCTGGATCTTTAAGGTCATATATAGGATTACAGGAAACATGTTTTCTTCCCTTACTGACCCTCTCAAAAAAGGTTAATGTTTTAATAAATAATTGTTGTACAGGTAGCTCTTTTAAAATATCCTCCTGTCTCCATTTAAGTTTTACTCAGTGCATTTTACTGCTATAGTTCTCATCAGCACATAGCGAATTTTCTTTGCCTTCCCCTTTTCTCCCTATTTTCTTTGAAATAAGAACCAATAAAAGTAATAACCTTAGAAGGCAGAGTTCTTATGTTTATTTTTGAAGAAATGATTCTGTCATCATCTGGATGACAAGCTCTATGCATGAATTCCTAGATGTGCCATCAGTAAGGAAGACAGAAATGGGGAGAAAGGCAGCAAGGTGCATGAAGGTATTTGTGGAAATAAGAGCTTGGAAATAGGACAATAATGAAGAGAAGGAAAGGGTAATGTAGGCATGTGAATTCTAAATGCCTTCCAACCTGAAAAAACATTGGCTGCTGGGAATGTATTTGAACTGATGTTTGTGTCACTGCTGAGGCACAGAATAAGTCATAATATAACATTATTGGAAGTATGGCATAGTTTCAGTTTGAAAAAGATGCTGGGGACTGCTTTGAAGTGACTTGGGTGATGGAAATTCCTGCACCCCCCTCCATTTGGAGTCTTCAGATGGGTGATGAGCTGTGTAATTCTGTATATAATAATACATCTTCTCTCTGACAGATTTGGTTATTAAGTTGATTAAAGTGCAGTTGGTACTAAATAGCAAGACCTGGTTTTGCTTTCATTTTAAATAAAGGCCTTCGTAGGAGAGGGAAACATAAGACAAAATAATTGTGTGATTATTACTTATAATTGCATGGTTTGTAGCAAGACTTTGTAGCTCCAAATAAGCATGAGATGTTTGGTACCACCAAGACCATCTGCAGTGTAAATGCAATCTCCTGAAGTTCTGCAGGATTGGGGGTCTCCTGGGTTTTCACAGAAATGTTCAGAATTTAATACCAAAGAACAGTGAAACAATGTAAAAGAACTAAAGACCTTGGGGACTTGAGCTGGAACTGTGTTCACATTCTGTTCACAGGGATGGGCCAGAAAATAGGAATTTTAATAGGCCAGTTCAGGTCTAGAAAGTGAATGAGTTGCTGTACAAATTTAGTAGTAGCAGGTAGTTTGAAGACTTTTTCTTCTTCTGTTTGGGCAAAGTATTAGTACAGTAATTTCCTTTTGCTGTTAATGTTTTTTCCAGTTTGCTGTAACTCTTGCCTGGTTACCTGCATTAAGTAGCACTTAATGCAGAATTTGGTTAATGAATAAATACATCCATATCCATAATGCTGCATTTTCTAACACAGTTTTTGTTGAAGCTTGAGAAGCATCTGTTCAGGCACAAAACACTGGCTGCAGTTGGCCTGTGTGTGAAGATACAGCTGAAAGAATTCCTATGCTTTCCTCTCCTTTCTGGAGGACTCCAGGGATAGGGGGTAGGACAGTGCAAAGTGTTTGACCCTGCACTGACAAGCCTTACTGAGATCCTCAGAAAGGGCTGGCAGGGAATCAGAATAACTGAAAAACTTGATTTTTGCTGATAGTCTATTACTCACTTTACACATTAGCATTAGCTAGCATGGGAAGAACAGTGAGAGGAAAGTAAAAAATAGCTTAGCTCTGTAGAACTGCAGAATGTTACTATAGATAGGCTGCAAGATTAAAGAGCTGTCTTGGCACATTACAATTCAAAGACCAGCAGCCTCAACTGCCTGTCCTGAGGAATTTTTCTTAAGAATTTTATTCTTCAGATATCACATTATAATGTGGGTTAAATCACTGTATTTTGTCTTGATTTTCCTCAATACTTTCCTTTTATCCTTTTGTTCTATCATTATCCCTTTTCTATCTCTTGGCATGCCTCCGAATTCTCCCATATGTGGTTGTTGGAGTAATTTGAGAAGCAAAGCCCAGAACTGGTTGGTTGGCTGATTGGTACAGAATAGCAAGCAGAGAGGAGATCCCAAAACTCAAATGGTGAAGTCCCTGGCGTTGGTGGTATCTAACACTGGGCTGACCATCCCTGCTCTGAAAGCCTCTAAGCTAATTGTACAACATCTGCAAGTCATGGTGGCTTTCATGGAGCTCTGGGAGGCTTCACCAGAGAAGGATGTAATGTCTGGTGGGATGGAAAAACAGTGGGCTGTATATTTTGCATTTGGAAAAAAAACATAGCAAGATCTACTAATCAGTTTATTGTTTAGATGTATTAGGTAAAGTCAAACCCAACAAACCCCTTTAATTTGACTTTATCTAGGAGCACTGTAATACTTACGAAAACCTGTTTTAATAAAGAGAAGAAAATCAATTGTTGTGTTCCTCTGAAGTAGAAGGGCAATCAGTGGAGAACCAGCAATTCCATTGGGGAGAGGAGCGTTTGTTTTATTTCCTGTTATGGAACTTATGTGATAAAGCTGCTGGGCTTGCTCGTGGTTACCTGTAGTATTTCAAAGGATTGTTGTAGTGCAACAAAACTGACATCTTCTGGTTTACACTGCAGTGTGTGTGTGCTCAGGACTGAGCCTGCTGAGAAGGAAAGGGAGATTGCACCTTGGTGAAGAGGAACTGGACCAAATTTGTTTAAACTAACATGGCAGTGTTAGTTTACTGGATAAGTTTGGAAGTCTTTGTTGTGCTGCTTCATTATGAGGAGAGTATCCTGGTGTTAGACAGCTGGATTGTGTTAAAGAAGCCTGGAGGAGAAAAAAATCATGTAGTTAAGTAAGTGAGAAGAGTGTGCAAGAGTCACTATAGAACAGTGAGAAAGTGGGGCAGTCTGGATGAGGAGCACAAACAGCAAGACTGTCCAACACCTCCTGGTTTTGAAGCCATTAATGACATTCCAGTTCCTGTTTACTGTATATTTTAAGTAACTGCCTTCATGTGCACAAAATTTTAGTGCTTTCTGTGAATGTTGACGGGGACCCTGCAAGGATTGGTTAAAATGTGTCTGTCCAGTGCATTTTCTTGGGACTCTTACAAGTGTGGCTCCTTCCACTATCCCAGGTTGCTCCAAGCCCCATCCAGCTTGGCCTTGGACATTTCCAGGGATGGGACATCCATAATTTCTGCAGGTAATCTGTGCCAGGGCCTCACTACCCTCAAAGTGAAGTATTTCTTTCTAATGTCTGATCTAAGTCTTCCTTTTTTCTGTTTAAAGTCGTTGTCCCTTGTCCTGTCACTATGTGCCTGTGCAAGAAGTTCCCCTCCCTCTTTTTAACACCCCTTAAGGCACTGGAACAGACTCCAGTCTCCCTCTGGAGCCTTCTCTTCTCCAGGCTGAGCAACCCTCGCTCTCTCAGCCTGGCTTTGTAGGGAGAATTATGCTGTCCTGCCTTCTGGAGGCTGTATGGATTTTTAGTAAGAGTTTTTACTAGGCTCTTGTTTATACATGTCTGTGTTATTTATTTACTTTGCAGGGTTTTTTTATTTTTTATTTATTTTATCTACTACAAGGAATTTACTATTCTGTTTTCAGAATACAGTATAGTCTCTTCCCTGGTTTTAAAAGTGTTATGGAAAAGAAAACTCTGAAATGTGTTTTTCAAAATATAAGTAGCTGAACTTCTCTGGTTTATGAATCAGATAATTACAAGTATGACTTTTATCAGACCTTAGTGCTTGCTTTTATTTCTGTAGCCTTAAAAGCTTCAGTTAATCATTCTCAATAGACTGAAAAATACTTTCCATGAAAGCTAATAAATTTGGAAGCCTATCTTCTAAATCCTCTAACTGATCCTGCAAACAGATGTTTAGGATAAATATTGCTCATCTAAAAGCAGATATTGCTAATGAATATTAAGAATAGCATAAAATGCTGGAAACTCTTTTTTGCATGTTGAGAGAATCAGTGTTAATAAGTCAGATCAGTCATTTTTATTCAGGCAATACAAAAAAGCATATGTCTTCCTGCTTTGCCAGCTGTCATAAAATTTTGGAGGAAAAGGTTGCTTCCATGCTTTCCAAAGGGAATATTTCTCAGAAGTATTTTGACCTTTATAGCTTACAAAACCAATTGACTTCCTTTTCCCATAAACTATTTTCTGGCTGAGATTCTACAGCAGAGCTTTAGTTGTGAGGAAAAATACCAACTCCAAAGCAAATAACTGGGCTGCCTTCTAGTGGTTTTAGATATCATAAATGACTCTTATTAAAGAAATCCCTTGATGGGAATCATTGTTCCAAATTTAATATGTACCCCCCAATATTTCTTACTATCAATAATTATATGCGCACTTCTATGATAGTTTCATTTTAAGAACCATAAGGCAGATTGTACTAGTCACTTTTTTTTTTTTGAGGGGACAGTGATAACAAAACCAAAACAAAAATAACCACCAACTGAAAAAAACAAACCAAAACAACAACAACAAAACCCCAAAACCAAACCAACATCATTTTAGGGCCAGCTCAATTTAAAGCTGTTTTTTACCACCTTACTTCAGTATTTACAATCGCTGTCCTTATCTCTGTAATAAAACTGGATTTGCTGTTCCTGTTCTCCGTGTAGTAGTAACCTGAGAAAAACCCACATAAATGGGAGTTGGTGTTTGTTATGTAATTTCATATTTCCCTTAATTCAGTTTGATACGAGATTTCTGTGGAAGATGGAATAGGTCCCTTGCATGTTTTTATTTCCCACTGATACCTCTGATTTCTTCAGAGGTGCTGCTCTGAATGTCTACAGAGAACTAAGGTGACAATAACAAATTAAATACACAAACTGGAGGTAGGATTAAGCTAACCAAAAAGTTAGTTTAAAATATGAGCTTGAAAGGACTGAAATCATTATTGACTAGAAATCCTTCAGGGACATTAACAAGTATTTGATAGTTGCCAAGGAAACCCAACCTTCCCGGTGATGGTATGCATTGCACAGAATAAGTAACTGAAGTAATTCTAACAATGACTGATCCTCTTCAGCAAACCTGGTCCAAAAATTGCAAATGCCTTTTGCATCCAGCTAGATTAGTATCCACTGTCCATGCTGGACCATTAATATTTCTCATTTGATGCTGCAAATAGATTCAAAACCAAAGCAGGGTATCAGGTTTGTCTGACTGAAGAAGTGTGTGCCTGGCTGGCCAGTCTGGAGGAACCACAGGGCACCGTGGAGAATGCAGAGGTTAACACAGACTCAGGAACTGGATTATGCTTATGGTACGTGTTGATGTAATACAGAAATAGTGGATTCAACCCAGAACAGCAGCAGAAGGTTTTGCAGTGTTTAGTGTCCATCAGCATGTAGAATTCCCTGAGGCCCTATAGCAAAAGGTATGCTTTATTTATTCTTCCTTAGGTGAAATGAAGTGCTGAGAAGAAGGAATTCCCTGTTCAGAGGTAGCATGAGTCGAGTGATCAACTTGGGGACTAACCCCAATCTGTCTGAAATATAAAGAATTCATACATTAGAAACAGTAGCACGGGGTACCAGATGGCAATGGAAGTTTTAGGAGTTGTCCAGGCACAGCTACCAAAATGAGCAACCTGGATGCTTGAAGTGGTTTAGTAAGGTCTAGAAGAAGAGAAAATACCTGTAACAGAACATTAGAGTTTCCAACAATACATCTTCCTTAGTGCTGTAAGTGATTCAAGCAAACCTAATCTGCAACTAGATTTGTTAGCAAAATGAATGTTTTAGACTCAAAGTGATATTAGAAGCTTTGATATAGTTACAGCACTTGAATCGTCCTTGAGGAGGCTCACGCTGGGACAATGAGCAGCTTGGAGCACGGGTTATAGCTGGGAAAATTTCTCTTTGAAAACTTGGATTTCACAGTGAAACTGCTATAACCTTAAAAGCAGTGAAGGGTAGAAAATCTCCCACTGCTACCATGTGGAAGTCACTGGTGAAGTGCTTGAGTGATAATCAGCCCCAATCTTGGGATTTATGAGGTGAATCCTAGAAGCAACCTCACTACTCCTTCTAGGGAGGAAAGACACACCTGAGTAAGTACCATCAGCCTATGTGTAGCCACTGATATAGAGGTCACTTGTCTGGAGACTGAAATACATGAATTCAAATAAATATCTAAGGTAAGCTCTCCTGGGAAATATTAAGAAGACTGAATAACACTTGTTTCTTGCCAAATAGGTATTTCCACAAATTTCCACCTTGCCTATGGAATTGATTTTTCTACATTAAGGAGATTGTTTTATAATTTAGCAGTACATAATTCTTGTTTCATTTTCATGTTGGCATTTGGATCATTTTTCAGTGGGTTGTACTAAGAAATGAAAGCTAATGACTTCATTCAATAGTGGCTGAAATAATCCCCAGAAATGTCTTTTTACATTGTAAATTGATGCACGTTGTTGTCATTATGTTATATAAATGATGGTGGGGTTTTGCTGCACTTTCTAGGCTCATCTCTTTTTTACAGAATCAATCATAAGGAAAACTTAGCAAAGGCCTCGCCGTTCTGTGATCTGCATGAATTATGCCTGTATCCATTATCTGGGTACAGTTTGGGAATTGATCACAGCTCTTGCTCACTGCCATGTTCCTGGGATATTTGGCAGCCAAAATGTCATTTCTAAGGTGGAGAAGGAAGTGCCTGAGAAAGACTTGAATTAAATATGAACCTCATCTGTATGGAGGAGGAGTCAGGCCAAGACTGGAATTGTATAAAGCCTATCCTGAGGCATGCAGTCGAGCTGGAACTGAGTTATTTGGAAAGCCATAACTTTGTCTGAAGTGATGAAATGCAACAGGGTAAACTTAAGCACCTGTGTGGATTTTGATGTTGTTTTTATAAAGACACATAAGATAAAATATACCATAATTTGGGACTTTTAACTGGGGGTTGTAAGAAGATGTTGCACAATAACAATTTACTGTTATGGCCTGTAAGTGAGCCCGTGGCTCTGCTGGTCTCCTACTCTTGCTTCCCAAGCAGTGAGACTGTTGAGCCAAGTGAAGCTCTGCTCAGTGGAGGAGTGGGAAGTAGGAAAACAGCAATTGGAAAGCCTGCAGCATATGAGCAATCTCCTCCTTCAGCAGTGTTCTTGAGCTTGAAGATAGCAAGCTGCGAGGAAAGGACAACAGCAATGGGCAGCTGTCAGTTTTACTGTTTAGCCACAGTGATTTTTATCAAAGACAGAAAACAGTACATCAAGAGTAAACAGCAAACAAATAGCTCCACCATCTGCTGTGGTGGGAGTAGCCATATGGAGTGGAGTTCAAAGGGTGCTGTGTTATGGTTATTAACTCTTTTATTGCATCCCTGTTGTACTTGAGCAAAGAGCTGAGATAAGAGCTGCTGATTATCAGTGGCTGCCTCTGAGTGGGATGGAGCTGATTTCCCCACTTTATCAATAGCAGCAAAAGAAAAATTTCAGGGCAGTACACAATATCCAGGGTCCAGCTCTTCTCATCCAGTGAAAATCAGGTCTGCCAGAGGGTACAAAAATGTTTTTTCTCAGGGTAGATGGCAGGTGTTGCAGCTGTGCTTCCATATGCTGTGTGTGAGCAAACCCAGACTGGGAGCAGAGGGAGTAAACAAAGGAGTGACTTTCTAAATTAGCAGCTCTGAACCTGTGGAATACACAAAAGACAAGACGATAACTTAGGAGCAGTTTTTATACTTTCAAATCCTTTATTTTATGCTTTGCTCACTTTACCAGTGCTGCTGCATTTCCCTAATGGAAGAGTGACCTCTCAGTGAGGATGGAGTGTGGCTGATCTGTAGTCGAGGGTGGGTTGGGAACCCCAGCTCCCTCATGTGCTTTGTTCTTGTTCAAATCTGTCCCCAGGTCATGGCAAAGAATGGTATTCCAAATTCCATAAGTACTATTTCTTTCTAGCCATCCTTCTAGTGTTTTGAAATAGCAGGCACTGGCTGTTTACTTGTGCTTGTAAAAATTCATGGTTTACTTTGTAAATTATATTTAAATCTAACGTTTGGTGCAAGAAAAGCTTAAAAGAGAAAGTTTAAGGGACTAATCCCTTTAGTGTGTTGGGGTTTTATTTTGTTTCTAAAACTGGAAAGGGTTTGGCTTCAAATTAGATCAGAAATTAAGATAAATGGTGATGAAACTTGATCTGTAAAAGCAAGTCTTGCCTGTAAGATTCTAAGCTGTGAATTTTACTGTTACACATTTCAGGGTTATTGGGAATCAAGCTAATGAAAAGATTTATAAATCCAAAAGATTTGGAGGCAGCATTAATGCAGTGACATCATGAGCATGCCAATAACTGGGTTTGCAACACAGAGCACTTCCTTGTGCTTACGGGTCTCTTTTTCCCTGGATTGCAAACTTGTCACTGATAGAAGCTGAAAAAGTCTTGCTTGGATTTCAGAAAGGTGCATCTAACTGCAGATCTGATCTGCTCAGGTCACTTTTGGAGTCCCTGATGTCATGAGAGCCTTTTGTCTATGTAGGAGTGAGAGGAATGCTGCAAATAATTATTTTGAATACGTGGGATGGAATTTCTTTTTGATTCGAAAGGTAATTTGTGAGCAGGAGAACAACTGAAGGCTGAGGACAATTCTTGGGCTGTGAGAAACCCAATTTTAATTCACTGGAATGCTTTAGCCGTGGTAGTTTTTTGGAAGGGTGTTGAATTTTAAAATTTTTAGGCCTTATATCAGGTTCTGTTTTCTGGGGATTTGCTTTAAATTTTGTCTTAAACACGAATGAGCAACAAGAGTTTACTTTATTCTGTTCAATACAGAACAGAACTGATTTCCTGATACCTCTTTTATTTCATGATTGTGGTTTTTCCTGGCAGAAAAAACCCAACTGGTTTGTCAATGAAATACAGACATATTAATTTTAGTTCTCTTTTATGAAAGTATCATTGTTTTACATCTAATGGTCTTAGAACAGATACTTCTGTCTTTCTCTCTGCCTCCTTTTCTCACGGAAAACCCAACAAAATTAGTTTTAAAAGCTTGTATTGAAGTGCTATACTGAAATAGTTAATATGCAGAAAAACTCAACTCAAATACCTTTCTAATGAACTTGAAATACCAAGGGAATTTCAGACAAAAGGCAGTCAAACTGTGCATCAGGACTGTTTTGCTAACTAATGGTAATTAAAACTTCCCCCCTTGCCTGCTTCCCTGTGTTCAAAACATAATTGATTGCATTAAAGTTTCTCACAACTAAATACTTCAGCCCTGGGGTTAACCATATTTCTGGATACTTAATCACATCCAAAGAAACAAGGGAAGCAAAACAAGACAGGATGCCAGTCTCTCTGTGAAACAGAAAATAGTATCGTTTGCAACAATTAATTCTCTGTCTAGAGATGCCTCCAAAATGATCAGTTAAAGACTTCAGTTAAATTAAACTAAATAAAGTGATAAAAAAAATAATTATATAGTAAACAAAATGTTACCCATGCACAAAAACAATTTTGGTTTTTTTAAAACTCCAAATTAATTTTTGCAGGCTAATGAGTGGTGTGTGCTATTAGAGCTAATACTGCAACAAGAGGTATGTTATGGAGCTTCAAAGATGAGGCAAAGAATCCCATGGATTTAAAAGTGGGAAGGAAAGAACTGCATTACTTTGGGATGATACAAGCATTCTGTCATAATGAGAACAGTTATAACTTCAAATTATGAGTCATTTCTTCCTTTCACCAGCTTTGCTTAAAGAGGCTGATGCATGTAATGTAAAAGGTCTGTTGTTTGTAGAGCCAGAGCTAGAATCCAGCAATCCCCTTCCCTCAATCCCAGCCCAAACCAATGTGTTTGCTTCGGTATTTATCAACCCTGGCTGTATTTGAATTCTGCACTCCTCCCTTAGGGGGCTGGACCCCAATTAATAAATTTCCAGCGACTTTCTTGGAATTGGGATCTTGGCCTTTGTAAAACTGTTCAAAATTACACTTACAAACTATGTAGCACCAACTCATATTGAATCCATGTGTATGACATATATTCTCCTATGTTCTTCCTTGCTTAGAATAATTCTCCTTTGTAAGCTTTTGTTTGGTCACTCAAATGTATCTGATGGGCTTTGCAGCCTCTTGCTTTCCTGTAAAAACTAGGAATGCCCAGCAATGAGGTATTTTCCTTACTACAGTTACTAGAGCCTCAGACAAACTGGCTGCAAAAATACCCCAATAATTAAGCTTTTTAAAATGTGCTTCAATATGATGGAACACTATATGATGTGCTAGGAACAATGTCCTCTGGAATGTATGGTGGAATAATTAGGTTGTTTGATTTCTAATAGGCAACAAATGTAGAAATTCTTTGGTTTAAATTATTATTGCACATTTTGCTATTATTTTTTTCAGTCTTTTACGTTCTTCTGATGTGAGAGGGTATCTGTGCTTATTATTAATACATTATGCTGATCTGTAGTGCTAAACTTAATATTTGGAAAACTGAGTTCATCTTTACGAAGCTGGAGTTGCAGTGAGAGATTCTGGGAGCAGTTTTGTTGTTTCTCAATACAAGAACTTTGTGATGCACCTTCACTCAATGTAGTTATAGATGGTTTTGGGTACACCCCTTCCTACAGAAACTTCTCTTATGTAAGATAGCTCCTGTTATATTTGACTTCCAGAAAGCATCAGAACCATCAAACAAACAAAAGTTTAAATATGATGTAATTGTGAAAATAGTGATTACTGAAAGCAGAGAACTGTGAAATGCTGCTGAATTCTTCCCTCCTGCAGCTACCTATGGCTACATTTCTTCAGAGGTGCATAATGGAGTTGGGTCCCTCTGTTGTAGCCCATGGAATATTTTTCATTTATTTTTGGGGGAGCAATGGAATGGCACAAATTACAAGGGCAAAAAAAAAAAAAAAAAACAAAAAAAACTTAGGGCGAGTACTATGTTGAAATTTCCTGTTATCTCCCTGTTTATTTGATAATGCCATGTATGATGTGGGCTGTGCTGGAGCTAAAATTTTTCCTCAGGTAATATATTTTGTGGCTATAAGTGGAAACAATGAATGTTTATTCATTAGCAATGATACTTATCTGAGTTTAGACAGCTGATGTTACAAGCCCCATAATTCAAACAAGGTTGATGACTCAGTTTGTTAATTGCTCACTCTGTGACAAAATACATTGGAATTAGTTTCTTTGTTTAACAATATGTATTCCCTTGAACAGTGAAAGCATTAAGAATTGAACATGTCTTTCTCATTGGAATGGTAAAATCCCTTGAATGGAAACCTAAATCAAATTTCTGCCCTATTGAGGACTAAACATTGTCCTAAGCTCTCGAGCAGATGTTTGTGGCATGTAAATGGAGGATTGAGATCAGATGGGAGAGGCTGAAACTCTGGTCACAGAGATCAATACACAACCCCAGAGTTCTGACTGAATTTGGAATAATTGTTCCAGCATGCAGGAACAGTCAGGGCTCTTTGGGATGTACTTGTTAAGAGGCAGAAACCATCCTTGGTAAATAACAAAAGCCAAGGCCTTTGGTTAGGTAGTTTCTATTTGATATTAACCAGCATGCAAAAGAAATCTGTTCATCTACTAATTTTTTTCAAGTCCAACCCCAAATACCGTTGCTAATATTTAAGTTGATGCAGATGAGGGACAATGAATAGAAATGGCATCAAAGCAAATTCCAGTAGTGTGCTAAAATAAGAAATTTTGCAGTGCAGGTCATCAGTAATTGAACATGTATCCAGGATGTGAAAGCTGCATGTTTGGGGATAGTCAGAACCTGGCTGACATTTCCTGATAAACCTGCTTCAAAACTGAAGCCAGGCAAGTTTGGAGGCATGCTGTAGGAGGGGAAACGAGCCAGGTGACCCTCTGAGGTCACCTTCCAAATGAAACAATTCTGTGATTTTTGTAGGGAGGGGCAAAAATTGCCTGAATGGTACCTGGGTTACCTGGTGTGTTGCTGAGTTTTCTGTACTAGAGGCATAATTCAATTTATATCCTTAAAGCCTTAAAGAGCTAACACTGTTTTTAAAGAGAATATACAAGTACCTCAAATGGTAGCCTATTTTTTTCTTGATATAGATCTGCTAAACTCATTATTTGAAGTAGATTCAATGAAAGGTAGATTTAGCTATTTTCTTTCCTCTCTAAAGCAACTTTGATTCATATGTACTGGTACAACTCATAGAATCATAGAAGGGTTTGGGTTGGAAGGGACCTCAGAGATCATCTCATTCCACCTCCTGCCATGGACAGGGACACCTTCCACCATCCCCAGCTGCTCCAAAGCCTTCTCCCTGCACCGGCTGGGGTGATGATTTTTCCGTGTTTTTGAGCCTGGTTTAGGTGGTGACCAAGCTGTGGTGGAGGTTATGATTTTGCCCTGCTTTGGGCCCAGTTTAGGCAGTGATGAGGCTGGGCTGAGGTTATAATTTAGCTCTGCTTTGAGCCAGGTTTAGGCAGTGATGAAGTTGGGCCCAGTTTATGATTCAGCCCTGTTTAGAGCCAGGTTTAGGCGGTGCCGTAGCCGGCCCGGTTTATGATTTAGCCCCGTTTCCATCCCGGGTTCTGTTTTAGCCCCGTTTTCCCCCTGGGTTCTGCTTTATCCCCGTTTCCATCCCGGGTTCTGCTTTAGTCCCGTTTCCATCCCGGGTTCTGCTTTAGCCCCGTTTCCATCCCGGTTATAATTCAGCCCCGTTTCCATCCCAGGTTATAATTCAGCCCCGTTTCCATCCCGGGTTATGATTTAGCCCCGTTTCCATCCCGGGCTATAATTCAGCCCCGTTTCCATCCCAGGTTATAATTCAGCCCCGTTTCCATCCCGGGTTCTGCTTTAGCCCCGTTTCCATCCCGGGTTCTGCTTTAGCCCCGTTTCCATCCCGGGTTATAATTCAGTCCCGTTTCCATCCCGGGTTCTGCTTTAGCCCCGTTTCCATCCCGGGTTATAATTTAGCCCCGTTTCCATCCCGGGTTATGATTTAGCCCCGTTCCCATCCCGGTTATAATTCAGACCCGCTTCCATCCCGGGTTATGATTTAGCCCCGTTTCCATCCCGGGTTATGATTTAGCCCCGTTCCCATCCCGGTTATAATTCAGCCGTTCCCGCCCCTTTCCGGCGGGGCCGGCGCTCCCTCACGCTCGCTGCCCGTGCCTCGGGCGCCATCTGTCGGCGGCGCTCGGTGCCTGCGCCTCCCGCCGCTGCCGGGCCGCCGCCTCCCGGGGCTCCTTCATCCTCCTCCTTCTCCTCCTCCTCCCCTGCAGCCTGATTCCCAGCCTGATTCAAACCAGCACGTTCCTATCGCTGCGTTTCCTGTCCTGCTTAGGGTTAAGCAGCTCTTTAGCAATAGTCGGGTGGTTATCAGTGACGGGGTGGGGGGGACAGTGAGGGCCCGTGTCTGGGACTGGGATCACCTCCAGCGTTTTGGGATTTCACCCCTGAGCAAGTGAAGAATTCTGCACACCTAGTGAAACGTTTGGAAAAGGGTGCTGCTGCTCTGACAGTTCCAGAGAGACAGAAATCGCTGCGATGTGCTGGGGCCTGCTCCCTGGCATTGATGAACCCCGTCCAACGCTGTTCAGTACTCGAAAGGAAGAGAATATCCCTGGATCTGCCAAGAACACGACAGGCACGGTGGCTTCTCCACCCCTGGCTACACCTGGGCCACTATCAGTCACCCCGTACACAAGAGGAAATGCTGAAAATCAGCTTGTTTAGTGAGGGATAAAGGGAACGGTGCACATGAGGCAGAGAGGTGGCAGAGCTGGGCCATCTGACCAAAGTGGCCACAGGGATGTTCTGTGCTGCATGGCATCCTGCTCTGTGTATAAAAAATAAACCAGCTGGAGAGCTGACTGGGCATCACTCAGTGGGTGCTGAACAATTGCAGTGTGCACCACTTGTTTTCTATATTCTAATTGTTTTATCATTATTAATTTCTCTTCTGTTTCTGTCCTGTTAAATTATCTTTATCTCAAGGGACAAATTTTGCTTTTCCCCCCTTCTTCTCTCCCCCATCTCACTGGGGAGGGATGAGGGAGCAAATGGCTGGGTGGTGTTCAGCTCCCTGCCCGCTGAAAGCACAACAATGATAAAGTAACTTGCTTCTTTGGAGTAGGTAGATGCACAGTGTGATCCATCAAAATGGCACGTCCTTAAAAATTCATTCTCTTTCATTTTCGAACTTCAGTGGGTGTTAGAGAAGGTGGGAGCTGTTACTCTGCACAGTATGAACCTCTTGGAAATGCAGACAAAATGGAACAGTTTAGGGCTGGCTGGGTTAGCTGCAAACCCCCACGCAGTTGGAAATGTAATCTCGCCTCTGGTACCTCCTGCTGATTTTTTTTTCCCTTTATTTCTTTCTTGTTTCCCCTTCTCTGCTTCCAAAGTACACATTGGCTAAGGTGAAACAAATATTTCCTCACAGTTGACCTGAATGGAGGGACCTTCATAATTTCTTGGATTCAGTCTCTGCCAGTGACTTCTGTTAAATGAAGAGACTCTGTAATGCTGTCACAGATCATGTCCTGTAGCTAAAAGGCAAGGTGTTCACCAGAAAAAAAGAATTTAAATTGAGGAAGAATGGTGCCCATACTGTTATATGTATGACTGAATATTTAGCCTGTCTTTGACTTGGTTTTTGGTGGTTTTTGGTGTTTGTTTTCCTGTGAAGACTGGAATTTTGTCACAAATAAAATTTTCTGTACTGCTGTATGGCAAAAGAGAAGAGCAGGAAGCAGAGCAGTTTCTCTTCCTTGTGCCAGCTGTTAGAACAAAACAACTGAAATTTGTCAGCTTGGGAATATTGTGAATCTTCATTGGGCATTCTGGTGATCTAAAGGTGCTTACAGTGTTCTCCTCCTGAAATGACCTTTCCAAGAGCTGCCAGGAAAGGCATTATTTCATTTTATTTTGCATTTCATTTGCTTTGAAGATAGTCTGTTGTAATATATGTGTTGTTTTAGTACTCTAGCATGTGGAAGAATTGCAGGTCTGGAAAGCAGAATGTTTTTCAAAACATATATTAAAAGCAAATGTGATTTTTTTTTTTTAGCATTACTTTTAATTGATGCATATTATTACTGCCACAGTTGTCCTTCTAAAGCTGATTAAGTTAAACCCAAAATATATTACTCAGATTGCTCATCAGAGCACCTTGTGAGGCCATTTGCAATGGTTTGATCCTGAACTCTTCGCTGTTTGTGACAGAATGACATAATCCTGGCAGCATCTTTTCTCTGTGAATAAACACGGCCTTCTCCTGGCTGCTCTTGCAGCATCCAGCTCCATCCTTGCTCTGCAGGCACAAGGACAGTTTGCTGAATTCCAAATAACTTCTCTAATAAAGGTGAAGCAAAAATCCCCCACAAAGTCAAACTTGTTCTCTGCGACTCTCTGTTTAGGCAAGAACTAATAAGATCAAGCTTTGTGATTCATCAACGTTAGATTTTTTTTTTTTGATTTGTTCCTCAAGTTGGAGACTGTGAAAGAATTTTCAGGACTGGTTGTAAAGGCTTAAATGTTCTACCTCCAAAATGATTGAAATGCTCTTCAGTCTCCACTACTTTTGTTCATCTGAATCTGCCAAGACAGGTGCCAATTAGTGCTACAGATGGTGCAAGCAACCAAACGGAGCCACCAAAGGGCTCCATGTACATCAGCGGAATATCCTGACTTCTTAACGGCCTCCTGGCACCCGGGGGGAAGGTGTGACTCTGCAACGAGTCCTACAGAAGTGGGAAGCCCTGTGATTCTTCCTGAAAATTTCCTTTTGTGTTCCTTGGAGTTAATAGGCTCATAAGGATCTCTGGAAAAGGAACAGTTTCAGAAAGTTTGCAGATGTCTCATTAGTACATTATTATAATGATTCCTGACAGAGTATGAGTGAAAGGGTTCTGCTTTCTTCATCTGATGTCTGGTCACTAAAAACAGTGTTTACTGTTTAGTGATGTGCCATTAGATGTGCAGGACTGTGATTTTGCACTTTTTTTCAACAAGTCTTCAAATTTTGCCCAGCCTTTACTGCAAAGATATAAAATAGAACATCTTTTCCTTATTGAATACTTAGTGTTAATTCTTTTCTCCCTTTTAATGATTTTAATGAGACACCATCCCTGGTAGCTGCCATAGGGATGCCATAGCTACACCTCTGTTGGGATGGAGAGCAAGGCCAGCTTTGCAGGTCTGTTTTTCATTTGGCCAGTTCAGCCCCTGTGGCTGAGAGTGATGTGGTCGATCTGTGCATCCATTCAGGTGCTGTTTGAGGTTGGCTCTGTCCCAGCCTTCGTGGAGCAGTGTTGAAGCAACAGAGCTCTGTGTTTTCTGACTGTGCAGCTGCTCAAAACCCTGTCCAAGAGCAACTCTTTATCATTTGCTGGGACTGAGCTGTTGCTAAGGCACACAACACAGCGAGATGGTGGGTTTGTGTCAGTGTTTCTGAGGTGCCTCACGACATCGTGGAGAAAACCTGAACTCACCCAGGATTGGTTTTGTGTCCCTGAAGCACTTAGAATGCTGTATCTTTTTGGTTAAGCTGGAATGGTTCTGTTTCTTCCTGTTTAATTATCACTGCTCCTGCTCGTTCTAAGCCCTGAAGTGGATTTGTGTTTCGGTGATAGAATGAGGGCAGCAGTAGAAAACTACAGAGACTTGTTTTTTCTCTATGGACTTAAAATAAACGACCACATGTTTGATGGAAGCTGGTTCTGTCTAGAATTTAAAATCACCTGACAAGAACCTATAGAGCTTAATTTTCTTTAAACTGTTAATGGAAATCAGAACATGGGGAGAGTCTGTGCAAGAGGCATTAAATGAAGCACTCACCAGCAGAGTACCTCCAAATTTGGGAGCTTATAGATTGTTATCTGCCACAGTTTAAAATCCTGAGACAAAATAAAATTCTAAATGTGGATTCTTATTCCTGTGTGCAGCATGAGCAGTCTTTGCTAAAATGTTCTGTGCATAATTTAATGTTCATCCTTTTAACTTTGAAGGCATATTGCCAAAGAATTACTCATACAGTTAAAGAAAAAAACCTAAAAATCAGTGAATGCAGCCCATAAATAAGCTACACAGTCTTGCTTCCCTTTCCAGATTTTTCAACCAATGATAAAGGATATACTCTTCAAAAATGCATTTACCAAAAAGAATCTTTTCCAATAATTTCTCATACATACAGCTCTGGCTTTTAATGACTGTTGCAGTAAACTTGGGAAATTGCTTTCACTCTATTTTAAGAGCGTTTTAACCTAAGTTTTCTTACTGTGAATTCCATTGGTGCCTTTGGTCCTGATTAGTGGCACTTAGTGGTTCAGGTGGAAATAATGCACGGGGGTTGGGAAGCAAGTTTAGTAATTTAGCAGTTGTGACAACTGTCACAAATGCTGTTTGTTATAATTAATGTGATTTGAGAGTATCTGTGACAAGCGAGATATCATAATTAAACCATTCCTTGCAGATTGTTGAAGCTGTTTGCTCAGGAAACCGTGTTTTTCCTAATGATAAAGGACTCATCCCTGGACAGCCAGTTGTGCTTGGACTGAAAGTTGATTTGTGAACTTGTTTTGTGAGTAAATAGAGATGAGGTTTTCACAGCATTATAATTTCTTTCTTTCTTTCTTTTTTTTGTTCACTCTGCCTTACATTTTGCTGTTCCTCTAAAAAGACACTTCCATTACTGATTATGGTAGGTTTGAAGCTAAATTTTTTGGTGCTATTCCTAAAGTCACTTTAAACATATCCAAAAGTGAATTTCAATGAACAATCCCCAAAATGTCAGCCTTTCCTTTTAGGGGCTGAGGAGACACCTGATGGAAATTTCAGTGTTTGTAGATGCTGTAGGAGTGGATTATCCTTAGCATTGGAAGGTGTTTCCCAATGTGAGAAGAGAAATTGTGCTTGGAATCAGTCTGATATCTCAAAAAAACTCAACATATAGAGATCAGAAAAGAACTGATACTACAAGTACTGCAAAAATAATGTGCAAATAATGAATATTATTGACTTCATTGAATTTAATTTAGGCATAGGGGAGATCTTAAGCACATGAATAAAAATACTTATTTTATGGAGGGAAAAGCAGCAAAACCGACGAAATGGTTTCTCAGTTTCTCTCCATTAAGAACACTGAAAGAATTTAAGATTGCTGCAAAGAGACAGTAATTCAGAAACACAAAGCTTAAATAATTTCCAAAGCCTACACATTTCTCAATTTTTTTTGTAATTCTTCCACAACCACAAAATAGGAGCCTACAGAGGCAAGATATTAAACTACCTTGAAAAATACTAAGCAATGCTCCATATAGTGGAAAGTGAAATAAAACTGCAATATAGAAATTCTGTATTGGCTGAGATTGGATGTTGCTTTCAAAAGCTGCATAAAATGGAAGCCATTAGCTTCTATTTGCATTT
Organism: Rhipidura dahli; assembly: GCA_013399225.1. Taxonomy (NCBI): domain Eukaryota; kingdom Metazoa; phylum Chordata; class Aves; order Passeriformes; family Rhipiduridae; genus Rhipidura; species Rhipidura dahli. The sequence goes on along the minus strand of VXAC01003307.1, from coordinate 2,839,262 downwards.
AAGCAGTGGAGTTGTAAAACCAGAATGATATAAAATTGTAAATTATAATCAGGCAGGTAATGTTACACGTTAGAGGAAGATGGTTCAGTTTGAATACAATGTTTGAGGAAATGTTTTAAAAAAGTATTCATGGCAAGAGTAATAAAGTATTGTACTGCTGGGATATAAAGGCATTCTTGTCAGAGTACAGAGATTGCTCCTGGAAGCAGACCTTTTATTTTTTTCCTTGAAATTTACCTTCAGGAGCTCTAGAACACGTTCATTCCACTAACATATTGCCACTTCTTCCTTCTTCATAGAAACTCATCGTTTCTATCATTTGTTTGTAGGTATTTCTCAGTGCTTGCTATTATTTACTTGAGAAATCAAGGGAAATCAAAATTATACATAAATGGTCATTAATACACACTGGGATGACAAGCCTCTCTTTCTTTCCTTACCCTGCAGAAGTTTTCTTCTGAGGAAATGAAACTTCAAGCATTTGCTCCTTCTGACATAATGGGGCTTTTAAGTTATCATCTAAATGACACCAACTGCTGGGGGACTGCTCTGGGGGATAGCAGAGCATCACTCCCAGTGACAACAGCTTCCAGCAGCTGGAAGGAGCGAGGCACAACAGGTGGGTGGCACTTGGAGGATGAAATGTTTCTGAAGTAGGATAGGCTTCTCCCAGTTCTGTCTAATCCTGTTCAGTGGGGACAGGGACAGTCAGTGTTCAGATAATGTCTGTGTGAGAATGCAGTAGTACACCTTTGTCACCATCAAATCGAAAATAAGTAAATACCCATGGATACATTGAAAATAAAAAAATATGTACAGTCACGGGCACAGTACTTCAGGTTTGTCAACCACATGAGAGAGTTGGGGCTGTTCTGCCTGGAAAGGAGAAGGCTCTGGGGAGATTTTGCAGAGATGGAGAGGGACTTTGGACAAGGGCCTGGAGTGACAGTGGAAGCAATGGCCTTAAGCTGCAGGAGGGTGGGTTTAGAGTAGAGATTCAGCACAATTCCTTTCCTGTAAGGGTGCTGAGGCCCTGGCACAGGCTGCCCAGAGGAGCTGTGGCTGCCCCATCCCTGTCCGAGACCAGGCTGGACGGGGCTTTCAACAACTTGAGGTAGTGGAAGTTGTCCCTGCCCGTGGCAGCGGGGGAGAAGTGGCTGATTTTTAAGGCTTTCTCCAACCCAATCCATTCAATGATTCCATATTCAGAGCTGCAATGCAGTGACACTTGGCACTTGTCTCTGCTTTCCTCCAGGCGGGTCAGCAAGAACCGGCTGAGGGGACAAGAGCCAACCACAAGGAGAGAGAGAAAATCAGATTGTCAGGTAGGAATAGTGGGAAAATGGGGAAACAAGAGTTCAAGCTCTATAAATGATAATCGTGTTTGTAGATTACTGTACTCATGATTCCAGTTATAGTCTAGTTTCCCACTAAATTTTGATGCCAAGAAAACAGGATTAAATCCTTCTTTAAAAGTATCTTTACCACAACTGACAGTGAAATGTTCACGTGTGACTAGAGTCAACTGGAAAATCTTTTTACCAATGATTAAAGTAATATTACCCAAGATAATTAATGAGGTTGGGGTAAAAAAGGTATCTGATTCCTAATAAAAGAAGTGTTATAGTCCCATTTATTTTATTTTATGTTCATATTTTATAAGTGCATTCTGAATATGCAATCCATGATTCAAACACCACACTGTTTTTAAGCTGTAAAATCCTATGCAAAGCCAATAAGTACAAAAATATGAATCTTAAAATTATATTCTGATATTTGTGTTACAAACTTGAGAACTGATAGACCTGTTAAACTGAAATATTAGCCTTTCAACAACAAGCACTAGTAATAAACTGAACTATTTCAGTAACTGTAAACATAATAAAAATCCTCATGATGAATCTCAGAAAAGTTCATTTGATGAAACTCATAACAAATACTCTGAATCCAAAGGAATGAATAATTCTGCATTACTGATAAAACCCAGCTAACTTTTTTTTTTTCTTCAAGTGGCAAGAAGTCATATTTTGCTGAGGAAGTAACAGTAAAAAAGAATCACAAGCATTTGCATGACTTGTAACTCTATTAGCATCCATTGTCGATGTACTGATGGGGTCCAGCCAGATGGCTCAATCCTGAAATGCTCAGCTTCATGCCTGCTGAAACAGCCTTGCTTTCTTTTTTTTTTTTTTTTTTTGTTTTTTCCAGAAATTGTGCCACGGTTCTCAACAAGTAAATTCAATTCTGGAGACATTCCAGGAGACAATCAAACTTTGACTGTGACCATTAGCAGCTATTGTGGTGAAGCAGGCACAGCTCTGTGCAGTACGACACTGCAGTTGATGTCCCTGCATTTGGGGTGGGAAGGCAACAGTTAATTAAAACTAGTTCTGGATCCTGTAGGTTCAAACACCTTTCTGCAATGAGGGAACATCAGGTGGGTTAGTTGAGCAAACCCTCTGCCTTAATTTAATCCAAAAAGAATCCAGATTAAGATACTTAAATACTTTCAGTGATTTAAGTGTGCCCACTGATGGGAGTGACCAGTTCTCACTCTGGTGAACTAAATGCACTAACACAGCAAACAACCTGGTGTCTTTGGGGTGTGAGACATCTTCTCCCATGGCCAGAGTCACGAATGACAGATGCAGTTGATCCACTTGCAGTGGTTTGAGTCTGCCAGCAGCATGGATGATGCTGTGCACAGTATCAGCCATTTGGGGTGCTCTAAAGCTGCACCTGCTGTCACAACAATTCGGGTAAAAGCATCACTTGCTCGAGGTATATTTGTTTTGATAAAAGTGTTATGGGCACTGTTTTTCTGAAGAGGTCTTGCTTAGCCAAGCACTGTTTAACTGAGCCCTGCAGTGCTGTCCTGGGCACATAATCACATCTCAGAAATCGCCCCAGTGAAGCAATTCCACGAGCTCACCAGCTATTCCATTAGTGTCGAGCTTGGTGTGTGGCCACTTGCTTTTCTGTCACAAGAACATTTCTTAATGGGTCATGTGGAGATCTCTGAAAGTGAGTTGGTCACAGATGCAGCTTAATACTATTTTAATAGCAGAGATTTAAGTCTTTCTGCTGAGAACATATTCTCCTTTGGTTCATGTCCTTGTTGCACATCTAGATAATTTATTTGGATTTAAAGGAACAAAACATAGGAATAAGTAAATTCCTCTTTTATGCTTGTACTTGCTTTCCTAGTTCTACTCAGTGTGGAAACTCTGGGGAATTTAGTCTTGACCTGCCTTGGAAGCAGAGTTAAGATGCTGCTCTGAATTCTGTAATAGGGTAACATCTGTCCACTGATGACAGCTCCATCAAACATTTTTGTATCTGTTTGCTTCAGCTGGGCAAGTTAAAATTATCAGCAATGGAATGTTCTTGTTTGTATTCTTTTTGGTCCTCTGTAGCAAATACTAAATGTGCCTCTTCCTTCCTGGGAAGCTTGTTGTTCTGTTAATGAGATTTCACACATTAAAGCAGACTGATAAGAGCATGGTGGAGCTAAGATTACACACTTAGAGTTGTTCCTGTTGCTAGGAGGTGATGAATCTGCTATCTAACATGTTGATTTTCCTTCTGAATCTATCCAGTGTATCCCATTAAAATTTTCCTTCGTTTAAGCCATAAAATCAAATTCTCACTTCATGGAGCCAAAAGCTGGAGCCCATTAATGCTCTGAGTGAGCTTAAAGCCATACTTTTATAATTGAATTAACTTAAAAAGGTAAATATACTCAATTTTCCATAGTTCACAAGAGGTATTTTCCCCCTACTGTAGTATGTTATCTGCAACATAATTCAGAAGAGCTGATTGCTTTGCTGCTTTTCCTTAAATGACAGATGATTTTGTGCAAGCTCTCAATTTTCCTTCCCAATTCCCCAACTTGAGGATTGTCATGCCAAGCCTTATTGCCTTTGCAATGAAATTTTTCCTTGGGAGGTACTATTTTGAGCACAGATTTTCTGTAACAGTGGGAATTATTATCTGTGACTAATAACAATCTCTGTGGAGCTTGTTATACAACGAAGACTGATCATGTGCTTGAATATATTCATGTGATTGCTTGCAGCTATGAGTAGCTTAAATTTCTGTAAGTTGCTGCTTTATCAAAAATGATTTTTTTCCCCTACTGAAATAAGGTAAATTATTAAACCACTACTATTTTAGCTGAAGTTCAATAAAACTTATGTGAACTTTCATGCAATAATCTGGAAAAATGTCTGAATTAACAGTGGTTAATCTGGTCCTTGAACTGTTCCAACAGAATTTTAATTGTCATTTAAATGGATCCTTCTAGAGCTAAACCTATATTTCTGAAATACCATTTCTTCAGAAGTGCTCCACAGATGTGCAGATTATAAGATACCAGTAGGGAAGATTTTACTTGGAATCCACTTTTATTCTTGTTTATTTATTTTTAAACATCTCTTGTTTGGTATAAATATTCTGAGAATTAATTATCCTTCTGGGCAGAGTGTGGAGGTGTCTAGAACATCCAGGTCTTTGCAGGAAGATCAGAGTCAGGATGTTCTTTCTTCTAATACAGCTGAATTTCATATTCTAATAACTATTCAAGTATTTGTATTGGAAAAAACTTGAAGGCAAGGGAATCTGTAGTAACAGAGAGTACAGGGCTGGTGATTGTGTAAACATGACGTTTGTTTCCTTGTTTTATGTTGATTTTTGTAGGTGACAAGATAATCTTTAAGGTTCCTTCCAAGCCAAGCCATTCTGTGTTTCTGTTATGTAAATTTGTACAGTAGGTAGACACTTGTACTTTTGATTTTCTTCTATTAAGTCAACACTGAGGCTGTAAAATAGAAGTGTAAGTGAACAACAGCAGCTTGTTACTCGATAAAAGGCACAGCTGAGATTGCAAATGTCAGCAGTGAGAGCCACAAGGAATTTCTGTACTGGGCAAGGCCAAAAATGAAGGTGCAGGAGGCATCCCCAGTACTGGGGCCCTGTTGGTTTTCTGTAGAAATTGCACGTGGGATGGGTTTGATTTATTTTGGAGGGCCTGGAATGAAGAAGTGCTTGGTTACTTACTTGTTCAGTAACATTTACTTACGACCTTGTTGGCTACAGGGTAGGGCAGGAAAATTGCCAGGGCACTCTCACCTCATTGTGTGTCTGATGCTGTCCTGGGAGATGGGGCACAAGAGTTTGTGTGCTGCTAGGGAGGGAGTGAAGGAGGGGGACTGCAAGCAAAGCAGGCAAAGTCATTAGAAAATAAGAAGTTTTTTCAAAAACTCTGTAAGGATTTGATTGCCATTTGTGAATGTTTGAGTTCTGTCACTTCAGAGTATAAACACAGTGTGATTATTGGGAATTAAAGTATGTTTCTACTGCGGAGCGTTAAGCAAGGTCAGAAAGCAGAGTGTTTGAATTGTGCAAATTAGACTGATTTTGAGCAATACCACATGACACAGAGCTATCAAAAATGGGAATTGAAGAAAAGAGGCCAGGGAAAAGGTTGTAACTGTATATTCTTAACTGTATGAAGTTGTCAAACAGCAGAATTACTTAATTTTAATGAAACGCTGTCCTGTGGTTCTGTCACACTGCTGGACAGTCTAAGGCAAAGAATGCTCTTAAAGCCTTGACATTTTATTCCAAAGTAGGATGATGATGATGAATTCTACCTTGTGGTTTTCCACACTTTAAAACCTTTGAGCCAGTCATAGGATGCATATGGATCCAGCAGGGCTCTGCCAAGACTTGGTTATGAGGCATCTGCTGTGAGTCACCCTTGCTCCAGTAAAGATGAAATCTGACATCAGCTTGTGCTCCTCAAAGTGACTTTAAAGATGTTGCTGTAGGCTTCTTTTCACAGGGTCATCCACTAAAATAACTCTATCTGGTGAGCTGAGATGATTTTGATTTTTTTTTTTTTTAAATACTTCTTCAGTTGCCTTGATTGAAAAGTCACTCGGGAATGACTGATACATAATCTTGTCAAGCTCTTATCAAGTAAAGATGAGTTTTAGTTGCATTAATTCCAAACTGATGGCTTCAGCCTGCTTGTCCTGGCACAGCTGGTTGAAATTTATAAAATCTTTGTACTTTCACAAGAAAACAAAATCTCTGTTGACTTGCAGTACTAACAGGATGTGACGGCAGCAAAAATTTATTTTGACTTTGCGGGACAGCAGAGGTGGGGAAGGCCCAGGGGAGTTTGTCCCCTTATTCCAATGCCCTTTTTTTTGCACAGATGCCTTGCAGAACTGTACTGGTTATGAATTTAAGAGGGAGACTGCTCTGTCACTCTTATGACTCGAGTTTCATCTATTATGTGCTACTTTGATAAATTACTCATTGATGCCCCGAGAGTATTTTCTCTGATCTGTGTCTGTTCTTTTGTATTGTTCTGATTATTTATTTTACCTTCCTTTTGTCTTTAAGTCCTCAAAATGATAACACACATTTAAAGATTAATTCTTTATTCCTCGGGCTGATAAATAATCATATTTTCAAGTCCTGCTTGTGTTAGTGTTTTTGAGCTGGTGGGAGTACTTTGGATAGCTCATTAAACTTAATATATAGGAAAATTTATTATAGATAAGGAGAACAATTACCAGAAACTACATTATGAAATGTTTGTCAAAGTTGAGTAGCTTAAATATTGATGAAGTTAAACAGGAGAATCAATGGCAGTTACTGAGCTGGATTTCAAGCAGCAGAATACAACTTCAATATCATCACAATCTCTCTCCCACATCCTCCATAAATCATGGAACTCATTCTAATATATAGGGCTTGTCTAGGAAACCTCACAAAATATAAAAAAAACAGTGAGTTTATCAAGTCAATGCTTGTGAGAGGTCAAAGGCCAACAGCAGCATTCCTGATTTGTTCCACACTTGGGGGACAAACTCTTCTTACCAAGCAGTGATTGCACTGGGTTCCTGTGGTTTTGTGTGGGTTTTCTTTTTTCCCTTCCTAATTCACCCTTAAAACAGAAGTCAACTTTTGTGTTTGATAAATGAGTCCTACTGCTCTGAAACTCTCAGTTCAATCAATGTGCTTGTGTTTGATTCTCTCCACAGTTACATCTTGTGCTATTTTCCTTGTGTTTTGCAGAGGTGAACTGCAATTCTGAAAGGGAGGAATTCCCTTCCCACTTCCCTTGCCTCCAGCCCTGCAAATGTCTTAACTGGGGGGGTCAGATGAGGGCTTGTCCCCTCATCTGCTACCTATGAGTTCTGGGGTTTTTTTTTTTTTTCATTTTACTCAGTAATACCTGATAATAAGATCTTAATTTGAAATAAAACATGAATTTGCCATTGCAGGTATTCCAGTGTGTTCAGGAGTTACAGTTTGAAGGCTACATGCACCAGGTGGGTGGGTAGCTCTGAGGTGTGTCAAGTGTCCTCCTTGGGTATAATGGCACAGTTTGCACTTTTTTTATGCTTGCATGCCTGAGAATGAAAAGACAAAATATTGCTTTATACAAATACACTTTTAAAAAGTTCCAAGTTCCCAGTATGCAGCTGGGGAGTCTGGTGTAATCTCTTTGACTGGTGTGTGGAGGGATGAGAACTGGAAAGGCAGAGAACACTGGAAATGCATTTCTTCATCCTGTTCCCAGCACCACCCACCCCCCCAAAGGAAAAAAATATAACACTGTTTCCATGGAAAAATCAACATGATAGAGGACTGCTGGATAGCCAATGCCATTTTTTAAAATCCAATTGGTTGCAGCTGTACTGTGAGGGAACAAATGTTTTGCTGCCTTTGCTGCCAAATAATAGATTATATTTGGAAGCATAAGACTAATGAAAAAATACAGTTCAGAAACAGAGTGATTGCAAAGCTTCAGGCATAAGAAAGGAAACTGTTAGCTTGCTTTGTAAGGCAAATCTCAGAAATTTTGGGGTTTTTTTTTTAGATGCAGTGTAAAGTTTATATATATGTTGTTTCCTGAGGATCCAGTTTTTCAGCATGGCAGTGATGCCAAGCTTTCTGCTGGCTATAATTTATCTACCTACCAGCAGCCATCTGCTTGGGAAATCATTAACTGAGATCGGGGTGGAGGAGGGCAGCAAGGTGGGAGCAGTGCCTGGGAGAGGAAATTATGCTGTGGAGGGATAGCAGGCACGGTGTCCCTGCTCCCCTGGGTGTGTTCCACACTGCCCTGGCTGAGGTCACCTGTGTTCCCTGCAGGGTGACTGTGTTTGGCATGTGGAACACACCTGGCAGAGGATCAGCAGCTCTTACATCTGTGGTGACTTTATCACAGGTGACCAAATCATTCGGATATGTAGAACCTGTAGTGTCATTATTTGAAGTGATTAGATATAAGAATCAGAAAAATAGTTATTGTCTCAAGCTCCATATAATCAGAAGTGGGAGTTAAGTGTGTGCCATTAAATCTTGTTAAAGCCAACAAAAGGTTATTTACTATTCAGTCATCTTCTCATTGTCATGATAGAGCCATCGATTTGTGTCTTGTGGAGATCTCTGACTGCAGACTGGAGCTCAGCTGGCACAGGTGGGTGGGAGCTCTTCTGCAGTGCTTCTCTGAGGATCGAGTGAACTGAATCAATAATGCCATCTGACATAAAGGAGAGCAGAAATATCTTTACAACATCAAGCAATGCAATCTGATCCACGTTCGGGGTATTGAGCACCTCATCAAATATCTGTGCAACAAGCAGGAATTGATTTTACAGTCCCTGCCCACCTGATGTGAATGTGTGTGCACATCACTGAGGAGCATTCATGCAAACCTTGGTCTGCTGAGCTGGTGCTAAGATTTTACTAAAACATGCTGTAGTTCACAATCATTTCATTTTTTTTTACAGCTTTCTGGTGATGAATGATTCAGGAATTTAAACCCTCACCTTTAGAAATCACCATCTGTTACTGATGTCTCCTTTAGCAGCTTAACTCAATATAATTCAAATTGCAGTTACCTCTGACACCTCTGACTCTACACCACTAGTATCCTTAAAAAGCCTTATGTTGTATTTTCTATTGGGAATATGTGCATCAGGCATTGTTAGAATGAGAAATTAAGAGATCTGGAGTGCCTGGGAGTTGGAGGTCAAAGATGCAGCTTTCTGTTGGTTCCAAAGAAAGATGGGATCAGCCCCTTGCCAGATCAGCATCTGTGGTCAAGCTGAAGCCTATTTGGCAGTGTGGTTTTAGTTGGGTTAATGAAGAAAACACACACTTCCTCCATCATAATGAACCATGTTTTATACCAGATGTTGTTGGGTATCATAAAACATTTGTTTATATAAATAAAATACATATTAATGGGAAAATGTGCTGCTTCCACACTTTTAAAAGCTAATGTGTACCTGGATTCTAAGGCTTATGTTGCTTCTAATATGTATGGAATTACTGCAAGCTGTATAAAATAACTGTAAATTGTATAAAATAGATACATTCAAAAGAGCAGCATGATAAAGAGAATTCCAAGTTTTTTCTCATTTTTGTGGGTGTTTTTTATTTGTTTGTTTGGTTTTTTTGGGGGGGTTGTTTGTTTTTCACTTGGACACCTTTGAGCATGGGCATCATGCTAGATTTTTCACTTTGGACATGGTACTCCCTAAACTAAAATTCAGATGCTGAAAGGCTGCCTGTTGCAAATACTTGATTTGATTTGTCACCTATTAATAGTATATTTTGGAATCAATTAAATTCTACTTAGTGAATGTTCACACAAATTGGAATTAGTTTAATGATATTTTAATTTTTCAAAGATATCCTTGGCCCTGCTACTACAGGGCCTGCAGGCACAAATAGTCCTAAACGTGCAGGTGTTTAGCAGAAAGAATAAAACTCCCATAAAATGCAGGTGTGCATAGCAGGATTGTCAAGCGAGGTTTCTGTAGGATATAACAAAACTCTGTTTTTGTGTGAGTTAGGATAGAGTCACTTGGTGCTGGGGCTCTCTGGCTGCCTTTCCTGCATGGCTCTCTCTCCAGCTCCAGGGTTGTGCCACTTTCTCAGGGATGCCGTGACTCCCGTTCGTTTTCCCTCGCAGATGGCATCGTGTCCCTCGCAGAGCAGGAGATGGGCAGTGGCACCGTGGCACTGGCCTGGCTGTGTGAGGCTGCACGGGCTGGGATGGATACAGAACGTGGGGTGCAACTTTCTTTGTGTCTGCCTTGTGCAGCAGTGGGTGAGGTGGGGAGCAGGGGGCAGCTGCTGTGAGGCTGCAGGCGCTGCTGTGAGCACCCACCCGGGCAGGCTCAGTGCTGTGGCTGTGGTGCCCACACTGTCACTCTGATTAGAGCTGTTTTTCCCTGTGCCAGGGAGCACAGAGCATGCAGCTGACTCACGGGCTGACGTTGGCATTCTGGCTCACAAACAGTTTGTGAAATGCTGCCAGTTCTGTCTTACTGTGCTGCTTCTGTTTGCCCAGAGCTTTTAAATTCCTTTCCAGTGCTGGCAGGTTTGGTGGAGCTGTAACCTGTGCATCCCACGGCACTCGACTTCTTAAAACTGTGAGACAGGCAACACCTCAAACACTTCCCCAAACAAAAGATACTCTGAAACCTCATGTGAAAGGTTTGTTCTTCTCATATTTATGCTGCTGTTGTGATAGGCAGAGAGGGAAAAGATGTGTTGAGAAGGACCTTCCCACCGCTATCACCTCGCAGGCTGCATTTTATCTTTTCAGGATTTGCTATAGGCAGGTGATTTAGAACTGGTTTCTTGGGTGATAAAACTTCTCCATTTGTGCTTGGTAAGTGGGGACATCAATTGTGTCCACGTGGCTGGGTCTGACCTTACCTGTACTGCACAGTAAAAGGGTTGATAAATGGAATGGGGCCTCAAAATAAAACATGCACAGAGTGGTCACTTGGGCTGAAATTTGGCCTCCATCTTTTGCTGATGTTCCTGCAGGTCTTACTGGCCAAAATCTGCTCTTCAGCTCTGCAGCACTTTGCTGTATTGTGCTGCCTTTTCTACCTCTACCCCTGGCATGCAGGTCCTGAGGGTAACATCCCTTGGAGCTGCATGAGAAATGTTAAAAATATTCATACACAAAACATCGTTGGCATCACAAGTTATTTTTTTTTATATTTCCCCTTCTGGGAGGACCTTAAAAAGTCAATTTTCCTGCCCACACAGAGTGTTATTTTTCTGAGCTGGTTTTCTGTTGAAAGGGACATTCTGTGGGAATTTCACTTCCATTTGTGTGTCTGCTCTGTGCAGTGACTTTATTGACCACATAAAGAATGATGATTTTTTTTTTTTTTTTTCTTTCTCAGTAGTTCCTTCAAGAGGCTCTTCTGAAGCTTGGTTTGATTTGGAGAGGGAAAAGGGGTCAAGATATCAAAAAACTTCCAGGTAAATAAGCATATGTTCTCACTTGCAGCAAAATTTCTCTAGATTTTCTCGTGATTTAATAAAGACCTGGCGTATGATTTTTTTTTTTTAACTGAATTTAATAGATACTTTTAAGCTTTTACTGCTCTATAGTAGATCAGCAAAAGCAGATCTCATAGCTTATATTGAGACCCTATTTCTCTGGTAGAATTTAAGGAAATGGGGCACTCTTAATGTTTTGGAGTGAGTTGGAAATTCATCTTAGAGTTCAGTGACTTGAACCCACAGATGATATGTGGGCATTGTTTCACTATTAGTTCATGTTCTCCTTTCTCTCAAGCTCTCCAATAAAGCTTGTAAAAAAATATTCCCTGGTACTGAAAAACCCCAAACTATTCAGGCATTTGAAAGGGTTATGGCAACTGGAAATGCCACCTTCTTTTTAAACAATATTTTTTTTCCCCTTCCCACATCCTCCAGTACTGCTGCTCAAAGGTCCTTTTCCAAATATATAATGGAAACAAATTGCCAAAGCACAGGACACACCATAAACCAGACTTTTATTCCTGGGGGCTCTGAGAGAGATGAGTGTTGGGAACAAATGCCCATCTCAGTCAGCCAATGGCCAGAGTCCGTGTGCAGGGCAGCCTGTGGGGCTGGGGGCTGTGTGTTAGCAGAGAGCTCTGATCTGTCCAGAGTGTTCTCCTCGTACACTTGAGAATGGCAATGAAAACACACCCCTGATATGAAGAAATATGTATTTTAAGTGACTGTTTTAAGAAGTTTTTCTTTCGTCGGTCTTTAATTTTTTTGGTCTTGCAAGTCTGTTGCCTCTTCTAACTCCTGGAGGGGGTTGCAGATAGTGAACAGCAGATAAATCTGTTCTCCTGCATTTTCCAGGCAGACAGGAATGTGTGCCAGGCCAGCTCTGAGCCAGGCAGAAGCTGTGGCAATATGGGCAATATGGAACAGAATTGGATTTAGTGTTAGCAGGCCTTTCAGGAGGTTTATTGACTTGATTTCACTACTGTGGTGACTAAATCCATGCAGCTTCCAGTTGATCTGGAGTGATGGCTGCTTCTGTCTGCAGAATGCTTTCCAGACAGATTCCTAAACCTGCCAATAAACAGAACCACAGGTGAAAAGTGTGACTGCTGAAGGAAAAGAGTGGATGAAAAGGTGGTTGTTAGAGGTTGGAGCCCCAGACAAAAGACTGAAAAAACCCCTAAATCAGATTAAAGCAGAATTAGACCAGCACAGGGAGAAGGTAACCAGTTTCAGTTTCCAAAAGGGTGCCAGTAGTCTTACAGTTCCTCAGTGAGAGGACTTGGCCAGTTGAAGTTCTGGGAACAGAAAAGTCCATTGTTTACAAGATTTGTTTGTTATTCAAGTTATTGTATATTGAGCATTCTTGACCTTATAGAAGGCTAAAAATCATCTTCATACATTAATTATTAAATAAATCCTAATTCAGTGTTATAAGTAGTACTTCAATACTGTCACCATCTCTAGGTAGAGACCCTACAATAGTCCAGATTAAAATAATAGAATCAAAATGTACTGTGCCTAAAGCAGGGTCATACACAAACCTTTTTGCAGCAGGAGTCTGTGGTGTTTGTCAGTGATGCCACCTCTGTAACCTTTTATCTGTTCCACCATTTCAGAGAAATATTCATGTGATGAATAGGACCTCCTCCCTTCCTGACTCCATCCAGCAGTTAGTAGTGAACCAGACAACTCCTTTACAGTATGAGATTACTAGAAAATATAAACTAATTCTGACCCACAGATTCATAGTAGTAATATTTTAGAAAACATCCAGAATTAGCAGCATCATTGGTATAAAAATTTGGCAGGAAAATCTTGTTTATTGTGTAGAAAAATTACATGTAGAAAATAAGTCTTTTGTGGCCTCGTTTCTTAATATACATATAAAAACTTTGTTTCACTGTTTTAATTGCTTTGAGCAACATGATTAAACTAGAGCTTTGCATAGCTTGGTCAACTGAATGGTGCATAACCATTATCACAACTGTAGCTCTTACAATAGTTGGAGGGATGGGGAAGAAAATGTGCAAATCAAACCTATCTGCCTTGGCCAACAGGGAACAAATGGATATAACAGAGGTAATTGATAAATTGGTCTGTTCGATTGGGTTAGTGACAAATGACAGCTGAGTGGGAGTCACTGCAATAAATCTAGAGAGACAGTGTTCAAAATATCATCCTTTACCATAAACACTTTATCAATTTCTCCATATTTAGATAAACGCCAAACAAAACCAATCTATATTTGTAACCTTGCATTAGAAGTATAAAGTTAGTGCTGTTGTCACCATTTAATCCTGGTAATGCCCACACAGTCAGAATCTGATGTGGCCAGAACTTTGAGATGTGTCTGCTCAGCTCTTTCCTTATAGGAAGATCTTCAAAACATTCATGAGAGAGAGCACAACAAATCTTTCTCTGTGTTCTGCTTCTTCTCCTGCATCCTTCCAGGACAGGTCCTTGCTGCACGCCTGGTTTCAGTTAATTTTTTCATTTTAGAAATAGCAGCAGACTCCCCAGAGCCTGGTGTAGTCACAGGGAGTTGTCCTTGTTCCTGCTGAGAGCTGTGTGTTTTACCCTACCCTTCCCAGGAAGGGGAAGGCACAGTCCCTTCCCAAGCTGCAGGTTCTCAGCACCACATTGTGACTTTCTTTCCCAGCAGAAGAAAGCAGAAATGACAGAGTTTCTGGCATCTTGTTGTTCAGCTGTTTCCCTGGAGCAGCTGTAACCCCGCCCCTGTGTCCTGGGAATGTAACACAGGCACTCAGAACAAACTGTACTGGTTTGGTCCGATTTAACACCAACTCATCTGCTTTTCAAGAATAGGAAGTGGACAAATTGGTATCTAATAAATGGCAGTGGCCAGATATTGGAGGTGAATTTTAATTGAAAGGAAACTGAACCTAACTAGGCATTGCACAAACAAAAATTTAAGATGAATCATTTTCTCTTCTAAGAGAAAAGATGCTGTCTACAGGGAGAGCCTGGCCTCACTGTGTGATAGGTTTGAACCAGAATGGAGAGAAGAGAGAAATTCCTCAGGGTGTGCTTTGGCAGAACTATGAAATAAATAAAGAAGTGCACTGGGTGGGAATACTTTTCTCTATTACAAATGCTTTGAAACGTTCTTAGGGTTTTTGGCCAACTTAATACATAATCCTTTAACTACAACGTTCTTGGCAAAGAATGTGCTTCAGCTTCTGTCTTGCTAGAAGATGTGGCTCCTTTCAAAACTGCTTTACTTTAGTTTGGTGTGGCATTTGCAGGGATTTTCAGCAGTGCAGGAAGAATTTGGTTGTTGCAGGAGGTGCCTAAAGCCCTGATGTGAAAGTGAGCATGGTGAGATAGCAAAATGCAAGAGAAGAAGGAAAACCTGCTGAGAGGGAAACTTCCATGAAGCTGCTCTGCACAGAATGAGTGCTTCTGGGTGTATCCCCTTATTCCAGCTGCTGTGGCTGCTGCTGCAGCTCCCTGAGCCTCCCCTGGGAGCAGCAGCAGTGCCTGCCTGACACCTCAGTGCTCCTGTTTGGAACAGGGATCCTTTGCTCTCGTGCTCCCCAGCAGCAGCCTGTGCTCTGAGGGGTTCTTGATGGCATTGCTCTCACCAGAGCTTTGGTGCAGAGGGTGCAGAGGCTTCATCTTGGCTAGGGAAGGACTGTGGCTTGGCCTGAGCCTCAAGTTTGTTAAGCAACTCAACCAGAGAGTTTATTCTGGTCTCTTGTTTTATCACTCACACTTGTCACTTGTAGCTGAATTCTCTGAGACTCAAGGGAAACATGCTCAAAGTGTCCCAGCTGTGAACAATATGCAAGGAGTGCCAGGATTTAACTCCAGAGTAGTTGTGTGTCTCCTCAACTCCTTGAAAGGAGGTTGTAGGGAGGTGGGGGTCAGTCTCTTCTGCTCTGTATCAAAGTAAAGGGTGAGAGGAAGTTGCCTCAAGTTGCACCAGGGGAGGTTCAAATTAGATATTAGAAAAAAAAAAAAATCACTGAAACAGTGGTCAGGCATTGGAATGAGCTGAGCAGATGGTGGAGTCACTGTCTCTGGAGGTGTTCAGGCATCTGGATATGGGGTTGTAGTTCAGGGGTGATTGTAGTGGTGCTGGGTTGGACCAGATGATCTTTCAGGTCTCTTTGAACATTGTTGATTCAGTAATTTGTAATATATGAGTGATACATGATGACTTTATAATTGTGTGTAGCAGTGCACAGAATTCTACATTAATTCTAGCTGTGGGTTTAGTAGCTGCCTTATTATTTATTGATGTATCAGTTTTTTGGTACTGTGTTGCTCAATCCATAAGTATTGTGGTCTTTTAAATTAATTGCACCGTGGGGCTGTAATTACAGAGGCAGAGTCAGGCCATGAGGAGAGCTCTGTGTTGCCCGGGCTGAAGCTGCTCCTCAGGAGCGATGAATCCACACAGATCCCTCACAAATAGCCAAGGTCTCTGAAAGCAAATGGACACCATACAAACAGGTAGGATTAAACCAGTGTATTTCTTTAACTCCCCAAAGAGTCATGAAGAATGATGTTTTTAGAGCAGCAAGTGGGAGCTCAGTTGGAAAGGAGATGTTGCAGTTTTAAAGACGGCGGTGTTTGTGTGCTGATGTCAACCCAGCAAAAGGTCTCCAGTCACAGCAATGAAAAATCCCACTGGCACTATTGTCTCAGGCTTGCATTAGCATCTTGGCTCATCATTCAGAGATTTTGAGCAGAGAATAATAGTTTTCTCCTTCAAGTTAAGGTTAAAGAGCAAATTTTTAACACAAATGTTTCATACAAAATTGATTTCATTCTGGTAAATCTGAGAATAAACAAATCCTATCTCTAGCACAGTGCCTGTAAATAATTTATTTGAAAGCATTTACACAATCAGAAAAAAATGGGCTGAAGGAGGAGGTCATCTAATCCATTGAACTCTCTCTTAAATCTCTATCTCTGCTTAAAAATCTGAATGCAGTGCTGGAAACTATTTCATTAAAGTGGCGTGATGCAGTTCTTCACTAACTTACAGTGAAGAATTGCCTACTTCTAATTCATCTCCCTGGCAGCAGGGAAAAGTCACCAATTTAGTCTTGTTCTCTGGGCATAGAAGTGAGGTTCTCCTTTTCCTCCTTTCACCTTGCTGGGCGTTTTCCCTACATTTTGAAGTTTTTTAACAGTAATTTCAATCTAAAGACCATAAAGACTTTTATAACTGCTGGTATTTGGACATGTTGAGTGATTTGTGTTGGTGATTTCATGTATCTATGCCCAACTCAAGCTGGTTTTCATTCTGAATTAATTCTGATTATTCTTCTACAGCACTTCTCCCATCTGTGCAGTCCAGTGCCAAGCCACCCTTTTGGAAAATATTGCAACTTGGGTGCTTACCTGTAGGTTAGAACCACTTCTCTGGGTTTGGAGCAAAGGTGGAAACAATTTTAGCTGAACAAAGGGAGATGGAAGAGTCTGTGGAAGGTGTGAGTACCCTGAGTGCATTTGCTGTGGGGGAAGAAGGCACTGTAAATGGGCTAATGTGTGATGCACCTTCTCTGTCATCCAAGAAAAGCAGGGGGATTATGGTGGAAAGCTGCTCGATGTGCATAAAGCTCCAGCAAATGGTTTTTTGTCTTTAACACTGGTGCAAGTTAAAAACTTGCCGAGCAAAAATATTTAGAAATAAAGGCAATGGAGCTGGCAGGAGCGTTGCTACTCTAATCAATAATAAAAGGATAATCTGTCTTTCTTTGTGGTACACAAAGCAATAATCTGTTGTTCAGATTGATTAAACACCTCAGCTCTGCTTCGATTATTAATCAATCTCTAACCCAGCTTATTGTGAGTATAATACAAAGTACTGGAGATTATGGATAGTAGTGATGGTGGTAAGAGCAGGAGGGTGGGGGAGGCTTTGTTCCATCCTGGGAGAAAAACTGAGCTGAGGTGAGGTGGAGGGTTTCTGTGGATGGGGTTTTTTTGTTGATGTACTTATGAGAGGCTTGACTGCAGAATTCTAAAAGGGGGTCTAAAGGTCGAGTTTACACAAATCACAGTGATTTTGAGCTTTGATTCACAAATGTAGAAAGTGCCACTGAACAGACAGAGAAGGAGTGTAAAATATGAGAACCAATCTTCTTGGCTAGAAAAAACCTGTCCCGTTGCCTTTAGGAAACGTGCTTTTGTGTGGTATATTCTTTGCACTAATAACTGATTTAATCTCTTTCTTACACTAAAGCTTATTTGACCTTTGGGCTAGCCTAGGCTTTCAGCTTTTGAGCTTTTCAAATTATGAGAAAAAAACCCCTCCTTCCTCACTCTGGGGTCACATTATTGCCAAAGTGATTTATTTTTTTTTACTGGTAGGTTAGGTATTGTTGTTGCTTCAAAAGGCAGAGCAAAGAGTTAAAGTTTTACTTGTTCAAATGACTTATTACTCTCTGAAAGGGGGGGATTTAGGTTTTGCCTTTTCTTTTTTAACTTCTCTTAAGAGTCAAATACTCTTTTTAAGAGTACCTAAAAGAGTTTCAAATACACCTGTTTGACTGAAATGTGTGAGTCACACTTTATGAAATGCAAAATCACTTAAACCTCTGAGCAGTAACCTTTTAATTTGTCTTTCCTTAGAGTCCAGAGTTGGACTAAATGACTTCCAAAGGTCCCTTCCAACTTCTCTTATTCTGAAACTTGATTGTTCAGTGATAAGGTGTGGAATAAAGCATGCTCAGGAGGTTAAACTGCAGATAGATTTGGTGCAACTGGTGGGAGAAGTTGAGTTGATTCTTAACTGTCTTTCTCTTTGGGAAGACCCCTTGTGGCAGGGACTTCTCCACTGTGCTGCCAGTTACTCACCTTGAGCATCCCAGCCCTGCAGGACTTGGAGGGAACAGATGATTCCCTGAGATGGGAACAGCTCCAGTCCCAGTGACCTCTCTCTGAGGATTTGCACACATGCCACAGTTTGTTCTGTTCTGTTCTGTTCTTTCAGGGTGGCACTGAATACCCATGTGTGGTTTGCAGAGTTGTGCTGGATATTCGGAAGAATCTTCACCTTTTGAACAGTGCTGACCTGCATGATTAATGATGGATTGTGCTGACAGTATCAACTTCATTGCATTTTCTCTCTTGACTTTTTTCCAACTGGGGTTTGGATTTCAGGTTTTTTGTTTGTTTCTTTGTTGGTTTGGGGTTTTTTTAAATGGCAGTATGAAATAATGAAGCTGATGATAAAGATGCCTATAAAAATTCTGGCAAATTTATTATAGAACAACATGGCTTGATTTCTTATTTTTCTATCCATCTGGTCATTAGGCCTTTCCAACTGTCAGTGTCTAATATAATCTCCTTTAATAGCAGCATATAATTAGCTTTATGCTGATCAGAGGCATTTGGGCTGGTGGTGGTAACATTCAAATCCAAATATCAAAATCCCAAAGAAGGTAACTCAGAGACATATGTCCAAGCCAGCATTTATGACTTTTAGTCCTAACGTCTGTAACCAGTGATTTAGGCATGTGAGCTTTGAACTGTGGTATGGAAATTTATCAATTAAGAATCCTCAGGAGTTCTGGAAGCAAAGTACAGATGTCTCTCCAAATGGTGATGTGGCAATATGTCACTTTTCCCCCCTCTATACAGTCCTGGTATTGCTTCAGATATTTAATTTCTTTTACTTGTCCAGCTTCTTATTTAAAAAAGGCAATGGAAGCTATGTTTTGCCATTGTTCCATTAGGAACAAATTGTCTCCATTTTTAAGCCTCCTCCATAGCTCTCTGTATACAATCTCTACACATGTGTTCCCTTAATGGCTCTTACAGGAGTGCAATTTCCTAGGGGGTCTTTTGGGAGGCGATTTTGAGGTGAATTTGTGTTACTGTACCTATCTGATAAATGTGTCACAAATTTAACTTGGTAGCCATTGCTGGGCAGGCCAGAGAAGGGCGTTGATGTTCCTGAAAGTAGAATTTCATCCTAAAAGTGCCTGTTTCTCTCAGTTCTTTCAAAGAACACTTGATTTGAAAGGCTGTCTTGCAGAGGTGTTCTTGCATATGGAGTTGGACAAGCCAGGTATTTGATCATAAAAGACCTAAGTATAGGGCAGGATTTCAAACACTACAGAAATATATTTATTGACTAGATCTAGCAAATCTTTTGGTTCATTGGGACATATTGGAACATCAAGCTCTGTATTCTGCTCTGCAGCCAGCCAGAATAAACCAAGCAGGGCTTCAAAAAAGGAAATACACCTTGACAGGTGAAAATTGCATCTCCTGCATTACGGTTCTTTAAAGCTGGAATTGTCTTTGAATTTAGGCTTTCAGTTCTTCAATAAAAGATCACAGTTCCCTTTTTGTTCTCTGGCACTGTAACCCATTTGAGGATTCTGTCAACACCCCTTTCAAAAAATGCAGAAACCAGTGAAGATTTGTAGGAGAAAAAAAATCTATATAAGTTACCTTTTGCTCATGACTTGAGGTGCACAGCCAGAGCTTCCCCCAAGAAATGTTTCAGTGCTAGAGAAGGAAAAGCAGACCTTTGTTTCCATATTGTTCCTAGTTGCAAGTAAGTAGTGGTACCACTCTGGGGTTTATTTTTGGCCTGGGTGTTTGCTCAGGGATTATTTTGGTTGTCCACTACTCTGTTCTAACAGACCAGAACGTGAGGATACATCTGACAGGGCACTGGGACAGGTACCAGGAGAGGCCATGCAGCTCCTGGTGACTGCATGTGAAACACATTGACTTCTCCTCAAAGGGATCTGCCAAGATTCATTGCAGGATCTGCTCCTTACCTTCCTCCTTTAATTTCCTGCATCATTTAACCAGTGTTTTCTGTGGCAGAGCTGCTCTGCACATCAGTGCTTCCCTTTATGTTTGTTAATAAATAGTGGCTTCTGCTACACGGGGATTTTTGGCAGGTGCTGGTGAACGTAATCTCTCCAGGCTGCAGGCACAAACTAAAGGCAACTCCCAGATGTTTTAATAAGGAGCCAGAGCCTTTTAATGATGTATAGGAAGCAGCCACTCCTTCACATGTTGCCTCCCCTTTTCTCTCCCCCTTCCTAATAAATGTAGTTTAAAATTAAACTCTCTATTCTTTATATTCATGTTTTCTGGCTTCTCCCAGGAACTTATGTCCAACCAAACTTCCTTGTACCTCAGATCATCTTTGGACAAAGTGTAGTTTTGGTGTGGAGCATAGGGAAAAGGGAAAGCTGCAGTCAAAAGTAAATTCAAAAATTATACACTGACGTAGAAGAGCAGGTAAGAATGTTTTATATAGAGCTGAACTCTTTAAAAATAGTACTAAATATTTTGAACTATTTTAATATGTGCACCAAGCTCTATAGGCAAAGCTATAGAACCATTGAGACCCTACAGAGATCCTGAAAGCTTTCAAGCTCAGTTTAACTGAGTTAACTCCTAACTGGATTTGTTTTTCTTTTTTAAATTCCAACTATGAAGCAAAACTTTAAAAATGTGCCTGATGTTGTGTCTTAAAAGCCTTGAAAATATCCCCAGGGCTCAACATAGATTTTCAAGGTTAACATAATTATTGATAATTTGAGGCACGTGCCCTACAAGACCATAAGGGGAATCTATAAATTGGGTAACTCATCAAAACAAGTCCATTCTCACTCAGCAGAGAAGAAAACTTTCGGTAGTGTAGAGATGGCATAAAAAATTCTTATAACAAGAAGCATCTTCAGTGCTAGTTGGGAATGTGAAGTGTTTTAGGCTTGTTCCATTAACAGTTCTTCAAGAAACAAAAAAACCTGAACAGTGTTTCAAAACTCTATTCCAGCCTCTTTTACTGCTGTTCTTGGCATTATCTCTGATACATTCCAAGAAGTTTTGCACAACTATTAATTGGATCTTTTGGGGAAGATCAGCAGAATTTCAGCTTCTCAACAAAACCAAGTGGCTGTAACTTAAGGCTATCCTAGATCACTGTGAGAATATCAGCCATGGGAATTCCACCCTGAAGAATAAGACCTCTGTGAACCTTTATCTCGTGGCTGTCCCATGTTCATACGTTTTGCCAGTGAAAGGCACCTGGAGGGATGTGGGGCAGAAGCAGGGCTGGAAGAAGTTAACCTCAATATCGGTGGGAGTGAAAGGACGTTTGTGTTTTGTGAGTTGTACACGTTTGAAGAGAATATTGTTCCATTAATTCCTTTTGCTGACATTGCCTGAATCTAGCAAGGTGATTTGCAGTCCCTGGAATTGTGGGGTTGGTTTTTATTAGTGGCTGCTTCTGTATTTTGAAGGCATGGGCTGGGTTGCTCTGGTTAGTGCCTCTGCGCTGATCTGGGAGGAGACTGCGGGCTCTTCTTGCCTCCTGCTGGCAGAGGAGGTTATTTCCCAGCACGCTGCTTCAGGCTCCTTCCAGAGCTGAATTTGTGCAAGAGTTCATCAATCCACTCAACAAATAAACAAAAAAACTTTTTGCCCTGCAATCTAAGTAGTTTTGCTCTTTTAAGTAAGGTGAAAGACCTCCTTCTAGGTAAATTATCAGTCAGCTCTTTGAGCCACCTGGGAACGACCCTGTTCAAGTTTGTCAGTTAAGAAATGAGCTCCTGGAGTGATTCTGAGGTCTTTGCATTTTTTGTTTCAGAGTGGAGTCAGCTTTTTTGCTGGTCTTAATTGCCTTCTCCAATATATCCAGTTATTGGACATTTAGCACTTCAAGTGGAGTAAAACTACTGCAAGTACTGGCCGTGCATAGTTCTATTCAGTAGTTCAGCAACTGCCAGAATTGGAGAAGGAAAGAGTTTCACTTTTGTGCCAGACAGAATAAAGGCAGAAAGAAAGGTCCTTGATAACAGGTAAAGTTTGGGATGGTTATGGGGATGGGTTAGAATGGAGAGAGAAAAATTGTTCATGTGCTGTTTGGAAGTTAATGTGTTTGCTGATATATTAAAGTTTTGAAATGCCTTCACCACTTCCATTCCACCCCCAAGAGGAAGTAGCCAATTCATAAATTTGCACAGAGAGTATTAGTTGTAAAAAAAAGATATTACACCCCAAAATTTGGGAGTGTTGCGTGTTAAGCCCAAGTGCAAAACATTAAGTTTTACTGGAAAACTATGAAATAAAACTGGTTTACAAGTTAAATCACTAGTGTGACTTTTTTTAGGACATTCATCAAAATTTACTTACACAAATCAAAACAAAGAAACAGTTTTGTTGAATGATTGCAATTCCTGCTGCCTCAGATTTTTTTATATTCATCCTAGAAAGCTATTTACTTAGCTTTATACAGTGGGATAGTTATCATAACTGATTATCTAAGACAATGGTTTTAAGTTCTGTTGATACATCACTTAGAGAATGTAGTTGTTAGAATCACTGTAAATATGGCTGATAAGAGTAGAAGAAAGGAAGAAAATGGGCATAAACATTCCTGAACTCCAGTAGATTGATTTCTGTTGAGTGGTTTGACAGATAAAATGGTAAAGCAAAATGTTCAACTTCAAATGCATCACTTGAAGAAAGTAGGAGAATGTGGCAGGGAAGGAAGGAGATGATGAATGTTACTTCGTTAGAGAGGAGAAAATGCAATTGTTCTGCATGAGGTGTTCATCACTTTCCTTTTTCTCTTCTACAGCATTTGATAAACGTCCACTTAGCTGTAGTAGGCAAAAATCATGTTTAAAGTCTTGGTTCATGGGTCATCTTTCAAAGCATTACATCTTAATAGTTTAAAACTTTTATCTGGCTCTGTACAACAGTTTAATGTCTGAGGCTTCAAGCAATTTTCAGAAGAAAGCAGTGAGGAGTTTCACTCTGAGCAAGGAGGGTAATGAATATGTATTCCCATCAGGGCTGAGCAGCTTCTCCAGAAATTCTCCTGCTCTCAGAGGAGGAGCACATTGCTCCAAATACCCCTCTTCAGAATAACACTGGAGCTGCCCTCTGAGTGTTTCTGTGGTGTTACACAGGACTGTGAGTGTTGCTGTTAGGTAGGGAGGGAGGAGAACAGACATGCTTTGTAGTGTAAGTCATGGGCAGGGGTAGACACACAGGTGTTTCAGGTGGAAGAACAAAGGGAGTAAGCAAAAGTGTTCCATGTAGATTTTTTGACTTTAAAAAACACAATTGTGCTTATTTACAAAGAATTCACCTGTTTTGTCCCTTAAAAATGTTGGTGAAAAATGAGGTGCAAATGAGATGTGGAGAAAGACTTTTGCTGGGAGATGTCAGCCTTTTTCCCAGCACCTTCACCCACCCCTACAAAATGCTCAGTCAGTCTGAATCTCTTTTGTAGTCTCCAGCTCTTTGCTCTTAATACACATTTATATGCAAAGCACTATCCAGCAAAGTTTTTCCTTGTTTCTGAGTTAAATTGCCATAGCAGATTTCCATGTGCTCCTGGAAGGTGACAGAGACAGCGGTTCTGTTCTCAAGGCAGGTACTGTTTTGTGAAAGATCTTTACTATTTATTAGATCTATTCCTGGTGGAAGATGGCAATTACTATCCCACTTCCAGCAACCCTTTACCTGAATCCTGACAGCTCTTAATTATGTGTGAAAGAAGAAGTTATGTGCAGAGAAACTTCCCAGAGCGAATTACCTGTGAGATCTGTTCCAGCTTAGAACGTTTGCAGCAGGGCCATTTGTCTTGTGGTTCTCATTGGGTTGTTTTTGCTTCAGGAGCTGGGAGACTTTGCCTGGCTTTTGATATCAGAATTTGCATTGGGGAGCAATTTCTGCCACTGCTTTCCCAATGTTTCTTTCCCTTTTTTTTTTTTTTTTTCTTTTTCTGTTAGATTTGGTTCTGTTTGTGTTTTTTCCTTTAAATGAGCCTCTTGCAGTCTACTGCTGAGTGTACTGCTCAGGGAAACACAGAGAAATGAGTAACAGGCTTTCAGATTTCTGATCAAGTTTAACACTAAATCTTATTATTCATCTACATAACTTTGTTACCCTTGTTATAAATGTTTTATTTTCTGTTTAAGTATTTCTTGGCAAAAACATATTTATGTCTATACTCAGAGAAATTAACCACGATGGCAGTTGTGTTGCAGTTGATTTCCAAAATAATTTCAAGCCTGCAGAAGCTGGCGTTTGAAAGACGTCCTATTCCAAGTCATCCTAAATCCAAGATTTTAAATGATGCCCAGACCATGATAATGAGTAAAGATAGCTGAGCCAGGACAGATGTACTGCGTCCTGCTCCAGAGTGGCTGGGTGCTGGCAACTCTGCCATTTAATGCAGGAGAAATCTGTTGCCACACAAAGGCAAGGAAATTCTAGTCTTCTAGAAACATCTAGTTGGGCTACTGTGAAATGATTCTAATGCATGATCCATCTTAAGAGATTTCTGTCTCTGTGGGAAGTTTGGGCTTTATTGCATTGATATTTCCAGAGAAACTGTTTTCCCTGAAAACGTCCAGGAAGCTCTCAATGTTTTACCACAATTAAATTGTATTTATGATGGGTTATTATTGCTGCCCAGTCTCTCATCACAGAGGTTATTCAGTTATGGACAGTCAGTCTGTGTCTTTAAAATTCTTTCTGGATTTATACTTCAGCATGAGATTTGAAATGGCTTGAACTAAACCTCATTTATTAAAGGTAATCTTAACAGCACAAGGTATGTTAAATTATAAAACGCAAAGAGTTCCAGGAAAGAGGTGATCACTGAGGATTGTGGTAGTAACTTGATTTTGTAGATTGACTTCCATTGATGACTTTGCCACTCCCTAATCAATGTGCCACAGGAAACAGCTCCATGTGTGACTGTAGTTTATCTTTGTTTTCTCTTTCTGCTATTAAACCATCAATATAATTGTCAATAAGGGAGCTGGCCACTTGTTGGAAAGCTCCCATCTATAGTATAGACAGCAGAGAATGTTCCTGAAAAAAGCCACTGGTCTCCCAGCAGCATTAAAAGCTGAGTTTCAGAAAGCCCTGTAAGCATTTTGCAGTTTTTCCATAGCAGGGCCAAGCTTTGTAGGGACAAGGTCACCCTGATGCCCTCAGTGGAAGGGGAGTGCCCAGCTGCTTGGGGGACAGGAATTAGAGGGCTTTTTTCCTGCCTAATTAGCAATATTGCTTTATATTTTGCACATCCCTCTGCATGTGTTCGGAGGAAGTCTGCAGGGAGCTCATTATGTTCCCAGCCTTGTAGTTGTAGGTTTGCAAAGCTGTACCTTCAGGGGGGTGGGAGGTGCATTCACTTGAAGGAATTCCATATCCAGAACGAAGCACTGCTGAGGACTTGTAGGAGCTCTGTAGGATGTCTCCTGTGGGGCATGCTTTATCCTGCCCTGCGTGTTCCTGCAGAGAAGCTGTCCAGATGAATCTTCTTTATGCATTTGCACTTTGAGATAATGGCTGAGGGCAGAATTTTGGCTCAGATGTCATCTGTTAATGAGTCTCTAACCCATGAATGGGTTTGGGGAGAAAAGGGAGACAATGAAACCTTGCTCATCACCTCCTTGGTGTGATTTTTCAGAGCCCAGTGTGGTTCCATTTTCTGTCAGTTTAGTGTGGGGGTTTTTATTTTTCCCCCCCTCTTTGGTGGAGCGTGGGTGAAACATGACAGGATCCCATCCCAGCACGCTGCTGTGCTAACACACTCCAAGCAAGACAAGGAGTTTTCAAAGGAAGGATGTAGGGCAAGAGCTTATGAAAGCCCTTTGAGGACAATAACATGAACATTTGTTGCAAGAATAGCTGGCTGAGTCCAAACTCCGTTCTCTTTGAGCTTTCTTATTCTAAAGGCTGCATCCCTAAATCAGAAAAGACGGCCCAGCATACCTCGTGGAATTATTTTGTGTAACTAAGATAAACACTTTAAACTGCTGAAGGAAGTATTGTGCCATTATTTCCTGGCCATCATGGAACTATGCCAGAAAATGCTCCTCAAAAGTTCTTTGAATCTTTACTCAGTGGGGATGTCACTGTGTGAAGTCCCAACTGCACAAGTTGATCAGCACTTTAAAGAGAATTATTGGTCTTAGGGGCTTATAAAAAGATGCAATACTTTCCCCCGTGGATGGAACTGCACCTTTCTTACTCTCACTACCACAGATAAATGATTTTGGATTTGTATAACCATTTGTGGGCACACACTACACCCCATTATCCTGTGGAGAAAGTCTAATATAAGTGATCAAAGACATGAGATGGTGTTATCAACACACCCTTCACTGAAATACAAGTGCATAGACCCCAGGATAATCTGGAATTAATAGGACAGATTCATTTAATGGAACTTGGTTTGCAAAAGAATGGTTTTTAACAGTTGCCATTGTAATACTGACATCTGTATGTTTTTTGGGAGTATAAATGACATCAGCAGCCCTGATAGCTGTCTAGTAGGAATCCAGATGGTTGATGAGGAAAATGCAAGTAGCAGGTGACAATTAGCACCGTGCACTCCCTCAGACCACCTGCATACTCCAGGACTGAAAAATTCACTGATCAGGTAACACCCAGTGTTACTCCTGCTTATTGTGCTTTAGGAGAGAAAAATGAAGATTTATTCACATAGGGAAAAGTAATTGCCACAAATCAGTTTTGTTTGCTCACAAATCATTTGATTTGGGGCTGATTAGCCCCGGTATTTTTTGGGTTTTTTTTAGTATGAAAGGCTTCTGTGGGGTGTAGAATAGTTTGGAAAGCTGGTGAGAAATATGCTGTCACACAATGCCTGAACTATTATGCAGATAAAATTTACCAACTTCCCTCCTCCAGTTTATCCTATTTGGAAAGATACATGAGAAATAAATGGCTGGTTTTAGTGAAAGTAAGTGCTACTTCATCTGGAATAAGCACCCTGTCATTCCAAGATCTACAGCGGTAGCCGTTCTCTGCTGATCGCAGCCACGCTTCCCCTCTGCCTTTTCCACTCTGCTTCTTCTCTGCTTTATTTGCATTTTTGAGCCTTTCTCATTTGCCTACTAGCTTGGCTTTTTTTTTTTTTTTCTTTTCTCCCAGATAATCTGGAAGGTGAAGAATGACCAGGCAGAACTCAAATGCCATTTTGTTGTGTTTAATAGCTGATTAAAAACGAGCTGGTCCCTCTCTGGTGTTCACATGCAAATGCTCTCTCTCGGGTTTTTGAAATTGAGTCATAATTGCCGATGCCAAAAGCTGTCAGTACAACAGGATACAAAGCAGTCAGCTCTTCTTAGTGTTATATAAAGTTGTCATTTTGGAAGAATGAGCAATGATAAAGAACTGTTGCAGTGCTTCTGCCCATTTTCACTGTAAACCATGCTGTTCATGTTGCTTGTGTCGGTCTTCTAATAAATTAATTTTCTGCTGTAAGGAAAGAATTCAAAACAAAGCAGTAGGAATTTAGGCACAATTTGAAGGGGAAATAAAGCTGCATTTTTAGAATTATTTATGTCAAACATGCTCATTCCTGCATGCAGTATGTTAATGTATAAAAGTATTCAAGATTTTCATGTAAAACATGAAATTGAATGTACTTTTTTTACCATGGCAGGTATATTAGCAGCATCTAGCTGTACATTCAAAGGAAAAAAAATTCTGTAAATCGTTCTTAGCTCTGTATGTAATAAGTATATTTACCACACAGAATGCTGACTTCCCTAATCATGTGTGATTTAGTGGGTAATATAAGGAGTATTAATATTTATGATGTTTGAAATCTTAGCAAAGAATGCTCTCACTGGCTTCTGCAGTATCAATGGTTTCAAGTGGACAGCAGCATACCTGCTCTGAGAACTCATTTCTTTGCTTTCTCATTAGCATTCAAATTACCTGTAGGATGATTATTAACGAGAACAGACATTGCACAATCTAACTCAGCAGCCACTATTGCTTTTCAGTGAGCAGTAATTTACTTCTGGCTCTCTGTAACCCACAAGGTGATGCTTCTGAAGTTCTGCATTTCATAGCCACAGCTGAAAATCAGCCTTCAGAGTCCCAGCATCTGTGGCAACGTGTGCTCATGCATTAATTTGCTGAGTCAATGTTCCAGTTTTCTGATTCACCTCTTTTACTGAGGGGATAACAGCTTTTTTGAAGCTGCTCTGCACCAGGGCTGGCTGCTTTCTCAACCACTAACTCAGTGTTGTGTGTTATGCTTTAAAAACTTCACAGTGGACAACCTGTGCCCATTAAATAGACATAACTTGCCAGGGCTGCTCCTATGCCTCCTAGTGCTGTTCCTTTTCTGTTGTTATCTGACTGCAGCTATCAGCTCTATAGACATTAGGGTAAAAAAAAATATGTTCAGCTGACACACCAGCAGAAATTCACCTGACTGCAGGCTCTGTAAATCTGCCTTATAAATGCCTCTTGCCTTTATAAAATACTGAGCAAAACTGAAAATGGGCGAATTTCTCTGCCAGGCAAGAAATGCTAAAGCAGAGGGGAGGAAGGCTCAGAGAGAAAACATTGGGTGTCTGTGTTTACAGGAGCTGGGACTTTGCAAATTCAATAGGAACACAGAGGTAAGTGTGTTCCTAGAGATGGCAGATTCTCCACATGGAAGTTACTCATTACATTCACATCGTGGCAAACCAGTTTTACCAAGCAAACTGCATCCAAAGGCCCTGACTTCCAGCTGTGGGCTGTTCTTCCTCTGTGTGTCAAGTAGCATAAATAATATTTAAGTAGTGCTATTTTGTGGATTTATGTTTGGGGTTTTTTTCCCAGATAAGCAAAATGATGGAGACCAGCCACCACAAATTTCTTTCAACTTTGTAAATATCCAGGTTATGTTTGATAATTTGAAATTTAGATTTTGTGTCTGGGCAACTCACAAGTTTGGAAGCAGAAGAGAGTGGTTTCTGTGTGTAATTAACCCCATTCCAAACGCCATTAGTTACAATTAGATCAGACATAAGAAATTAATTATCCTTGGCATGGGAACTTTGACATACTCAGTAGTTCTGGAGATAAAGTAATGAAAATCTGGAAAATTTAATAGCCTTGCTCTGTAGTACCTGGGAGAAGATGGATGTTGGGATAACAATAATATCTAATTTTGCTTTTACTTGTAAATATAGTTTGGCTCCATACTCGATTTCCTAATGAGAGGACCTTGCTGTGCTCAGTGCTTTGAATTCCATAGAACCATTTCTCAAGGCTTTTCTAAGGCAAAGGTTTTCCTTTGTTTGTCCTGGGCTTCTGCTGTTTCCTTTAGCACCCTGGGGCTCATTTAATCCAGGAAAATTCGTCACAGCCCTAGACCTACCCCTGTAAACTCCTGTTCCGTGCAGGCTCCTTTGCTGTGCTGCAGTCCCTCCTTTCCCCCAGCAGCCTGAGGGAGAGATTCTGGAGGATAAATCCAGGGATAAACTGTCTGCTCCACCCCTGGGGTCTCCTGCTCAGCCATCAGCTGCATGTTCCATGGTGCTGATCTGCCTGCCTTTGGCATGGAAATCCTCCTGGCTGGACAAATCTCAGAATACTCTCATTGCCAGGATGGCCTTGGGCTTGTTTAAAAAGGAAAAGGAAAAAGCATCACGTGCTATTCAAAGAGGACAGGGGTGAAGGTGGTCTGAGCAAAGGCTCGACAGTTCTCTACCAGTAGAACAAATACCACATCTGGGTATTTTTCAGTTGGTTCATCTGTCATATTTCAGATTTAACTTGATTTATTTGTATTTGACTTCATTTTTCATTTTTAGCTCAATTGAAAGATTTTGGAGGAAGAATATCTTCTAAGTCATATCTGTTATTTCGGTTGTTTTTCCAAGTTGGCTTCTATTTTTGATTAATCTTCTGAGCAACAATATTCTGTTTTTCACTGTGTACACACTGTATGCATGATTTAAAATCCTGGATCTGAGATGTTAATATCCAAAGCCAGAATTGTATTACTGTTTTTATGACATAAAGATATTCTCAATATGTTCATACCAGTATCTGATTTTTAAGTTACCCCTATTTTTGCAGGGTAAATAAATATATAAAATAAAGATATTTTTTTTGGTAGTTCTGTGTTTAGCAATAATGATTATGTGCTTATTTATATTCATAGATACTATATAAAGTTATTATTATTGCTTTATGAAAAAGCAAGAGTGCTTTTTGATTTGTAAGAGGATACAGAGTCAGGTTTATTTAATGCCCCCTTCTTGAGGGGTAAGGATAACTAAGATGGGAGGAAGTTTTCAAAGCAGGGACTCTGGTGCTGTGACTTGGGCAATTTCAACCTCAAATAGTGGTGTTTTTGCAGAATTACAGCCATGTGCTTGGTTCCCATCTCACCCATGAACATTCTAGGGCTGAAATCTTCAGTTTTGGGGAAAAAGTAAGTGAACTTTTTGTCCTTCATCCTGTGAGAATGTTTGATGATGCATCTCCAAAAACAGACGTGCTTGAGGGTAAACTGAAGACACTCCTCTGTCGTCTTGCTCTGATCCAAATGGGTGTTTCTTAGCAGTTTATTAACCTACAAATAAGTATTTGGTAATGCTGGGCTTCGGTAGAGCTCTCCCTGTATTTAAAGGAGAGCACCAGGAAAGACGCAAAAAGAAGGGAAAACCATTTTTCTTTCCACTGAGAAAACAATCCCTGAAGCTGCATGTCATTTGTGGGCCCGTGGAAATCCAGGTGAGATCTGATTCCACAAAACAAAACCATTTCAGAAACGGAATTAAACAAGGAAAGGCATTAGGTCAGTTGATACCACAGACAATTCTCTCTTAGTTAAACTGAGTGTTACTGTCTCTCAGTCTGAGGATGCTTCCTGGTTTCTCTGTGGCTGCCAAGAGAAGAGATAATGCAAGAGTTGAAGCTCATTTGAGCTTTGAAGTCTCAGATGGATCCAGCTCTCAGCTCTCCAAATGTCCTGTGGCTCAATGGCGTTTCTTGGGGTTTGATTGCTCTGCTCTCAAGAGGTTTCTCTGCAAACCTGGCAGCAGCAGAGCAATATTCACAAGGAATGGAAATTCGAACTCTGTTTCTCTAGATTTTTCACTTGACTTTTAATATGTTTTCCCCTCACTCATTTAATTCTTCTCTATGTAAGAAGTTGGACAAGATTCTAAGTTCAGACTTTTTATTTTTTTTTGTAACTGCTTCTTTTTGGCTTGCATGAAAATAATTTTCCTAATAATACCACAATGCAGAGCACTTGTATGAAATAGCCTGAGAGAGATGTGTTGAAATCATTGTGAGACTCTTGCATTATTTACATCATGACACTCTGTCAGTGTACTAATGCTCAAAACTGTTTATGTTTCTGGATTTAACAAATATGTAAATCAGGTGCACATTTCCCTAGGAATGCTAACGTCTCTAATGAGGAAAGACAAACTTCAGAACAAACAAACAAAAGCAGAGAAAATGTTAAATAGCTCATGTGAAAGTGGGGATAGAAAGGAAGTGGACTGGAGATACTGGGCTGTAATCCTTGCAGTCCTGGGACTGTTTAATCAGCTCATCTTGAAACTCTGACAGATCAATTGTTTCTTAGCAGGGAGAGAGCTGGGGAAGGATGGCAGCCAGACAGAGTTTTCCCATAAGAAGGCATGAAAATCTCTGGTTTTGCTCTTTGTGGCAATCTAGAGAGCTGAGAGGATTGAGTTCCACGGGCTGCATTTGTTAACTCGGGCACAGTACCACTCCAAAGGGCCCCAGCTCTCTGAAACACTTGTTTGTGTTGCAATAATTAAAATAGCTGTTTGATTCCAGTGCAGAGGCACAGAATGGGAATATCATCATGGTGTATTAAGTATTATGGAAGGATTTGAATGTCCTTCAGAGAAGCACTCAGTTCAGATTTCATGTCAGAACTTTGCCCTGATCTCATAGGGTTGGCTGATACCTTCGAATCACAACGCTCTGGACTGAGCCTAGGCAGGGTGGGAATGGTTTTTATTGTGCTATGTTTGTGCCCTGCTTTTTATTATGCACTGCTCACTGAAAACTTTATCTTCCATTACAAACTGAATTCCTTTCTGAAGAGCAATTAAATGAAATTTGCTTACTAAAATAAGACATCATTTATTTCAAGCTGGCTTCTATTTTGAATTTTGATGGCTTCCTGCTAAATATGCAAGCTTTCTTTTCTGTGAAATTAGCTCAGTATCTAAAAATCTGAGTTACGTGGTATTTTGTTTTTCATCATGCATCTTCAGCCCCCAAAGTCCTGGTAAGCATTGTATTTCCCAATTATCAGCCATCTTTAAGAACATCATTATGGCAAAATTAGTCTGAGTTCTCGAAGACCTATGAATTATGGATAGTGCATGAGTAATAAATG
Source organism: Rhipidura dahli (assembly GCA_013399225.1). Taxonomy (NCBI): domain Eukaryota; kingdom Metazoa; phylum Chordata; class Aves; order Passeriformes; family Rhipiduridae; genus Rhipidura; species Rhipidura dahli. The sequence goes on along the minus strand of VXAC01003307.1, from coordinate 2,806,732 downwards.
GGGTAAAATGTTTTAATTAACATTATTCAGTGATCCTTTAGCTGCATGTTGTATGTAACTATTGGCTTCTCTGTCTGATTCCAGACTTTTAAATAAAGAATGTGCTTTGTGTCTGTTACAGTCAGAACGTCAGAAGTTGGATTCTGTGCTGTGACAGCCCCACATTTGTGATGCTTCTGTCTCATTTGTCTCTGTCATTCCAGATCTGGTCCTGCTTCAGCACACCCTCATTTGTTTGTACTGGCAGAGCTGATGGGGAGGGATTATTAGTGGCAGAGCAAAACCATCTTGAAAAATGCTGTCTTGAACTTCCCATGTGCTGCTTAATCTGTCATGCAGATACGGATATCAGAGGCTGGAGAACAAGTTCTCTGAGCAAAATGATTTCCTGATCAAATCTGTCCCTCAGTTATGCCCCATCTCCACATCCCAGTGTCCATGGAATGTCCACCCATGACTTAGAGGGGTGGCAGTTCCCTGAAATGAGGTCACAGGGAGGGCTGTGCTGTAACACTGACCTCTCTTAACCTCCCTTCCACCGCAAAGGTGGAGCAAAGGTCTGCACCAATCTCAGCCAACACAAGATTTATTTCCCATTTCTTTCTCAGCATTACACTTCCAGCAGCTTTCTGCTCTCCCTCTGCTGGGAGGTAACATCGTGTGGGAGGTGCAGGTTTTGTGCTGTGTGAACTCTGAAACCTCATCTCTGGAGGAGTGGGGAGGCCGTAATTACTGTGAGCTGCTGGGCACAGAAACCCTGATGCTCACAAAACTCTCAGTAGAAGCTGGACTAGGATCCTATTAAATTGATGCCTCTAATACCTCTAATTAATGCCTTGGCTGGGTCTCCAATAGAGCAGGAGTTCAGTGACTCTCTTACAAATTATTCTTCACTATATACGCGTTTAGCTGACTTTTAAGTGGTGTACAATTGCTGTCAGCTGAAATGCTGCTCGGAAAGCTGAACTGGCAGGTGCCCTTAAGTCTTGTTGATTGGGATTAATGTTTTAAGTACTACCAGAAACTCTATTTACAGTGCATAAAAGCAATCTTCAAATGTAGCTGTGACACAGAATATTATTGAAGGGCTCAGACCCTCCAGTGGAGTATTTATGTCTTACTCTAATTTTGTAGAAAAGTGTGAGGGGAATAAAAGATGTGTGACAAAATAGCAGATAAATGCACTAACAGTTTATGGCAGTAAACTTGTCTCGGGAGGAGGGTTTATCCAGGCTTTCCTTGGGATTTGCAACTTTACAAAAAAGAACTTTCATGTCAGGAATCTTTTAATTGATATATTAGGAACATCCTTCACCTTTTATGTTCTCTTCTCGTATTCAAACTGCTTGTTGTGGATATAAAATAGATCAAAGTAACCAAAATGGAAGATTTGGAATGAAGAATTCAGGAAAGAAAAAAAAAAGTTAACTTTAGTAGATAGCCTGCCATTTCATAATCTTTGAAAAAAGCTTTGACATTATATGTTTGTTAATTTTTATTTGAAATATTAATTTCTTTTCACCAAGATTTTTTTATCAGTCGACTCTTGTCCTTTGTGCCAGAAGTCAATGTGAATTGTCAAAATAAGACATGGATTTTAAAACTACAGGAGTGAAGAAGAGATGAACATCTTTGTTCCTGTTTGGGATTATTTCAGCGTATTTTTCTATATAAAAATATCTCTATTTGATTTTAAATTATTTCATCCTCTTTTTTTAACGTTTTCCTTTTTTTTTAGGCTTCATCCGCAAAAATAGTTCTGTAGTTCTGTTCTTCTCAAGGACAGTGGAAATGAGTTTTTTTTAATTTCTGAGTTTATGTTGCTCTCTTTAGACCTAATCCTTACAACATGAGTCTGACTTGCTTTTCAGATTTAAAAGTTTTCTGAGAGAGTGGAGAGAAGAAAGGCTGTGTGAGAACAAGGATTGCATGTTAAGTTTGATTTCCTTATGAAATAATGATGATTTCTTTTTCTAAACACTGCCTGCCAGAAAGATTTGAAGAGGTATTGAGCAGCAGTAAATGGAAACCCTTTGTGGATTTCAGTTTTGCAGGTTTAAAAAGCCTTCACGTGAAGGTGCAGCCTGGAAAGTGAATGGACAATAATTGGTACCAGAGAACTGGGAGGCTGAATGAAACCCTCTGGCTTGAATTTGATAGTTAATAGCTTGTTTCTGCAGTTGTTGGAGTTTTTGTGATGTCCTGTTGGTTTGTGTGTGTTTGTACTTCTCCCTGTACCGAGAATGGTTCCTGTTCCATCTCAGTGTTCCCTGTCATCCTGAACTGTATCACTTCCCTCACGCTTTTGAAACTTAAAGGATTTCTGAAAACCCTTCATTCTCTGAGATCAAAAGCTTCTCTAAAGCTGGGTAAGTCAGCTGCACTGGAGCTGTTTGAGGTAGTATTGGTTGACAATCTACCTCCCAAATCTCTTTCTTGCCTAAAGTGTCTGAGCCAGTGATTTAAGCAATGCTACAAGTTTGATCAGTATTCTTATTTTTCACCTAGGTCTTACCCCTGCTGCTTTTCCCTTGATTCAGTTCTCCTCTGACCAATTATTCTTAAGAAGTAGTGGCTGTTTTCTGATCCCACTGATCCCAAGTGGTTTCAAATTCACTTTTTTTTTGAGAGAATGATTTCTCCATGTTTAAATAGAAGTCAGCATGAAGAAGGCAGTAGTGCTTCAACGGGGATTGAGCTGAATATATTTCCTTCTGAGCTCAATTAGCTTGTGCTCTTTAATTTCACTCGGAGCTATGACTACAATAACTGTTAAAAAAACCCCAACAAGTTCCAAAGTCTTATGTGACCCTGAAACAAAGTTCTTCTTCAAAAGCTGTGGCTTTAGGTTGGTGTGATTGTTTGAAAAATAAATTGCGGCTCTTCCCGATGTTGAGATGTTCCCAATTTGGATGCTCCTTTTCTTTTAAGTGGTCTCTTGGGCTTCTATCTGCTGCTTTACAGGTAGATGAAGAGCTGCTCCAAATGGTTCATTTTCAAATACAGCCTTTTATGGCTGGATGACATCTGTCACAAACTCACATGATGATTTAGCCGAGACAGAGCGCTGTTCCTGCCCAGAAAGCTGTGCCCACAGCTGGAGCCTGACTGCACCCTCTGTCTTGGACAAAGCTCGAGGAAAGACAAGCTTCCACTTGTGGAGCAAACAGAAAATCCTCTATGCTCATTTCAGCTGTTCCTGTAAGAGCAAAATAATCCCAGAAAGGCGAAGAGGAATCAGAGGAGGCATCCTACTGCTCACCCACTTCATGCCTATCAGTCAGTTTGTGTGAGGAGAGAAATAATGGATGAAGAATTTCTCCTCTGAAAAGTAGTTATGACATGCTCATTCCTGCATGTTTCCTTGCTTGATTTCATTTTGATGTTGAAAGAAAAGGTTGACATATTCCTGTGTGGCTGATGTCTTTAGGAATAGTCAGGGTGGTCCCACTGATTAAGATTTTCTTATTAATACCAGAAGTAATCAGCGTGAAATTGCAAAAGAGACCCATCCTTTCTGTTTTGGCAATAAAAATGCAGAATAAACAACTTCTACCCATCTTAAGCACATGATGGGTTAATCACTCATGAAGTAATCATTATCTTGCAAACATGACTTACAGCTCAAGGGAAATGAAAAATAAAATAAATACCATGCTGTTATTTTTTTTTTATTATTGAAAGACATTCTGTGGTGTCAATGCATGCAGAGAATGTTGGACAAGTGTTTAAGGAGATTAAGCTACTGTTTGGGAAGGATTTTCAGAGAAAACTGGAAAAGCTATTACATAGTGTGCTACTTCATGTTTTAGAAGGTTATAAAAACTTACAGAATAGGTAACAAGACCGAATAAACAGATACTTTTATGCCTGCTGAACCCTGGGGGTGTTTGCTTAAATAAGAGAGACATAAGTTTTTAATTTTTAATACAAGTAAAATTTCTTTCAAGTACCACTTTTTGTGACATAACAACTGCAGATCATAGAAAAATATGGCTGAAGGAAGCTTTTTCAGCTTTTTTTGCCGTTTATTGCTCACCTGTAAGGAAAGATCAACTAAACTATGTTTGATTGCTATTTACTCTGTTTTCTAAATATTCTTTTTTGGCACCGTTGCCCCATGTTCCTCCTCCTTTTTTTTTTCCTCTTTTAAATTAAACTCTAAACCAGTTGACTGTACCAGGTTACAAACACACAATGATTTAGAAATTAAAGGGGAAAGTCATGAGAACCTTAGGGAACTTTACATGGTAAGTCGTGTATACAGTAAGAGTTTGACCTTTTAAACTCTGGCTTAAGGGGTATTTAGGGAGAAGAAGAAATGACTGCTAGAAATGTCTACATTTTTATGCTTAACAATCTTTTGCTACAAACAAATGAACATTTCTAGCTAGCATCTGTCTGTGAAAAGAACCAGTCACTGAAAAATTTTTATAAAATGAGTCTTCTCTGAGCTTAGAAGAAAATAGGAATTGTGGACGAGCCCATTATTCTTTTAGTATCTTTCCCTATTCCCACACCCCCTCCCCAGCCAAATCCATTTGGAAAACAGGTGGAATTAATGGAGCTTGATAATACTGAAGAATTGTCTTAAGGAAATCCTGTCTCTGCCCACCATTTGGGGTCTGTATGAGGAGCCTGGTGATGGGCACAGCAGAAGTTCTGACAAAGCCACAGAAGATCAGTGGAGATCCGAGCAGAAGGTGAGGGCAGTTCTGTGGGACTTGGTAATGTTGGGTTTAAAGAGAATATCCTGTTGTACTGACACGGGCTCTGGGAGTGTCTGAACAACATTGCTAATGTGAGGAATAAAACAACAGAGCAATGCTGCTTGAAGGCCACGTTAAATACTCATCTCTGAAAGCAAAGTGTCTGTCAATCCTGGCATTAAAACCGGGCAGTTCCTGTTTGATGGGGCTGCTCTGATTGTCAGCAATTACACGGTGATGATTTGTATCCGTCAGCACTGGGGGAGTTAAATCAGTGCCCTGAGCCCTGCTAAGGGCTGTGGAGCCCCAGGTCAGTGCCAGTTTGTTCCAGTGTCAGGGAATGCCATGGTGGGTGCGTTTTCATGGCAGAAAGAGGCGCGGAGTTAAGTGGGATAACATTACTGTGGCAGGATAGTGGGACAATAAATGCATAACAGCTGTTATTAGGCACTCTAAGTACAAAATAAATCTGTTTCCAAGAGCACCATTGTGAATGAGAAAAGGAGAGAGAGAATTACCCCTTGCTGGTAGCTTTTAGCATGGCGGGATAAGCTGCTTTCCTCCTCCTTTCTGCTTCTCAGGAGTTCTCCAGGAAAGGGCCTCTTGCACAGAGATTGTTAGCTCTGCAGGAAAAGTCAGGTGTCCAGTTTTCATTAAACCTGTTTTTACTCATGATTCAGTACACTGCATTTATGGCAAATAAACTGGTACTTATGGCAGATTTGCATAGGATTCGCTCTTCATAAAATGTTGGTTTTGCCCAATCTTTAGGAACCTCCAGAAAACGGGAGGCAAAAGGGCTCCCAAGTTACTGATAAGCCTCTGTTGGCCCATTTGTAATTTTTACTTCTTTTTAATTGTCATCTGTATGTTTAAATATTTATCTACTGCACTGTTGCTCTTGATCCACTGCCCTCTCTCGTTTCCAGAAATTGGATGTCTGAACTTGAGGTAAACCTTGTGATTACCCTGGAAAGAACTGTGAGTTCCATGGAAAAGGCATTAAAAACACTTCCTGTGATACACTTTTGGGTTCTCACTTCCCACAGGAACACATCAGGAGACAAGGCACGTTATTAAGTTAACCAAGAGCAAATTTGTCTTACGATTTTTCCATTCATTCAAATGGGACATGAATATTTTGTTTCCTAATCAGCACAATTACCCTGGAGCTCATGTTGCAGTGTGTCACTACAATGACAGCTGCCCCTGAATGACAACTCATACCTGTAGTGAAAAATGACAGGATCTGTAAACCAAGGTTGTTTAAAGAAAAGACTCAGCTCTTGAGTGACTATTTCACAGTTAATCATTGCTGCATTTTGCAGTACACCTTGAATTTTAAAATTTTATTATTTTAAAACTGATCTAACTGGTCTGCTGAAAGGGACTTAAATGGTGTATAACAGAATATTCTGCTTCAGCACCTATTAGCAGAGTATTGTTGATGGTAATTAGAGGATTCTCAGGGACATTCTACACATTGTAAAATGTGATCTAGTAAGAAAATCAATAGTGATGGGTGGCAGAGTTTGTAATGCAAACTCTCTTATCATGCCTTTTGTTGTCACTTGGGCAGTTTCTGTCACCAACCTCTTCCTAATGGAGGCCTTATTTTTTTCATGTAGAAGAAGCCACCACTTGTCTCCCTGAATGTGCGTTTGCATGCAGCTCTGATATATATATATTAAAAAAAATATAAATGTATATATATATATATATAAATGCATTTATCCTTAGGTTTATTTAATGGCATCTGGTTTAAAAATGGAGAAATTACTATTTTAGACTGATGAGCCTAGGAAAGGAGTCTTGCACTGAAGGCTGACTGGGAAGCTCTCATGTGGTTTTCATGCTCATGAGTGTAGCCAGAAATCTGCATATAAATCCCTGTAAGGTTTGCTAAATATTTTAAACACAAGTTTGGGGACTTCAGTTTTTATTGGCAATACATGGACTGTGTTAATTTCAGATCTTGTGGATCTGAGAGATCGACTCAGCAATGTTTGGATGGCAGCAAGCACAGGCCTCTATTTGTACTGGCAGACCAGGGACACTACTGCAAAATCTTTATCTAATGCTAAAGAAAATGTGATCCCTCCTCCCAAAATGAGAAAAATCACTGCAGCATTATAAGTGCTTCTGAACACTTGCAAAATGTTCAGGAGATGTGCAAATTGTCAGAAAGTTTTAAGGTGTGTTATGGCAGAAATCTTGACATAAGTGTGCTGCAGACATCAAAAAGACTTATGCTGGTGTCATGCTGATTTCATTTTCCTTTTGTTGTATAAATATACACATGGTGCTTTAAAATATGGGAGGTGATCTGAAGTGGTTCATAAAACCTTGCTGGTTTGCAAATCACCGAGATATTTTAACTGCATTGCCTGGTTCTGAGTTAGTGTCTGCAGGCATCTTGCATTATATTATACCTTGGAATTGCATCTGAAAGTTGTGCATCTGCAATATTGATCCAGAAACTTGGTATTTCAGCTTGAAGGAAAAGAGCAACTTCTATGTAGGATCTGTGGTGTGAAATTCTTCTCGTGGTAACTTCAGCAGCTTCTCCTTTGTTTAAAAAATGATGATGGTTTTGTCTTTCCACTGCACTTCAGTGGAAGGAGCTTTTTTTAGGCTCTTTACTTTCAGCTTTGCTTCTGAGATTCTTCTCTAGTGAATCGTGCCACATCTTTTTTGTACTGAAAGGCAGAGACTTAGAAAGAAGCACTGCATACATTTATACATTTTACTCACTATATATAGACATTCATGGTTGGTAAATATTTGGTATGCTGGCAGTTGAAGAAAGTTTCTCTGGAAAGGATGACTGAAACTGGTGATGATTTTGTATTTCAAGTAATTAAATGATATTCAGATAATTTAACAAACATTAAATAATCTTAATGAATTTAAAAAATATTCTAATGTTCAGCAGTTAATGACCAAGAAAATTTGTTTTCAGCAGTTTAAAGACATTTAAAATATTTCAACATTTTACAGTGTTAATGCTTAAATTATATTACTTAGGATAATAATAGCACATTTAACTTGCATTTCTGTTACTTGCATGCCTACAAGGTTTCCCCCAGACATTTGGCATGGGACAGCTGAGTGTACCTAATTACCATTCTCAAGATCCAGTAACTCATTTTCCAGTTCCAATCTCCCACCCCCAGGCTATATTTACCTTTCATGTGGTGGGTTATAAAAGCCCTTATTCTGAGGGCTCCCCAGTCCATGTTTTAGCAGGGTGGGTTCCAAATGCTCTGCAGTCTCAGAGAGTCCTGCCTGGGCGTTTTAGCAAAGCCAAGTTTATGTAACAGGAACAGACATATGGCAAAGAGGGTTGGTGATCCCTCTGCTCCCAAACTCTGCTACCTGAGACTTGGCTTCCTTTGGTTTTGGTTGTTTCTTTTTGTTCTCCCTAATTAACATTTCTGCTGTGTCCCAGGATAGCTGGTCACGAGTAGATGGAGCTGTGTGTGGTGAGTCCTGCCATTATTAGAAGCACTTTAAAGCATTTCTTAGCATTGCTGACATGAGGACATGATGGCAAAACAGATGACAAAACATGGAATGAAATTCTGTATCTTCAGAGAAATGTAAAGCTGGTGCCATGTAACACTTGTTTGATGATAGATAAGCTAATGTAATTGCACAAAATAAATGTCATCACCTGCATGAAGATAAATAGCTTCTCCTGCACTAGCATGCTTTTGCACATAAAATGCTGCCATTTTACCAGTTGTCCCCATTTTTTTTTGCCAAATAAATTTTATAATGCCCATAAAAGTGTGATACCTACTTAAGTGTTACATTGTTAACAGAGGGTATTTCTGTGGGCCTAGATAATTGAAATCAATGACACTGTTACCTAAAAAGTTGTTTTGTACCACTGTTACTTGACAGAAATGTTTATTTCCATTCCCTGACATACCTAAAAGTCAAACTGTAATGATGCACATGCCTCATTAGCATGTGGGTGGCTGGAATTTTATGCTTACAATGCTCCCTTTTGCCATAAATACCTGAAGTGGAGATCTGATTCTGCTAGACTGGGACACGAGGCTGTCACCTGGAAGGGTGGCACTGTGTGAATGGAAATGTCAGCTCATTCTGTCCTGATAACAGCCCTGCCAGGGCACAAGGATTTGCCAGGAGAAAAGTGTCCATAGCATATTGCTGGTATAGAAGAAAGGTCAAAGGGTATTATCAGAAGAATTAAAAAATATTAGAGCAGAGATTTTTTTTTTTTATCATGAGTCAGAAAGTATTTCCTCTCATGCACACGTACAGGAGATAAAGTGAAGATATATATTGTAAATAGGAAAATTGCTAAGAATTCTGGGCTAAGATGAGTTAACTGCCAGGCAACTACCTGGTATCACATTTGCCAAGTTGATTTGGGGTCCAAAACCAGTTGTCTGAAATTTTTACCACAGATGTAGGGAATGTCTGTGCTTCATCACTGATATCCCAGTCTTAATGAAAGCAGCATTTCTAACTCTCCAGTGAACAAACCCAATATGTATTCAGATGAAGAATTAACTTTAATTTTTGCTAAGTACTAGCTGTCCTGGACATGTTTGGACAGCTCCTTACTCTTGTTACTCCTATTTTGTGGAGAAATGGTTCTCATTTTGCTTTTTGTAGCTAATAGTAATTTAACAGAAAATACTTGGCAGCACTGGAAAATGGATTTTTTTCTCCAGGTCTCTTACTGTAACTCTTCCTCTGTGAAACACTGGGAAAAACATAATTTCTCTTTCAGTGTCTTATGGAAAAGTCTGAATGTCTGGGTGTGGGGCACTGTGTTTGGTAATCACGGGAGTGGCTCCAGCACAAGGGCAGCAGTTTGTTCCTCCGTGTGATTATTCCCAGTTTGTGCCAGTAAATAAATGATGCAGTTGTTGGTGAGCACTGATGAGAGCAGTGGCAGCTGTGTCCCGTGCTGCTGGGTGGGTGGGTGTGTTGTTAAGGCCTCACTGTAGATGTTGTTTTCAATCCTCACAACTGGCACATCCCCAAAGGAATTACGGAGGACTTCTCAAATGAGTTAAATCAGCTTCTGTAGAAATCTCAAGGGGCTGGGTGGCTCTTTCTGGGCAGTCAGGCTTGGGAAACTTTTCCCTGCCTGCACAGCAGTGATTGTGCTGTATAAACACATCAGGAGTGCCCTCAGCAGAGCCTGATTCTATGTGATAAGGAACACAGAACACACTTGGTTTTTAAGCTGCATATGCTTTTTAATTTCCCCCATAAGGAGATCTGTGTGAATGTGCTTTCACACAGCTCGTTGGATTGCAGCCCAAACCGTGTTTTAATATTTGTGTTCCTGTAGCTGAAGGGGTCATCACCGATGTACTGGGACCCAGTAAGCACTCCAGTTAATGATGCAGAGCTTTCTGGCTTGGCTGGAAAGAGATGCTCCTATTCCTGCAGGAATACAATCGCACCGCCTGGCCGCTGATAGTCAGTAGAACATTGCCACCCTTTGGCCACAAAGCAAAGGCACAGGGGGAGGGAAGCACATTGTGCGAGTTGGGGATGCTGCACCAAACTATTTAAGAGTGTATTCATTTGTAATGTAAGTGTTTGGCAATGGGAGCCCGGTTGGGTGGAGGTTGGTGGCATCATTTGCTTTGATTTAGTGTATTTCATAGCACGGTGATGTGTTTAGAGAGAATGTGTTATGCTACGTACTAATTATGTTTTCCTGAGAACTGAATTGCATATGCATTGTGAAGATAGGATGAAGGCTACCATGGTTACCATTGTGCACCCAGGAACTTATTTTATACAGTGCCAATTAATCTGAGGTAATGCTTGAGAGAGAAGAACATTGAATAAGAAATGCTAATGTCTCAGCTGAAAGATGGAAATTAGATAGAAAAGCAGAGCTTTTATTGAAAATTATATGTCAGGGTCAGCATTTATAAATGAATCCACCTGTAAGACTAAAGCCAGCAGTTCTGCTTTGCATTAGAAGCCCTGTATCTCCCTAGGCCTAATTGACACACAGGACACTGCTGCTTTATCAAGGATATTCTCTCAATAGGAGTTTTTCCCTTCTCATGATTTTTATCAGCCCATTCCTGCAGTTAAGACTATAATTGGGGATTATTGCTATGTCAGAAAGAGAGTGCATTTGCAGAATGCAAGGACATCTAAACCTTATTCAGGTTACAGGGGCCTGGGACAAATCTTGTGCTTCTGGCCAAAGGCTCCCAGATGGTGGGGACTGCACGTGGCACGGCCCTGACTCCTCCCTGCTCCTGGCAGCTCCCTTTGGCTTTTGCAATGTTGCTGAAGTGGCTGTTCAGTCACCTCTATCCCATTTGCATGGCCAGGGTTTGGTGGCGAGGGGGACGCAGGGCTGGCTTCTGTGAGAAGCTGCTGGAAGCTTCCCCCACACCCAGCAGAGCCGAGGCTCCAGGAGGAGCTGCTGCTGGGGAAGGCTGAACCCATCAGGGACAGTGGCAGCACCTCTGGGCTGATGTGGGCAAGCAGTGGCAAAGTCTGTGCCCAGGAGCAGCTGCAGTCAGGGAGGAGAGGGGTGAGAATCTGGGAGAAACAGCCCTGCAGACCCCGGGGCAGCACAGAAGGAGGGTCAGGAGCTGCTCCAGGCTCTGGAGAAGAGGTTCCCCTGCAGCCCCTGGTGCAGCCCATGCAGAGGCTGCTGGGATCCACCTGCAGCCCCTCACGAGCCCACACAGAGCAGGGGGATTCCTGAAAAAAGCTGTATCCCCATGGGAAGCCCACACTGGAGCAGCCTGCTCCTGAAGGAGTGCATCCCATGGAGAGGGACCCACGCTGCAGCAGTTTGTGAACAGCTGCAGCCCATGGAAAGGGCTCACTATTGGAGCAGTTCTTTGGAGGATCAAATTTATTTTTACCATGCTACAAAATGTACATGACACTGAACATTTAATCTTTAGGAGAAATCCTTCCATTCCTTTTGGTTCAGTACAATGCATGACCAGTTGGATTGGAGTTAGCTTGGCTGATGTTCTGCTGAGACAGATGAGGGAATCCTGCTATTGTGCATTCTGCTGGCTGAGCAGCATCACATCCTGTGGGACTGGCAATTTTTGGCCAAAGAGTAATGGTGACAAACAGCTGGGAGGCAGCAGCTTCAGCTCCCACAGATGTCCCAGCAGTGAGTAGCTGCTCAAGGCAGCAGCTTTGATATTTAAGTGATGGAATGTTTATCTTACTGGACATTCAACTACTAAAATGCATTGGTACCTTTGTCCAAGTGTTACTCATTAAACATAGTCCATTGGCTTATGTGACTCGTAAGTATATCATTACTACCTTCCATTAAAAACTGATTTGCTGTGCATGTAAAGCATGCCAATGAAAATAAAAGTAAAGATTTTTCAACAAAATCCCCTGTTAAAAGAGAATATGTCTTCTAAGGAAATATTTACCAGCCAAATATTTTGGAAAATGATCAGCTGCTGATTCAGATCCTGTATGTTAAACTTTGTGTTGAACTAAAAAAGAACTGCACAGATGTGTAACAAAGAATCAAGGGCATTTGTGCATCTCTGCTGAAGCAAGTTCACATTTAATAATCAAATTCTTGGCAGGAATATTTGTGCAACCTGTGTCAGTGGAGCATGTATGAGCTTAGAAAGGAAGTTTATATAATTATCTCATTATCTAATTTCAATGATAAAATAATTGAGTTGCCTAAATGCCTTTCAGTGGAAAACCAGTGGAAATGGTAGATCTGGAGATGTGAATAGAAACCGTAATTCATCAGTCTGATGGAATCTGCCTGGTCTCTGAACTCCTCTCCTTCCTGGGTGAAATGTTTGCTTTCTATTAATTTTTGTTAGGACGCTAATAAAATGTTAGAATGAGTGATTTAATTTTCTCATTCTCAGCCCCCTTTGCAGGTCTCCCTTTGTCTCTGGCAGCAGCAGAGTTGCCTTGTGAGGCCAGCACTGCCCCTGGCCAGGTAAATAAACACCTGAGGGCTCCAGGCCGGTCTGTAGCTGCCTTTGCTCGCGGGACAGTTTTGGCAGGAGCAGATTTTGGATATGGATCCATCAGGCAAGGTGGGCGAGGCATTCTGAGAGCATCTGGTTCTCTGGCTGGATGGACACACAGATGGAGGAGTTCTGAGTGGCTGAACATCACCAGGGTTGTTCAGCAAGCTGCACAGATTGGTTTCTCTGTGAGGAATCCTGCAGTGGAGCTGGAGGCCATTCCAGCTGAAAACCCAGAGCTGCGAGGATGGAAGGGGGGGGGGGCGGAATACAAAGAACTCTATATTAATTAATATTCATTTTAGAAGATTAGCTTTTAAATTATAATCTTAAGATAAGTAGTTAAGAGGGAATTTATATGTTAGGAAGAAGTAGGACAGGGTATAAAAGCACCTTGCTTCATTTGCAATCCAAATGAAAACATGCAAAATGGTTTTTTGCAATTTTTGACACTCTTAGAAATTAGGACTCATCCTCCAAGCAAAAATCATTACAATAGGACCAAAAAAATTAATTGTTTGCTTGTCAGTAGCTGTCACAGGATAGTGTCTGCTAACTTACATTCAAATGGATGAAATGTATTGATTATTTACCTGTTGAATAGCACATGGAATTGTCCTGGTGAAGGAGGCCAAGCATTGCATCCAATGGCATCAGCTTGTCCGTCCTACCTCTTCTGCTTTCCCAATTTATGAATCCCCTGGTTTTTGGCAACTTTTGGTTTTGAACTTGGGCTGCATAATTTAGCATCATAAATAGCGGTGACTGGCAAGCAATGTGTAACTGATAATGTATCCAGCAGTTTCTTTTATGTTCTGGAGTAATTGTAAACAAGAATAAAACTGATTATTTCAGCAAACAGTCACAGAAATTGGGTTTAATTTTAGATTTTTGCCTGCAGCCAATAGAAGGAGGGTGGTACTTTGCATTGGTTAGTCTGATAAGGATGGAAGGAGCCAAGAAGTACCATAACTTCACTTACAAGGGATTCCTATGGATCTGTTGTGCAGCACGTTGTGGGACTGGGGAAAAAGGGGTGGATTTGTGTGCCAGCCCATCCCCTCACTGCTGAGCACTTTGTGCATCCATTCTCCAGGAAAGATGCACTTTGTTGTCATGTTTGATTGTTAAGAGGTTTTATGAGGTTTCTTGAGGCTTAACTCCATTTGGAGTGACTTCAAGGTTGTTGTGTCCTCGAGGCAGAAGCACGGGAGCTCTCCTGCTCTCACTGGGGCGTGTGTAACACAGAGCAAGGCAGTGCTGCCAGGGAGCTCAGCTCCTCAGTGTGCAGGGAAGGAGAGTCCCAGTGAGCAGGGCTGTGCTCATTTACTCCCTGCAGAGAATGACATTTGTTCTCCACAACATTTTCTCTTGAGAGGACCAGTTATTGGCTCATGTCACAAGCAGTCTGCCGTTCCTCAGTGAGTTATTCCTCCAGGCATACACGGATCCCTTTCAATACTCAGTGATCCAAATTTCACTCTTATTGCTGGTAAGAGTGTGTGGTGGCTGTAAGAAGAAGAAATTGTTCATGAGTATGTGTTGAAGTTCACCTGGTTTTCTTTCTGGCACAGTGCTGCAAGGTGTGGGGGGTGTGTGTATAAACACACACGTGTTTCTAGGGAGAAAAGCCTTCAGCAGCCTTTGGTACTCATTAGCTGACCCTAATTCTAGCCAGGCCTCTGCCACTGCTTCAGAGCCTGTCAGGATAACCACAGGAGCAACAGATAATCAGAATGGCCAAAGTTCCCCTTCTTGCTTAACCTCATGCAGCTGGTTTGAGGGTAAGCAGCACACAGGATATATAAATAATAGACAATATTCTACTAACCCATACATTATCATGTGTATGCTAGCTTTTTTGTTGCTTTGAGGGTGATTAAAACAAGCAAATTGGAGACACAAAGCAAAAACTGAATTGGGAAGTGATGCTAAAATTCTCTGGCAAGCACATGGGTGTACCCACATGGCTTATAGCCCTGTTACAGGATTGCTCTGGTGATATTGCATTTGTTGAACTCCTGGAATAAAATCCCTGTTTTCTCTTCTGAGTAAAGCTTTAGTATTTCTGCTCTTTGTGGCTCTCTGAAGGAGTCATTTAGAGATGAACTAGATAAGGATGCAGTGAAATAGTTGTGGTGAGCAAACCTTGTTAGCTTGGCTTGGGCCAAGGGTCACTTCAATGCCCAGAGCCCACATAGGGTGCCACCATCACCTGGGACTCACCCCTGGCTGGGACTGGCACTGGTACTTTTGAGGCCCTTCTCTATTGCAACGCAGTTTTTACAGGCTTGAGCATGAGGGGGAAAATAAATAATTCAAAAAGAATCAAAAAGAATGGGAAGGTGACCCACTGATGAACTTAGTCCAGCCTGGACTCGTTGGTTTTTCAGCCTTGCTGGTAAATTTACTAAGGCAACAGTTCTGGTGCTTTACACAGTACATTAAACAGCTTAATCATACTGTCCTCTCTCACATTCATAAATTTAGCGTTTCTATTCCTCAAGCAGCTGTTTTCTTCTCTTGCTCTACTTTGGTTCTTCTTCAGAATACAAATTCCAGCTCATCTCCATTTTTTCCAGACCTAAGACTTTAAATTTCTTTCTAGTGTTTGGTTTTTAACCCTTTAGACCAAAAATTGAGTGGTTTGAGGACCAATCTTTATTTTTCAAATAAAATATTCCTTTGCTGTTAAATATTTCCCAGTACTCTTGATCATCCTTGTGGAAGGAGGGCCTTCTGGGACAGTGTCTGAGACAGAAGAGCTTGTTCTTCCTCTTGAATTTGACTTGATTGCTTTCATGCAGAACTAATTGCCATGTTTTCACAGGTGAGTCCTCATTCTGGATGCACCTCAGTATTTACACATCAAAGAATAAAACAGACTTCAGAGATGGAACTTTTAAGATGGAAATTAGTAAGGCCTGTGCTTTGTCCTTCAGAAAACTTCAGACCTAAAGTATTCTGAATTTGGCAGTTGAAAATTTTGGCAATAATGGCAGATACTGATAACACCCCTTCCCCTTCTCCCCCCTCAGCTACAGGCTGAACTCCTGCATGGTGAAGTCTGCATCCCTTTAAAGTCTGAAAAAGATTGCTCAAAGTGCTAAGTTTAAATACCAGGCTTAGATCAAACAATTTAAAATGAATATTGTTTATCAAAGCTTTTTTTTTTTTTTTTTTTAATTAAACTCTGGACTTGTAAATTCTGTCAGGGCTGGGAGAACACAAAGAGATCCAATGTGCCCTGGGTGACCCCAGCTGGCCAGAGGGATCTCCCAGACCATGAAATGCTCAGCAAGGAAATCTCAGAGCAAGGAGGAGGGGAGGGCACTCACAGCTCCTGCCATTTGCCTGCCCAGGGCACCAGTGCCCTGATGGAGCCCTGCTCTGCAGAACAGAGGTTTGGGAGGCTCCACCTGATCCATCTGGAAAGGCATTGCAGGGACCCTTGGGACAAACTCCTGCTGCCACCCAGGCAGCTGCCAACCATCCTGGGAGGGATGTGCTTCCAGCAGGAAGGGGATCCATTTATCACCACAATTCACTTAAAGCAGCAGTGTCTGTGCAGTGAGGGGCGAGCACAGGCTGCAGCATTCCACAGGTTGGAGATGGATTTGTACTCCTTCTGTGCTTTAACCCACTGCAGAAGCAAACTGCTGGCAGACCTTGGGGCTTTGCATTTCTTCTGTGCTCACTCCAGTGAACGGTGTGTGACAAGGTCTGCAAGTGCAGGAAGGAGCAATTTAGGAAGAATTTGCTTGTAGCTTTTTGTTTTCAACACAGCCTTCCAGCAGTTTAGCTTGCTATGGCCAGGCCACAACATCCTTTGAACACTGTGGGAATTAACACAACGTGCTCCACAAACACTGTGAGGGAGCATCTTTCTACCATTGCTGATGCTTGAGGTAAAAACTTCTGCAAGTGCTACAGGGTACTGCAAATGGCAGCACTGGAATCTATTTTATTTTAGCTGACTGCCTTCTGGGGCTCTCCTGTTATTTTTCTTCAGATGCTGCTTTTGTGCCCCACACAAAGGGAAGTGCATGTTTTGTTGATTGCCTTGACTGTGCCAGCAAACATGCAGAGTCAGAGTGACTGATGTTCTGTCAGCTTTCTTATCTTTCATGATCTGATTTCTCTAACAGCCACTCTGACTCTTTTCCCTACATATTTTTGATGCTGAATGCAATTCATCATTTTGCATCTTTTTTCTTACTGCCTGCCCTGCCTTTTCTCTTTTTTCTGGCTTAGAGGACAGCAAAGTTTTAAAAACCATTGTTAAGAAAAGGAAGGGAAATGAGACCTTTTATGATTGCTAATACAGAGCTATTTTATCACAGCAGATATTAACAGACCTTTCAGTAGAAACATACATTTTCTTTTATCAGGTTATTATGGAAATCTTTGGGTCTGAGAGGTTTTCTGCCATTTTCCCTCCTACCCTCCCCACAAAAATCCAAAAGTTCAGAGGGCATCATGCAAGAATAAGTCACAGAGAAGGTTTTGAGTCTGGTCCAAAAAGGACCATACTTGGAAACAAGTGGCTGATCTGTATTTCATTCTGCTTTCTAATTCCTTGTTTCCTGTGCTGAAAATTCCCTTCAGGATTCCAGTGGGTGGCAAGGGTTTGATGCTGGCTCTTGACTGAACCACTGGAAGGCTCCATCAAACTGCACTTCCCAGGAATTACCAGGTTGTCTGGAGCATGTCCTTTTGTTCACTCAGTTGGGAAGAAACTCCTCAGCTCTGAAGGAACAGGAATTGAAAAAGAGCTTGGTTGTACCATTTTTATTACACAGGGCTTGAACAAGCACGTGAGGCCTGGTGCAGTTCTGGGAATATGAGGAAATATGGACTAATACAGCAGCAGTTTTATTCTTTAGTATTTAGCCCTAACTGCTAGTAGAGAAGGGCTCCAGATACAATACTATTTTCTCATTTCTGTTGTGCTGGAAATTGCCCAGCCCAACAGTGTAGAGATAGATAGATAGATAGATAGATAGATAGATAGATAGATAGATAGATAGATAGATAGATAGAATCACACCTTTCACATGAAAAAGGCAGCTTTTGTTTCTGATACAGAACTTGTACTCTCTTGTGTCACAACTTCTGGACCTAATCTGATGGGAACACTTACTAAGGTACTTAATATGAATATTTTTCAAGGAAAAACAAGGAAATCCAATTTTCCTTATGTTGTGTGTGAGCTACCTTTTTGAGAATAGGAATTTAGTGCTTTACTTAAATATCAAACAGACTGACAAAATATGAATAATGGGAATGCAGCACAGCTTTGCAGGGCTGTAGTCCCTGTGTATGGATGCTTAGGGGCAGTCCTTGGCCACCAGGCTGAGCAAGATAATTTCAGGATGTATCTTAATTCAGTCAGATCTTGAGGAAGGGCTGGTGTATCACCACCACCTCTGGTGTTCCCCAAAAGGGCACTGCTGATGAAATCTCTTCTGTTTTCTCCTCTGTCTTCCCATGGGAAAGAATTATGGCTTGGTTCTCTTTCCTGCCACATGAGAAAACCACAAACCAGTCCCCAGGTTTGCCAGGTAACTGTTCAAGAAAGTGCAAAGCAAAAAGGGCTGGCTGCTGTAGTGAACAGAATGTGAAAGGAGTGACAGAGCTGTGAAACTGCTCCTCTGTTATCAGACTGAAAAGAGATGGAGATTTTTATGAATTTGCTCTCAAAATCTAAGTGGTCCACTGAGAAGTTTAAAATACTGGCATAAATACACTGGGCTTTAATTAATTGTGCCTGCATCTATAGTTCCCAAAGCTTTTTGGTTACACAGAAAAGAAGCCTATGGCTGAAAATAAACCTAAGGTTTCACAAAAATGCTGCTTTATGAGTAGTGCTGTAAGGATGGTGTGTGTGTCATATGTGCACAATCACATGCTTATGTCTAAAGTAAAAGTCCACAGGCAAACCCTTGGACAGATCTTTTTCCAAGTTTCATAGGAAAGTGACAATTTATTAAAAGGTTTTAAGAAAAGGTCAGGTTCTGAGAAAACTTCAGAAGGGAAGTTATTTTAGGTCCAGCATGATTACCTGATAATGAGAGAGCCAGCAGGCTGGGTTTTATGGCATTCATTAAGGGGTGAGAGAAGGAAGATCTTAGGTCTGATTTAATGGCTATTCCTGTCTTCTCCCTCAGAAAACCTCAGGTTGCCAGAGATGGAGAAAATGAGTAGAAAAACTAATTTTTTTTATTTTTTTTTTTTTTTTTGCATAGATATTTTTCATCAAGAAACTTTGTACAAGGGCATATAATGCCAGGACAAGGGAGAATGGCTTCAAACTGACAGGGAGTAAGTTGGAAATACATATTAGGAAAAATTCTCCCATGTGAGGGTGGTGAGCCAGAGTCCTGTGAATGCCCAAGGCCAGGCTGGACGGGGCTTGCAGCACCCTGGGATAGTGGAAGGTGTCCCTGCCCATGGCAGGGGGTGCACTGGGATGAGCTTTAAGGTCCCTCCCAACCCAGACTGTTCTGATTCCAGCCTCACCCCTGAGCCTCACCCCTCCCTCCTTCTCTCGCTGCCTCAGTTGCTTTACAGCAGTTTTATTTGCAGTGTTACCCCCTTCCCACTGAATGCACAGGGAAACACCCAGCAAAGACAAAGATCCCTGACCCTGAAACAGCCCCACCTCGGTCTCAGGTGGCAGCTCCCTTCTGCAGGAACTGTAAAATCCTCCCCCTCCTGGTCCATCCTGTCCGAGCAGATTTGCTCTGAACCTGCTGAAGTTGGGAGTTCTGAATGCTCTTGGACTTTTCTTGTGGAATCAAAAGTAAAGCCATCTGCCTTTGTGTGTCACTACAGAAATGCAGTTTGAGAGTGTTTCATTAGGAATGCAGTCAGAGCTCAGTGCCAGTGCAGAGTGCCTCATTAGACCACTGCAGCAATGAACTGTTCTCTGGGGCAGCAGGCAAATGCTACATTCAGATATAGATTTTTCTCTTATTTCATCTTTCTTAGATATCTTTATTTTCAGAGGGAATCGTGTAATGCCTTTGCACTGATAAAAGTCAAAGCAAAAAATATTGGTAAAAGCCCTCCGTGGTGTTTGAAAGCTCCCACTACAGCTTGCCAGGACTGAATTTCTGTCAGGTGTCTCTGTGTGTTTGATTCCTGCCTTTAGCAGCTGTTTCAAGTCAAAGAGGCCTCGACTTGTATAATTTAGTGCTGATTTGTAACTGGGATGCACATGTGTTCAAATAAACAGAACATCCAATTCAGAGGTCATAATTACCCTGTGCTCAACCTCCCAATTCCAGAGCTGAGTCTCATTTACATGCAGCACAGCTACCAGTGCTCCATCTTCTGCTAGAGACAAGAAGGTGTCCTTATTTTTAAAAAGACATTCTCTGATTTGCTGCTGAAGGAACAAATTGAGCCAGCTTTGCACTATAAATGCCATGTAGTGTTTGCATCACAAGGAGTGATAGGGAATACCTTAGGAGGAGTCTTAAGATATTGTGAGTGGAACAATGAAAAAAGTCCATGTGGAGGTTCTGAAAAATGCCCAGGAGAGAGAGAGGGGTAATAGGTTGTTTCCACAAAGGTGGCAGGGAGGCCATAATGATAGGTTCCTTAGGAGAAAGGAGAAATAAAGGCCATACAAAAGCAGAGCCAGGAGCACACACTGTCAGCTTTTGTGGCTGTTTCCAGACTTCATCAGAATACAAAGCAAGGCAAAGAACTGAAAGCTGTGCTGACAGAGTTGTAGAAGTTTGTGGAATTGTCATTTTCAGAGCTCATGTAGGTCTCCAGCCATGGTGGGGACAATTATGAATTCACAATGATTTTGCATCAGTGCATGCAAATGAAGTGAATGGAGCAGTGAATTGCAGTACACATTTACAGGCAAAAAGGCATTGGACTTCCAGAATTTTAAAAATGGCTGCAGGTAGTGTAAGTGATAGATAGATGCAATATATTTCTTTTTAAGATGAGCTTAAAAATGTTTTTAATCCCTTACTGGTGCTGCTTCATTCTTTGCCTCCACCTCTCTTGTGTGTCTCAAACCAAAAAAAAAGAGATGTAACTGTACATTTCTAATCCATGTAGCTGAACAGCTGCAAAGGACTTTAAGGACCTCAACTTCTACTTTGTGAATACCCAGATGATGGAGACAAACACTACATCGAGTCAGACTTTATAACCTTTGTCCATCTCAGGAAAACAAGGGATCCTTTTAGAATACAAAGTGAGCTTTGGCTGCAGTGAGGTTTGGCAAGTGTTCCCGACTGCCACAGCACATTTGTAGC